>CM068368.1:390439174-390716674 GCA_034769895.1 Magicicada septendecula | reverse complement strand
ATCGCCTTCTCATTCATATTAGTAAACTAATACTCAATTTTAACCTGTTTCCAGATGTGTTATGAATTTATTCGTAGGATTGATATTATTTCTTTGTCTATAACTAGCGTTTAGTTCATACTTTAAATTTTTAGGAGTTTAAATTTTTAAACTTTTTATGTTTAAATTCTTTGTACCCAACAGTTGAGAAAGGATATAATATTTACTCTTAATTTCAGTGTGGAAATAACCTGCTTCCTTAATTATTTACCGACATTCATAATCCTAACGGCTTGTCTATTTTTGCTGTTGTAGATATTGAAGTTGAGTAATTCAATGGGTTTCTTTCCATAATTATGTCAGTTTTTACTATTTCTAAGGCTTTCACGGCCGGTTTCATAATTATTGAAATTAAAGTCCGGTCTATAAGACCGTGGTCAACTATAATTACTATTCTGACGGATGTTATTAACAGACATTTCGGCCTCACCTCTGGAGGCCATCTTCAGTGAAAACGGTTTTTGCCTTTGCCACAGTACTGTGGTTTCACTGACGAACACTGTGCCATTTGTATTTTGTAACGTGTCGTTTGACCAAACATAAAACATAACATACTAACTAAAAGATAATTTACTGACTGTAACAAACTATGGCTGACAATGACCAAAAACCAAGAAGTTAATGATCCCAGGACAAAAGATGTAAATAAATAAGTAATTAATCACACTGTTCAGTACATTTACATATGTTTTTATTTGTGTTAAACTAATTCATTGTAATAAGACAATTTATATTATTATTGAAAAGTTCATTACTAGTTAAAATGTAAATAAATCTAATTTAACTATTGGGAGGTCTGCGCACCTCAGACCGTTATTTTATTTATCAAGAAAAAAAATTTACATAAAAGTGAATTATTTAAGTTTTACAAATATAATAAGATCAAACTATATTTATAAAAGTGGTATGGTATGACAGTGCTAGAAAGTGAGAATAACAGTGAAATACGGTAAAAAGGAAAAATTGTGTATAATGAAAGTGATTGAACATAATTATAATGAGCATTGAAGAAATATATAATCTATATGAAACAAGTATATAACCCATATAGTGAAAACAAACAAAGTAAATAATTTAAAAGATAGAAACTCTTACGTTAAAAAACTTATAATAATATAGATAAGAAGGAAAAATAAAGCAAAGGTCAACAGAATATTATTAATTAGAAATGGTACATCAAACCTGTGACCCATAAAAAATATAGCCATGGCCTTTAACTAAAGAAATTAATGTTTTCAGTGGAAGAAGATTATTGTTAAAAATTTGAATTGCAAGCCAGAACGTTTAAGATAAATGACTGCTGAGTTGATGGAAATTGAAGATCAATAAAAGCTGAGATGACCAGGAAAACCAACCCAAGACCTAGAGGAATGATGTTTTGACAGAGAGAGACCAAAAAAACCAGGTGTCCAGGAGTAGAATCAACGAATAAATCCATTGGGAAAACTGCAAAGTTGGTGAGATCATACCACAAAAACAATAACTGAAAAAAACAATAAAAAAATAAATAAATAATAATAATTGTGAATTACTTTAGTACTCTATTATGAAAATAGTCGTTAATCATAAGAGTTTTTTGTTATAGTTTCTAGTTGTTTAAAAGAACCCACAAACATTCAACAGACATTAACAACACTATATTACCAAGTCTCATGCATAAAAATTATATTGTCTGTTCTATGTGTAAATTGTACCAGACTAACGATACTTGTATGTTAACCCTGAGATTCAGATAAATTATCCTCCATTTGAAAACTAAACACACATTTTTTTTTTTGTTTATTTAGTTACAAATCAACTTCAGAGATACTAATTATTTTAATATTACATAGGTGATCCCAACACAGGGCTGAACAAAATAAAAGTATCAAAGACGAACGAATAGGAAGGTATTAACTGAATATTACATTTTGACGCTCAAAAGTGGGGCCTTCCACATTCACAGAATACATAAGGAGGATTATATTTATTGAATATTACATATTGGCGAACCCAACAGTGGGGCTAACGTCTAAAACAAAATATTACATACTGGCGCCCAACCGGTAGAGCTGAAATTAGGCAAAACCAACTAACCGAAACACAATTAGTGAAATAACGATTGACCTAATTTTAGCTGGCAACTGCTAGAAGACTAAAAAATGCGACGACGAGAAGCTTCTCAGAAGAGAGGACAAAAGCCAGAGACAGAAGAAGATATGCGGGAACAAAAAGAAGAAACAGTCAAAGACAGCGAAATGGAAGAACAGCCGGGTGACAATGAAGAAGCCAGAGGAGGCCTGGATTTACAAAAATTATGGGAATTAATTAAAGAAAATTTCAAGAAACAGGAGGAAAAAATAACCGAACAAATAAACAAACTAATGAGAATTTATTAAAACAAATGAATGAAAGATTGGATAGGAATAAAGAAGAAACTAATGAGAATTTTAGGAAACAGGAGGAAAAATAACCGAACAAAATAAACAAATGAAGGAGGATTTTGAAAAAATAGATAAAAATAATGAAAAGAATATCGAAACACTTAACAAGAAAATGGATAGTAACCAAGAAGTGTTTAAACAAATGAAAGAAAAATTTGACAGGAATGAAGAAAGTTTAAGACAGATGAATGAAAAGATGGACAGCATTAAAAAGGGTACTAAGGAAGATTTTAGGCAAATTAATAAGAAAATTGAGAACTCTAACAAGGAGTTAAGGGAAACTCTCAATGAGAAAATTGAAGACGTCAGTAAGACACTTAGCCAGAGGATGGACAAGTATAAGGAGGAAGTTGGACAGCAGATAGCCGATACAAAGGACAGGCTGGAGAAAACTGAAGAAACAGTTGTACAATCCAGAATAGAAGTAGATGCCAGAATAGATCAGGTAGAAAAAAATACAAAATTGGTATAACGGAGGTACGAGCAGAAACACGAAAGAAGCTAGATGAAATGCAAGGAAAAATAGATGAACAATACAGTGAGGTAGGGAACAATTTAGGACGAGTACAATGCCAAGTAATAGAAAATAAAGAAAAGATTGAGGAAATACAGCGAAAAGAAATAACAAAAATTAAAGAAGATATAGAAATACTTAATAGTAGACCGATGAATTACACACACATACCAATAGGAGAAAACCAAGAGGATATTAAGCACCCGGAAAAGAAGACGATGAAAATATGGAAAAAGGAACTAATAAAAACAAGGGAGGAGTTGGAGATGATAAACAATGGACTATTTAATGTAATTAATCTCCCAATAACCGAACATAGGGAAATTGGTAATGACAAAAATTATAGTAGGAACTTAATAGAAATTCTAGAAATAATTCACAATAAAACTGTGTGTAACAAATTAAAAAGGTCTATAGGTAAATTGAATACACCAGAAATAAAAATGCATAATAAAATGTCATGGATAGCAACAATGATTGATATACAATTGACATATTTGTTTAGTAAACTAGATGATAGAGTGATAGAAATAAGATTTAATACAAGTGAAAATTTTGTATTAGAAACATTGCCGTATAAGGTAATAGAGAGGTATTTAACTAGGACTGAAATAGTTCTGAAAACAATAGCAGACCGAACAATAAGGGCAATTGAGATCGACCACGGATAAACTAAGTAAGATAGCGCCATCGAAAGAAGGGACTGATTTTCTGAGTACCGACAAGGCAAACCAGTTAAGAAAGAAAGAAGAAAATAATGATAATTAAAACAAAAATAAAATAAATAATCACTCTGGACTTAAGAAAAATAATGATAATTAAGAAAACATAACCAAAACTGAAGAAAAGCTAATAAGGAACAAAAGGGGAATATAAACGGAAAAATAAGAAGAAAAAAGTATTAAACTAACAATTAATTAAGACAAAAAATTATTTAGAAAAATATAAAAGGGATTCATTAGAAAGAAAACAGGGTAAAGCAAAAACAAACTGAGACATGAAGTACATCAAAGTAAACACTACACGGGGTGCTGACAACAGTCTTGATCAAAACGGGAGCAAACACTTCCTTAACAAACATACCAGAATAAAATGGAGAGAACACGCACGCTGTCCATAAACCAAATACAATTATAGGAGCCACAGGTAAATAATATAAAACCAAAAAGCAGCAAATAAACCTGAATGTTACGAGAGAAGGAATAGGAATTCCTATGGTGTTATTAGTAACACAAGGGTTACTCTTTAAGGTATAAACAGAGTGTTGTATGCTACGGCGCCACTCTGCGATTATGAATGATCCGCTGAGATAACAGGAAGCACAAGTGCCCCTCAGGACAGGAATTCATAGTAAGTTAGGGAAACTGTTAGGGTACCCATAGGAAACAAATAAACCGTAACAGACCAGAATCATGGCAGGAAAGACTGCAGGAAATCAGGGCATTCCAAGGAAAAGGATATACAGAGATCATGAGTGTGGCTGGCACAAAAGAAGAGGTTAGTGAACAATTACAATAACTACTGCATCGTATTCTCCAACTCACCGAATAAAGAGAAGAATTTAAATAATATCCGGTTAAACAGTTGTTAAAGAAAGCTGTAAGAAAGTAAATCCAGCGCATGATAAAAGAAGATATTATAGGAAAAAGTAGTTTGTCAATTACCAACCCCATTGTAGCAATACCCCAAGGAATATATAACCAAACTAAGATAAAGAGGTTTTATGAAAAGTGAAGACAGTTTTTGTAGATTTTTGCCATTTATTTCAGTAACTCCTAAAACTACCATTACTGAAATAACTTGTCTTAAACGGGGGGCTTTATGTAACGTGTCGTTTGACCAAACATAACATACTAACTAAAAGATAATTTACTGACTATAACAAACTATGGCTGACAATGACCAAAAACCAAGAAGTTAATGATCCCAGGACAAAAGATGTAAATAAATAAGTAATTAATCACACTGTTCAGTACATTTACATATGTTTTTATTTATGTTAAACTAATTCATTGTAATAAGACAATTTATATTATTATTGAAAAGTTCATTACTAGTTAAAATGTAAATAAATCTAATTTAACTATGGGGAGATCTGTGAACCTCAGACCGTTATTTTATTTATCAAGAAAAAAAATTTACATAAAAGTGAATTATTTAAGTTTTACAAATATAATAAGATCAAACTATATTTATAAAAGTGGTATGGTATGACAGTGCTAGAAAGTGAGAATAACAGTGAAATACGGTAAAAAGGAAAAATTGTGTATAATGAAAGCGATTGAACATAATTATAATGAGCATTGAAGAAATACATAATCTATATGAAACAGGTATATAACCCATATAGTGAAATCAAACAAAGTAAATAATTTAAAAGATAGAAACTCTTACGTTAAAAAACTTATAATAATATAGTTACGAAAGAAAAATAAAGTAAAGGTCAACAGAATATTATTAATTAGAAATGGTACACCAAACCTGTGACCCATAAAAAATATAGCCATGGCCTTTAACTAAAGAAATTAATGTTTTCAGTGGAAGAAGATTATTGTTAAAAATTGTGAATTGCAAGCCAGAACGTTTAAGATAAATGACTGCTGAGTTGATGGAAATTGAAGATCAATAAAAGCTGAGATGACCAGGAAAACCAACCCAAGACCTAGAGGAATGATGTTTTGACAGAGAGAGACCAAAAAAACCAGGTGTCCAGGAGCAGAATCAACGAATAAATCCATTGGGAAAACTGCAAAGTTGGTGAGATCATACCATAAAAACAATAACTGAAAAAAACAATAAAAAAATAAATAAATAATAATAATTGTGAATTACTTTAGTTCTCTATTATGAAAATAGTCGTTAATCATAAGAGTTTTTTGTTATAGTTTCTAGTTGTTTAAAAGAACCCACAAACATTCAACAGACATTAACAACACTATATTACCAAGTCTCATGCATAAAAATTATATTGTCTGTTCTATGTGTAAATTGTACCAGACTAACGATACTTGTATGTTAACCCTGAGATTCAGATAAATAATCCTCTATTTAAAAACAAAACACAGATTTTTTTTTATTTAGTTACAAATCAACTTCAGAGATACTAATTATTTTAATATTACATATTGGTGATCCCAACACAGGGCTGAACAAAATAAAAGTATCAACGACGAACGAATAGGAAGGTATTAACTGAATATTACATTTTGACGCTCAAAAGTGGAGCCTTCCACATTTATACCTTGAATATTACATATTGGCGAACCCAATAGTGGGGTTAACGTCTAAAACAGAATATTACATATTGGCGAACCCAACCGTGGGGCTAACGTCAAAAACATAATATTACAATTTAAAACCTTTATATAAACAGGCATAACATAGTGTTTTGTTGAAATACATACAGAAGTAATTCCATGAACACAGAAATTTGTTATATTCATGAGACAGGCATTATTCTCGTTCCGTTTTCTCGTCCTAGTTTGTAGGAAGTAAATATTAACAAGTAAAACGTACGCTATGCCTTACTATATATCTTTATTCATAATTAATAAAGTTAACATATAATTGACGTATTAACAAATAATTAGCTATTTTAAAGACTCCGCTTCTTCTTGTTCCTTTCCTCCACTTTTTCCTCTTTTCATCTTCTATATTAGGATGATGCTTAATTTTTACTTATGCCTTTTCTATATAGTGTGTACTCCATCTACTGTGTCGTGGTCCTAAAATTCATTAGACAGTTGGTGGTTTATTTCTTACTATCTTGATTACGTTATAACTGTGACGGAAGTAGTTGCTTCTATTTTACTATACACTTCTACCTTAATTTGCTTCGTTCTTGAAACACTCTTCTAACTTCATCGTTGCAGAGACGTTCAACGTATGTTTTCAAGTATTTCTTCTCAGGGAAATCCTAATTTTTCCAAGTATACTCATTCCTGAGAATTTTGTTGCTTCTGTTGTCATGACGTATTCGATCTTATCTACGAAACAGAGATTAATATTAATGTATCTCTTTGTAACCTAGGATGTATTCTGTATCTTCTTTAACTTATTACGCCATGGTTTCTCTTTACAGTGGCATACACGCTGTGGCTATTGTGGCACCGCGTCCTTATAATGGCTACTCTCTTGGCTTTCTGACTTTTAACTGGTTTTTGTAGGCATCAGTAATTCTATCAGAAAATTCTGACTTATTTCACTTCAATTAACCGCTTAAAGTCTCTCCATCTACTTACATTTTTATCTGGCGGGATTTTTAAGCAACTACCATATTTTACTTTTTTAACGGAATAAGTATATTTTCTGCTTCCTCCTGAATGCTGTCATATTGAATTTATGAAATAATATCTAAACATTTACCTCAAAATCATAGTCGTTGTAATCGTATCTTTCTGTCTGTTTAGGTTGTAGACTGTGTTCCGCTTCGCCACACTACGAAGTCCCTGAGCTTTATATCGACGCAAGATTTATATCTTACTCATTCTCATTCATTATGGACAGATATTCTTCCCAATTTGCCTTTTTTATCTGCACTTTCTCTTCTAGTGGCTTTACATTCAACTCAGTCCGTATGGTTGCGTAGTATCCTGTCCGCTTTCGTATACCGTCTAATTCTGAGGAATTTTATCTCCAATGTTCTGACACTTTGTTCCTTTATCTTTATAGCACTGGCGAACTCTCCACGCAAACTAGGCATACTGCTCATGCATAATGCGTTTACCAAATTAATAACCTCTATTTGTACATAGACATGAATACATATATTTAAAAGTTATTACTTATTTCCTGTAGGCTGGCGTTAAAACTAAAAAAATATTTGCCTGCACGATTCGCCATACAAAACCTTAACTATACGTTACAATCCAGGACTTGCTCTTGTAATAGATCTAGTACCCGGTTTTATTTCTCAAGAGGAATCGGTGCACGTACATATCACCCTTCTCGCCACTCTTAATATTGAATATGTATCAGTTATGAAGCTCTGAACAGAGTTGTTATGAGTTATGTTGTAATCGCGTTGGACAGTGACGTATCAGGGGAATCGTGTCTCATTCAAAGCCTTTTAACGAATCCTTTTTACCTAAGGACAAAAGGATTCAAGAGAAGACAAGCACTGATTAAAATGGTAGGCCTGGGCCCCGTACTGCCAAACTTAAGAAATCAACATAAGGAGTAAAACATAGGGAATATGTGCATGCGCTTCAGTGTTTCTCAGTATAACAAGTTACTCACTGGTTGACGTCGTCACAAGCACTGCACAAGCTACGTTGTTAGCTGTGTTTGTTATTTTCTAACAACATGGTGCGTGGTCTAAAAACCGTCTTCAGCAATCTCGTTTCAATATAAAGGAATGTACAATGTTTTTGCAGGCTTACAGCTTTTTTCCAAGTCTGCAACGAGGACAGCTGCTCTTCAGGATTTTGCTCACAAAAAGTTGCCCTAGTAATGAAATTTCGAAAATGAAACCTGGTGACCGCCGTGAAGAAATACGACGAAATATTAATATTTTTCTTCCGTCATATTCTAAATATCTCATGCGACTGGAAAAGTGACACAGTTTACAAACATAATGGCCTTTGGCCTTCTTTGTAAGTTTAATCTCGATTTCTACTGATCATTTTTTATAAACTTTCTTCTTTTAATAATAATAACAATAATGGCTCCCATGTATACCACCGAAGTACCTTAGGAGTAGGCAGGGTAGGTTGCCTAATATGAGCCGTACGACATATAAGGAAGGCAGTGTGGCCAGCACTACGTTTCAGCCGCCCATTATTATCCCCAGGATGTTATCCCAGGTACTCATTTTCAACAGGCTGAGTCGACCTGGGGGCTGAAAAACGCACCTTGATTTTATGGTGCGGGACCGGGAATTGAACCCGGGACCTCTAGATTAGTAGCCAGGTGCCATACCCACTGGTCTACTGAGCCATCTAACTTTCTTCTTTTATTTTCGTTAATTTCCACACTTGGAAATAAAAAGGGTTAGAAGAAAATTACTTCTTGAAAATTGAATAACTCCCTAAAATTATAAAGAGAATAAGGAATGAGGGCTTCACAAGTGTGTATGATAACACTGAGCGAGAAATAAGCGTTTATGCTGAGGGTCAAGCTACTAAGATATTTATAATTTGTGACGACGATTCATGTAAACTGAACAGCAAACATACTTAATAAAAGTTTAGACAATATCGTCGTTCAAATAAGTGACCGCTTCAAGTCTGTTGAAAACGTCTGGTTCTTCTCTGTGTTGAACTGTGATCTATTTGAAATTAACAGAAGACGTTTCCTCTATAGTGATTTAAAAACTATAAAACTGTGGGCCTTTTTTACACAATCTGACTGAAGACTTATCTGAATGTATTACGGTCACAAATCAATGTTTCAGCAAAATTGTGCTAAAAGGGGCAATAAATTCTTTGCTTTTTATAAATGAAAAATATCATGACTAATAACGACATTAAGCCGCATTAATATAGAATACGTATTAGACTTTCATTAAGCCGTATTAGTATTGTACTTACTCTCAAATATTGTACTTTAGAACACGCAATAAATTTATATATTCATGTTTTATACATACGTCCACTACTTATTGAGAAAACATGTAAAATTAAGCCTATTGACAAAATAAAATATGACTAAATTTCCTTTAACGTTTTGTACATCTGTAGAATATTTATTTCAAACGGGTAACCTCTATCAGATTTCTTCATGTAGGAAGAGCGGTATATTAATAGTTCTTGTCTCTTTCGTAATAAATCGTCTTGTTGAGTTTATTCATAGAACATTGTTCCAGTGTTTTCTTCACAAGTAAACCTTTAAACCTTTTAACCTGACGTTAATTAGTTCATAGTTAATTTTTTAGTTCATAGTTCTTAACATAAGTTTCTGTACTGTAGAGATAACATACAGCCTTTATTATTTATTATTGACCATAATTCAACTGAGACTCTAAGCCAAACTGAGGTTCAAGCCTCAGTGGATAAATGGACTAAAATTTAACTCGGAATCTGTGTTATGTGAACATTTACTTGGAAAATCTCTCCTACTTATTCATTTGATTTATTTTATAAAATTCAGTGGAACATATTAGAATGATACAAGCACAAACTAGTAACTTCCTCTGAGTTATTTTTTAATGTTTAGATTTATCAAATCGTCATCGGCTTTGGAAAAAGTACAGTATTATTTTAGTAACTGTTAATAAGTGTTTTAACATTTGAATAAGTCACTTGAAAATTACGTACTACAAAACCATTTAATAACCTGTTCTTAAACAGTAATATTGTCAGTTTTTTAATTCTCGTAAATGAACTGTCTTATAAATAACGTACGTTTATACATTTAAGAATTAATGTAGTTATTAACATTATTATTGTTCAACCACCTACAACCATGAATTCATTGATATTATATTCAGTTTTGATCAACAGAATCACATAATATCAACCTTGAAATATATTATTACGCATTTCATTAATACTTTATGTTATTTAAATTATTTTATTTTGCTTTGAACGCTTACTTCTTTTCCAAGTTTCAAAGAGATGCTTGAGAGTCAACAAAGTTGTGATACGCAAATTACGAAGATACAAATTTTGTATAACTAGAAGGTTGTGCATGCTGACCTATCCAGCATCGCATACACATATATTACAGATATTTATGCGCGCGCGTGTGCGTGTGTGTGATTAGTTCAGGAATCAACGCTAAACGACAAAATCCTACTAGTTTTTAAAATATTTTAATTCAATTGTGTGTTGGTTATAGCTACAATGCACAGAAACAGATGGGAGTTTTCAACATAGTTTCAAGCTCATATTTTTTCAAGTTTCTCAATTACCTGAGTGCACAGATTAGCTTGATAACTTGAGTGTATTATTGAAGGCTACGTCACTTAAAGATATCTACAATTGTGGAAGTTTGTTTACGTAATGGTAATAATGGGTATTTTTAAAATAGAAAAATAATCAAAAACAATAATAAATAAGAGGCGAAGAATGCAGAATGTAGGTCGGCAGCTGCTTGCATAATTATTCAATAAAAGAGAACATGTTATAATATCTGTCAGAGATTTAAGACGTCTTCTGCAGGTTATTGGGTCTGTTTATCTGAAAATAATTTTTTGCTGTCAAAAGTTAATTTTAACTTATGTTTCATGCACGATGGTAAGGATGTGGCACGGCAAGCGAAAGCATCATCTTTAAATAAGCCTCAATGTACTATAAAAGGAAACAAAGTTATCCAACAAGGTCTGAACCCGAAGAGATGTACGAGTGAACCCGACCGAGTCTTTCTACTCATTGAATACGATGAACTCGAATTTACTTTGGGAACAGACTTTAAACACTTTTACAAGTGAAAAAATTGTAAAAAGAGTTCCAACCTTCCTTTCGTGTTTGTTTCAAGCAGAACTGGAATGGAGTGTATTAGAAACAATGTTCCAGTTAAAAATCGTTGAATATGTCAGTAGCCTCAATACACAGTTAGCCTCTATAAATAAATTCACGGTATTCGGAGATTGTAACCCGCGAATTTAAAATATGGAAAATGCAAAACTGTGGTAAGTGAAGACTACAGCATTCAGTTAATGGAAGAAAACTAATCATATAATTAAAGTAGCTTATTAGCGAAGGCATTTGTTTAATTTTGTTTAATTTCTGTAACCTTAAAGTTGTGAAACATCCAAATAAAACAAATTTTTTTCCGTCGGGTATAAATGTAGTCAATTAATTTGCAAATACAATCAACTGGTAGAAAAACCTACTTCGTTACGTCGAGCTGGCACCACACTGTTTATTTTACGTTATCTTCGGCAGGTACACAGAGTTGTTTAATAAATAAATGTCAGTAAGCACAGACACAACCTTTAATTCTCTGTTTCAAGCTGTATGTTTACAAACATTGTTTACCGCTACCATTCATCATGTTAAAATAGAAACCAACGCAATAACAATACCAAGCGGGCTTATCTGTTTTCCTGTATTCTATTTTAAACAACAGACAATGATCGTGTGACAATTATTTCAGAACAATCATACTCGTAACAGGTCCTCAGTAGTTAAAATTAATTTCATGTTTCTACGAACAAACATACGTTGCGTTGACAGCCCAATACAGATTGAAATGTACGCCTAATACCAGCAACACCGTTAATTAAAAATATGTAATAAACGCTAATACATAGGAATGTTTATTGCTAGTAATAGCTGCCGAGTGACGGTGTGTTCGCTACAAACACTGCTTAATTCACGTGTGAAGTTCCAGCACAGGGTTATACAGTTATAGCTCTATCGTTTTGATGGTCGGATAAAGGAGAGGACGAAAAACATGAGAGTAGCAACCGTTGATGACATAATTTTAACAACATCCTTAAAGTTTTCTTAACTGGAATGTAGTCGCAAACGATCAGGACAGCTGGAGGCGAAAGTAGGAGGATGTACAACCCAAAAATGAATTGTAGAATCATTGAAAATAGTTATTCTTAGTAATGTTGCTGAATATGTGTATTTGTAAAACACATCAATATTAAGCAGTGTTAAAACGCTCATAGAAACGTCGTTAAGAATGTGATCTGCAGAAACAACCGTGGCATGTAAAAGATGTCGTTTGCTTCGACGACCTTGTGTACGGAATCTTTGTATGGAGATGTTTGAGTAAACAATTCAAACTAGGCATTTTTCTTGAAACAAAACCTCCTACAGTTATTTCGTAAGCATATCGGTTTCTTTTACACCAAACACACCGTTTTCCTCTTTTACCCACACATCTACCCTGATGTAAATAGGAAATCTGTTTAATCCCAACGTGTGAATTATACGTGATCTGACATTGATTTATATGAACAGTAGTGATGTAGTAGAATAAATAAGATTTAATCATTTTTTGCGAAATTTAGTGGGAATCGGTAGCAAACTTTTCAAGTACTTTTATTGCTTTTACTTTTAATAAGTAAACAGTCTGAGAAGACTTCGAGTTAGTAACTGAGGGAATTAAACATTCGTTTTATTAATTTAACATGTAAGGACATGTAATCAAGATATAGACAACTCACAGGTCGCGACGTGTAGACAAATAAACGTATAATGACAGTAGAACAGGAGTCTATTAGAAAAATACAGCCTTTAGATTGTGCCGACTGAGTTATAAGACTGTTAGTCACTTTACGTACAAATGTGTATGTTAAGTTGAAGTTTGAGATCATTTGTCTCGGAATATCAATTGGTCTTCGCATAATTATATAGACAGACGTTTAGTCCTACTCAAGGAAATTATGAAATTAAAATAGGATAAAAATTGGGTTAAATATTTAACTTTACGTGTCTTAGACCTTCTGGATCTTATCCTCACGGAATCATAAAAATAATATTTTTAAGCGTATGAGAAATAATGGATCGTTCATGTCAGTTAAACGGTAATAGCTGCCGCCGCATACTTCATCAGAATTAAAAATTGTGCCTACTGTTTTAGGATGATAGATGTAATGGCTAATCAATATATTTGGTAAAGCATATACTATTAAACAATTCTACGGTATGTATTGCTGCTTTTAATATCTTATATTCTACAAAGTGTGACGAGTTTTGAAATACACACGAATACCAAATCTTGACAGAAATATTGCGAGATCAAAAAAACATGAGCAATTAGTGTAACAAAGTAACTACAAAAGACTAAATAATAGATAGAATATAACGAGGTGCAGGAGAGCTTTTACAGGAATATTCTATTGCGAATACTGAGATTGCTGCGTATAATTACAAAGAATACTAGAAAAATAGAAAAGGAAATGTCGATACATGGGGTACTTTGAAATAAAGTATTGTTTAATAAAATACAGAATACATAATACAGGCTTTCAAGGCGGGTATGTGACTGGTAAACAATTGCCGCGCTGTTAGGCCATAGTGTGATCACCAGGCTATAACAGCCTGGCAATTGTTTACCAGTAAGACATTGTTTAGCCTGTACGTTACAGAACATCAGGTGTAGTTGGCAGACGATGGAAGTAATAAATATTATATTCCAACCAAAACGTACGATGAGTAGACTACAAGGTTTTGAAACGCACTGCTGAGTGACACAAACCAAATACCTAGTAAGAGAACATATGTTGCACCTGTGTAATGAATGTAATGAAAAATACAGGCTTCGGCGTTCTTAAGAGGAGTTAAAAGGTGTTCTAAACTTGACTGTATAAGGAACGAAGTAATAAGAGAAGCAAAACAAATTCGATCTACCTGGTGTTTACAAACTAAATTGCTCAAATTGCAACAAATTCTACATAGGCCAGACAGGACGTAGCTTCAAACAAAGATACATTGAACACACAAAGGCACTCCAGAATGCTACAGAATGCACCTTTGCAAACCACCTCATTGAAGCAAACCACACATACAAAAACATCGACAATAACATGAACATTCTACACGTACACACAAAATACCGAAATCTAGACACTCTAGAACAATTGGAAATATACAAACACACGAAAACAAATATAAACGATATCCTAAACGAACAGACACAATTCAAATCGCACGCATTATTCGAACATATCTCACCCCACACACACAATATCGATCTTTCGAAAATCGATACCGTCGCCCACGACAGGACGGACAGCGCTACCAGCGGCAACCTCTGAAGAAGTTTTTTAAAAGTGAAAACCGGTTCAGGTTGTAAGGTAACACTTTATGTGTTCCGAGTCGTTAGTGAAATAGTTGTATTTAGTTAACTAACGGACACGTCATGGACAACGAAATCCAAGTAATAAGAGAAGAGTAAGTTTCAACTTGAATGAAAAATTAAAAGTTAAAAGGCTGGACACAGCGGTGGAAAGAAAGTTGTTAAAAAGTTACCAACGGTGGAAAGAATACAGAAAGAATGTCAGATTCCAGAGTGGCCAAACAAGTCTGGAAATACAAATCTATAGGACACAAGTGTGTGGGTAGACCTAGGAAGAGATGGCTGGAGGATTTTTTAAGGCGGAACAGACAGAACCTTGCTTAAGCCGTGTTGTGAAGAAGAAGAAGAAGAAGAAGAAGAAGAAGAAGAAGAAGAAGAAGAAGAAGAAGAAGAAGAAGAAGAAGAAGAAGAAGAAGAAGAAGATGATGATGATGATGATGATGATGATGAATGTAAGTGAGATAACATATGTGAATGTATGGAGTCAACGTTGATGTATTTAAAACCGTTGATTGTAAATGGTAGAGATGATTCGGTCACTTGCAAAGAGTAGACGAAAATTGGTGGTTGCGTCACTGATATTAGTTGACCTCCAAACAAGAAAAAGAGCAAATCAAGTAAGAATTGAAAACCACATTTGAACACCATGTCATAGAGGGGCTTTGAACAAAATACCTGGATGCCAGGAAACGCTACTAATTTGGTATGGAGTCAAAGTTGATGTATTTGAAACAGTTGATTGTAAATGGTAGAGATGATTCGGCCACTTGCAAAGAGCAGACGAACATTGGTTGCGTCACTGATATTAGTTGACCTCCAAACCAGAAAAAGAGGCATATCAAGTAAAAATTGAAAACCACATTTGAACACCACGTCATAGAGGGGCTTTGAACAAAATACCTGGATGGCAGCAAACGCTACTAATTTGGATATGATAGCAACACTTTTAAAATACTGACTTAATTTGTAAAATATTCAACTATTCAGTTAATTTTTAACATATTAAATTACATTAATTAAATAATACCATTTACAAAATTTTGACAAGAATTTGTTTTACTTCAGAAATGTTCCAAATTCCAAGCTGATTGATATAGCAAACACACGCTTGCAATACCTAACTAAACTCTACAAGCATTTTAATTCTTTGAGTCATAAATAAATTGTGATGCATAATTGGAATAAGTGAATATATTAAAATAAAACTATTAAAATTGTTTGTACAATAAAATATGGAAGTGGTAGAACTGATCAATAAAAATGTGGAAAGAAAATTACAAAAAATTTTATTATGTAATGTATTTTATAATTTCATATTTCATACACTACGTATACTATGCATGCATAATGTATTTCATTATGTACAAGCAAAAAAATGGAATAACTAAAAATCTTTGTCTCGAGATTGAAACTCTATTGACTTATCGTTTAAAATAAAACTTGGATTTCGTTGTCCATGACGTGTCCGTTACTTAACTAAATATCACTATAGTATTGACGACTCGGAACACTAAGTTTTTTATAAGTAAAAACGTAAATTTTTACCTTACAGCCTAAACCGGCTTTCACCTATAGAAGGCTTCATCAGAGGCTGTCGTAGGTGGCGAACAATATACTAGAACAATTAGAAATATACAAACACACAAAAACAAATAAAAACGACATCCTAAACGAACAGACACAATTCAAATCGCACGCATTATTCGAACACATCTCACCACACACACACAGCTTCGATCTTTCGAAAAACTATCTCGTCGCCAACAAGAAGACGAACAGCGCTACCTACGACAGCCTCTGATGAAGCCTTCTATAGGTGAAAGCCGGTTTAGGCTGTAAGGTAAAAATTTACGTTTTTACTTATAAAAAACTTAGTGTTCCGAGTCGTCAATACTATAGTGATATTTAGTTAAAATAAAACATATCTTACAGTATCTTACATCACTGATAGATGCAAAACATGCTAATAGGAATGACAATAATACAGAAATTGAAAAAAAAAATAATAAAGTTCCAGAGATGGAAACGTTTCATGTATGATCTTTAAATGTTGACAATTGCCTTCCTTAATAAAAGCTAATTTATTATATTCCGATTAAGGCTAATATAGTACAAATGTCCATTAAACTGCAATGAAAACATCATTGTGTCTTTAATAATTCAGTATTGTATAAAATACTATACAAATACAATTATTAGTAGTAATACTAATTATTAATAGTAATGCTCTGTATTTGAGCTATTCATTATGCGACACAGAAATTCAACAAATCAACGTCAGAGGTATTTAATTTAGTTTCCCAAAAAAGCAAGAACGTATATTCAAAATAATACCATTATCCAATTCTCCTTTAGTCAATATGAAATAGACTTGTAACCCAAATTGGAAATGACAAAAAACAAGTTGGTTCCCAATTTAAACCTTAAAATTCTTTAGCAAAGGAAATATTGGGAAACAGGCATATGCTTTAAATTATACAGAAAAAAATTTTAAAGATTGTATAAAAATTCTTAATACATAAAAATATAAAATCCCTTTTATGAGTTAATATGCTATTAGCTCATAGAATTTATGTATTCTTATTGCTAATGCAAAGTTTATTTAGCTGAATGCTTTAATATAGTACACCTAGGCAATAAGCGTGACACTGAATATGGCATATCAATCAAAAATGTTGCGTGACTTGTGAAAATGCTACTGGTGTTAACCACTAACGCAAACGCATGCAAATGCTGAGCAAAATTTTGGAAAACGTTTTTCAACATCAAAGAAGCATGCTTCCATTTTATTTCTTCTTTTAATTTTTATTAAATTAATTTCCATAAATCAATAAAAAAACGCGTTTTTTTAGGTTAGAAGTACAATAACTTTGTTAAATGACCAATAAATGCATAAAAGTTAAAAACAAAACTTGTAAAGAATTTAATTCTGCGAAAAATGGTGTAAATAAAGTCAATAAAAATCAACAAAAAATTCCAATTGTTTCCAATTTTCCAAAATTTGTTTTTAGGCAAAGATTTTTCTGTTTTAAGTCAGATATCATAAAACCTATGGAAGATACAGTTCTGCGACCTGTTTTATTCGATTTTCCAGGTCAAAAACCATAAGAAACAACAGAATTCGCCCCTTAATTTACCTTCCCAGAATTTCAGAAAGTCTTCATTTACCCGGGGGAACTGAAACCCGGGCGAAATCTTTCGCTAGCTGTAACTCGCTTACAAAGCGTTTCCGGACATATGTTTATATGGATTTTTTTCTTCTTTTACGCTATAGAACCATTTCTCAAATTATTTCCCTCTCCTCCCGGGACACCCTGTATAACTACGGAGAGAAGAATAAAGTAATGTCTATTAGTTGTACGTTATGATAGGCTATATAACGTTACACTAGAAAATCCCTCCTGATATAATAAGATCGCTCCAGAAGGAAAATAAAACATAATGAACGGAAGTCTGTGCGAGTAGTCTCATAGGAACCATGATAAATAAAAGGAAACGGTTTATGATGGCCACAAAAACGTATATAAAGCGTCACAATAAGGTCCAGTTATATTTATTGTTCATATGTGAAATGTACACTGACATTTCTTATTGGTTCCGTTCTAAGCCCTTATTTTCCGTCAAACGAGCGAGTATATAAAATAGGTCAGAGGATGAATGCCGAGCAGGAAGGAAGGGTGAATTACGGTCAATATGAAGCGATGCCCAAGTTCACAGTAAATTCCATTAAAATGGCTTACCACCTTAACTCGACCTTGGCCTTGTGGGAAAATCCAACATCCTAACTACCTATATAAGTTTATAGAGCTTATACTTCACTTCCTGTGACGTATCCACTTGTTAATTCGCTTTAATGAGGAATCAGTTACAATAACTGGATGGTTTAGAATCTACGAAAATGATATTTCTATTAATCTTAATATAATTAATCATAGACTCTTTTATAATTAAGAACAAGTTTTCTGTTGAAAATGTATACATTTTATTTATTCTTACCAATTCATTAAAGCCCCTTTCCTCTCTCTCGCATCCTGGAACGTAAGTGTACACAGAAGGATTGCATTTTTGCCGAATAATAGAGTCTATAGGTAGAACAAGTTCTGAAGTCTATTCTCTTGCGGGATTTGTGGTCGATATTCTTGTGTAAACGCGCGCGTACGAACACTGTAAAGCAATTTTGTAGGGGAATTTTTTTTATACGTAGAAGGAACAGTAGCAGCTGTCAGCTGTCAGAAATTATATACTGTACGTTGGAGTCAACCAGCCGCCGTTCGGACAACGACACGTGAGACGCATTAGCGACGAAATAGGCACCGCTAGAGAAGACAATGCCTCGGTTATAGCACATGTTCGACGTAAGAGTATGGCATGGGAACGCACTGCAGTAACAGAAAAACAAAGGAATACGTCTTACTGGGCCAATTACCAAGAATACGGATATGATGGCGACGCGAGTATTGTCAAGCCACGTGTGGGAGCTTAGCGACGACACACAGATATAAAGCGTCCACAATGGCAAAATTCATACCGACGTTACATGAACAAAGGACCACGCATGGTGATACAGCGGGGAACTTGTTTAACAGCCAGAGTACGGACTTTGCAGGAGAGCTGCAGAACAGATGTGCCTTACCGAGAAAGCGACCTCCGTCAGCGTGTGAACAAAACGAAGGAAGGCAGGAGGCAATACAGCAATTGGTCACACCTAAACTAAAATACACATGGGTAACTGGACAGCAATTAGTAGGAACGAGCTGAATGGAAATACAAGAACAATTGGATGATGGACAGGCGTGAAATTCGATCTGTCGTCTTACAGCAAGGGAGGAGCGAAACAGTAAGATCTAAGAGAAGGGATCAGATGAGCTTACCACGAAAGAGAGTTTGGCAAAGGCGGTTCTTTAGAAGACGTTACCATGGAGACAAGTGTCAAGAGCGAATAAAGACGAAGCCAGGAGTCTAGCTAGAGACTCAGGGAGGAGTCTTCGTGGAAATGAAGACGAAAACCAATAAGGACGTAGATGGTGGGAAGGAGTGCACTGGATGCAGGAATAGTGGAAGGACTCGAGATATAAAAATAAGTGTTGACGAAGAGCGAAAGAGTTAGTTGGTTTTTAGAATTAGTTGGTTTTTAAAGTTAGTTGTTGGAGCTGATATATACATTTTTACCATAGAATAACTTTGCCTTATACATTTCGTTTAAGTACTATATTCGTCGGGAGTTTGTTTATTTCGTCAGTACACAATCGGAAGTTTTATTCTAAGTCTTAGTAACGATGAGAATCTTAGTTATGGACTTTTCTCTATAGCAATGTTGGGTTAATCTCAATCAGACTTTGTATTATCTCAATATACTGGCGAGTCGAAAAGTGCGGAGTAAAATGTTGGTGGTCAATCGCAATATCGTATTATATGTAATGAAGTAGAACTTAAAAGGGACTTAGTTAAAATTCAAAGTTTGTATAATAACGAGTGTTAAGACGCTCAAAAACTTTGACGGTATGAATTAAGTAGAGACATTGTGAGAAATCGTGAAAGATAATTCGGAATTATGAACTAAATATAGCAATTGTGTGATGAATTAACATACTATTTACGTCAATTAACTATGTCAAATATCGTAATGAAAAGGTTCATAAGTGAAATAATTGTGCCGACTATATAAAGTACAAACAATCAGTGCTTCTTTACGAAGTGGTAAATTAACAATCACACGCGAATAAGTCGTGAAATGAATAAATCAAATCCAAATGATCGTACTAACTAACTTATGTTACACATATAACTTCTAAGCGAGTGCGAACTAAAAGAATGTTGACGCCGGAGTGCAAATCTCAGCGATAGTGAATAGTGTAAATTTCAGACGACGATGAGAGTGTCCACCAAGTCATCAGCCATCCTGAGGAGCGAGGGAGAGAGGAAATTGTCGTAAACACACGCCGTAGTTGCGGGTATTTAACCTCAAGTATATCATATATGTATCACTTATGTTTAGTAGCCACTGTCCTGGTCCTCACAAAGAACACACCTCTAATCTAGTTAGAAGTCATATTTAAATTCATTTAGAGTAAAGCATTCTTTAAATTTTGTAATATGTAAAGAAGATATGAGTTAAATACATATAATTAAGTTATCATAGCGTGATGAATCATCAGAGAAGTAATGAACGAATTAGTAATGTAACGTATCATAGGTTATTGCGAAGTAATGTTATAATTAATTTCAGAAATTGATGAACATTGCAAAAGGTCTGAATAAATTATTGTTTGTAATGCAAAATTTGGTGTACGAGTCGAATCATTCATAATCACCCTAGTTAATACCAAATACCTTACGTAATTATACGTAGATACAAATGACACCCAAAGCGTGGAATAAATTACTGATAACGTAGTAATACTCATAGTAAAGTCAAAATTATCTGAATATTAATTAATGGTAGTCATCACACTTATTACACGTACACACTTAATCCAATGTGATATAAGCATTAACAGACATAGTTATCTATGACATCCCAACGAAGGGTTCCAGCGACATAAAAGGTGATTACAATTTATTACTTTTATTACATTTATTATTTATTAACACATAAATAATTAACAACTATAAAAGATATTCGCACATGGCATCCCAAACTTGGGCTTGTTATATCTTGATTACAACTCAATACTTAATTAATTAAATTAATTAATAACTCCAAAAAATACATTTACACATGGCATGCCCAACGTGGGGCAGTAAGCAAGCATAAGCATTAGTATAAAACACATAATTATACAATGGCGCCCAACACGATGCTTGATTAATAAGTAATAATTCTTGTTATTGAGTAGGTTGAGGACATTCAGTGGAAATAAGTACTTGTTAGAGATAAGTAGACAGTAGCAAAGTAAACTTACACTAAGTAAACTTGAATGATTACGCGAAGTCGCAGTACAATACATGGAACGCAAATTGCTTGAAAGTCGTCAACTGACTCCAGCTATCACTGATCGACAATTGATAAAGAAAATAGCAAGACATTACGGGAGAGAAATTGAAGTTGCATAGTGACGAGGGGGATAAATTTAATTAAAAACCTCGAGTCACTAATTTCAGAATACCCGACGATAAACCAGCACGCGAATAGAGAAAGTGACTTCGTGAGAGCACACGATAGGGTGAACGCCCGCGGTACAGGGGGGGCGACAAATTCCTCACCACCGTTTCACAACAAGGGCGTGGGCTGGAGACAACAGCCCTGGACAAACAAAAAAAATGAAAGCGACAACAATAAAGGGTATACCAGGCCAAATGACCGACAGCTGGTAAATTCTATGGAGTTCGTAAATAACGGTGCGTCGACCTCAGCTGTGAAAGGGGGTGACAAAGAAAAGGAAAAAAAATTAACTCGGTCAAAGTAGGAGATTGCCGAAAAGACGCCTATTTACCGACATTACGAGACAAACATACTACTACCAGATATACGACATGAATTGACTTATGAGGACGAGATAAAAATCGAAAAACGGATATCAAAATGTCCAGAAATAATAATTAAATTTAATAATAATATTTCAGTTACTGCCTTAGTGGACACTGGTAGTGCAATAAATGGGTTGTCCGAGGAATGGTTCAATCAAAATAAACAATATTTAGAACCTTACGAAGAGCTAAGTATGATTAACACGTTAATTATTAGTGCAGTAGGAAGTAAATCTAAGGTGATACGAAAACAAATTTTATGCGAAGTCTATATTAACGAGGTCAAGATGGATTGTGTATTTTTAATCATTCCGAACTTAATTAGGAATTGTATCTTAGGAATTAGCTTTCTAAAAGATGAAAGGTGTTTAATTGATATAGCAAGAGGAACAGGTGAACGGGAATTCAGCATACCCATTGTACGCGTGGAAGTAGTGGAAGAAGAAGAGGATGAAGAAATCGTGAAGAAAATAAATGAGAAAGTTGACAACATAATATGTGAAGATGAAGATAGAGACTCTTAGAGAAATCTTAATGAGGAATAAAAGTTTATTTCGGGAGAGTCCAGGGAGAATGGAATGCTATGAACACGAGTTTAAAGTAACGGACAGCACGCCTTATTTTCAACGCGGTTGGCCGATGCCAATTGCATACAAGAAAAAGGTTGATGCCGAAATCAACAAAATGTTGAAACATGGTGTTATTGAAAGGGGAAATAGCCCATATATAAATCCAATGGTCACCGTGATAAAGAAGGACGGTAACGTCAGGTTGTGTTTGGACGCTCGGAAAATAAATAGTGTCACCATTCCTGACTATGAAGGACCAACTCCCATACAAGAAATCTTAGCTGGGTGTGGAAATATGAAGTACCTATCCACAGTTGATTTAACAAGTAGTTTTTGGCAGGTGCCACTAAAACAAAGTTGCCGTGACTTCACCGCATTCATGTATGCTACAGATACACCGTAACGCCATTCGGATTGAGCACCAGTTCTGCCGCTCTGACGAGGGGACTAGATATGGCACTGGAGGACGAGGTAAAAGGAAATACTATCATCTATGTTGACGACTGTCTCTGCTACTCTGACAACATCAAGACGCATCTTATACATTAAAGTTATTATTGAACAATTTACGTAGAGCTAATCTTACGATTAACCTCGAGGAATCACAGTTTTTTCGTCAAGAAATTGCATATCTCGGATATCGCCTAACTACGAACGGGGTGCAAGCAACGGAAGAAAAAGTAGCGGCAATCAGAAATTTTCCAATTCCAAAAAACCAGAAACAATTAAATGGATTTTTGGTGTTGGCGAACTTTTATAATCGATTTACTGATAAATATGCGGAGACTACTCAACCATTGTTAAACCTATTGAAGAAGAATAAGAAGTTTTCTTGGACACCAGAATTAGACCGGTGCTTCCAGGAAGTGAAGAATTTATTTATCAATACGGTGATATTAAGATTTCCGAAAATCAACAAACGGTACTTCCTTCAATGTGACGCAAGCAACTTCGCGTATGGAGGACAACTCTATCAATTGGATGAAGAAGGGAATATTGGTGTTATTGCATACACCAGTAAAACTTTTAAAGGTGCTGAAAATAATTACTTCACGACCGAAAAGGAATTATTAAGTACTGTCAGATGTTTGGAGAAGTTCCGTATATACGTCTTGGGTCAACCGTTAACCATAATTACTGATAACAAAGCGCTCACCTTCATAAATAAATGCCATTTAAACAACTCAAGAATATCAAGGTGGATTCTTAGTATACAAGAGTATAATTCAATATTATCCATTGCAAAGGAAAAGAAAACATAGTAGCCGATATACTCAGCAGGTATCCAGAGGACGTGGCGGAAGAAGACCAAATAGATGACAACTTTGAATACCAAATCAACTACGGTATGTAACTATAAAAATGAATAAGAATGTAAATAAAATGATAAGAAATATGGGAAAATTCCAAAAGAAAGATAAGAAGTTAGGACTTATAATGGATAATTTAAATAGTAGAAATGATAAGAATATGTGTAGATTTTATAATTATGTTGATAACAAGTTGTATAGGAAATGTAAGGGTAATTGGAAATTATATGTGCCAGCGAGCATAACGGGTGAAATTATCGCCGAAATACATCAAATGTATGGACACTGGACAAGCTGATTCAAGAATATTTTACGTTTGACAAAATGTCAAAGCGAATAAAGGAGTACATAAAAACGTGTGACAAATGTCAACGCTGCAAGGATACCGACAATCGAAACATATTTGGAGGAAGTAAACCTATCTTACCAACGGAGAAAAGGGAACTAGTTAGTGGAGACTATTACGGACCGTTACCAATATCAACGGGTGGCGTGAGATACATCTTCGTCATGATAGATAACTTTACTAAGTTCGTGAAGTTGTACACGTTGAGAAGGGCAAAAACAGCCGCGACTATCAGAAGAGTTCGCCAATATGTTGAGGAAATTGGAAAACCAAACGCAATCCTAACAGACAACGGGACACAATTTATCTCAAAACAATGGGTAAAAGGATTAAATGAACTCCAAATAAAAGCAAAGTACACTGCCATACGCAACCCGAGCACCAATCTCGCGGAACGCGTAAACCGACAATTGGGAAACCTGTTCCGAATATTCGTCGGCGATCAACATACGAAGTGGTCTCGATTTATTGCTACAATTGAGAGCTGTATTAACGAAACGTATCATGATACTATAGAATTATCACCTTACGAAGCGCAGTTCAGGAGGAAACCAACACGTGTCTGGGAAAGGTATATTAACCAGGAGGTCTCAGGAGATAGCATACCGGACAATCATCAGATCTTCGTAAAGACGAAGATGAAGCGAGAGAAACACGCGAACAAGATGAACCAAGCTAATAAAACAACTAAATTTAAGATAGGAGATTTAGTATTGATTAGGACATATTGCCAATCTGACGCCGTACAACGGAGAATTGATAAATTTTGCGTGTTATATTGTGGACCCAATAAGGTCAAACAAGTCTTAGGGGAGGCTACATATATCTTAGTTGAATGCAGCGATGAACAAAAGGTCCGCGGCAAATTCAACATCAGGCAATTAAAAAAGTATTATTCTAAGAAGGACGGAAGTTAAAAGTAGAAAATATATATGGATGATAAATGAAATAAATTAAGGAAAAGATATATGTACGTGTGACTTGATATGTACTAGGCAAATCATTCATCAGCTAAGGGAGAAGAGTCTATATGTATACGTTATGCCTTAAAAAGTTACGTGGGGCAGTAAGCAAGCATAAGCATTAGTGTAAAACACACAGTTATAACACCCACCCGAATCCATATAGTCAGAGATGTAGAACTATATGGAAAGGACCGTGATAGGATTAGTAGTAAAGAGACAACAAGATCAATGTAATACATTAGATAAATATGACTATATAACTGAATGATATGCAGAGATAAAAAAATAAATGGTGGTGGTGAGGTCACTTCAGTAAACGAGAAGTTACCCGTGAACACAATGTTCAGTAGATTCGTGTCAAAAGATGTACAAAGACAATGGACTCGTACATATGGTAGAACCATTTAGGCTCTACTATAAAGCAGCTGTTAGTAAGGCCTATAGAAACAGCTGTTGTGTTTGGCTGTCAAATATTAAAAGAGTGTAACTTTTATCGATAACATGACCGTGATGTGCAAAAATGTTAGTAGCAAACCTCTGTAAATTATTAAAGACCGGATTGGTTTACTCGGATTTTTTCAAGGGCATATACTTTTTAAAGAATAGTGTTTGTAATATACCGTTAATTTTAAATGTTAACATTTAAAACAAGTAGTAATTGAAAATAGACAATAGAACTGAATATTACTGGAAAACAGGTCGTAAGTATGTCATAATTAATACCGTCGGCTGAAGATAGCAGCCTTACATTAACACCAGTCGATTATCAAATAAACGAACCAAGCCTGACAGCAATTTTATAAAAAATTTGAATATAAGAATCAAAAAGTTTGTTTCTGTGGTAGTTCTAGATACATTAGTGTTATGTAGGTTAATCAGAATTGACGCTTCTTTTGATCCAAACAAGCATACATAAAGGACACATAAAGCAATACAAATGCACTTATATCAGATCCCTTCTAATACCTCTGTGTTTGCATGAACTGGGTAGGTGAATAACAGCCGTTGCACAGCGTGGATTACTGCCACACATGATCCAATATTCACCTTCATCGTAAACGCCACACCGATCAAACGGTTCTCCACCTTGTCTGACACCGTGGTATATATATATATATATATATATATATATATATATATATATATATATATATATATAGCAGTCACAGAGTATTAAAACTTATTCTCCTCTCTACATTTTATGCCTTCTATTTCTGCTGTATCATCCGCCACTAAAGACTCGTTACAATACCTTACAATACCTTCTCCAGTATTTTCCTACTAAAAAGGCAACAAAAAATTTCCTTGATATACAGTTTAAGTAAGAGCACAATCAATAGTCTAGTTTTCTTGGTAAATTAAGTAACAAACTAAGAAGGAAATGTACTCTTGGAATTGTGGGGAACAAAACAACGAAATATAATCCACTTTTAGAGAAAATATGTTCTTAAACAACAAATTTTCTAAGTAGTGTATGCCATAATCTTATTGTGTAATAAACTACAATAATTTATAGAGTTTAGCAACATTTTACTAATTGTCAACATTTTACTACGAGTAATCAACGTTTTGTTAAGTGTCCGTTGTTAATACTAACGGCTTTCATGAATATTCTAAGTTCGATTTGATTGTTAACTAATAACACGCTTTCCTGTCCTCAAAGACAATGCTTTAATAATAGAAGTAATGATGAGATTATTCGAATTGATCTGATGTTTTTCTCGTTTTGTAGTAGGCCTATAGATCTATCATAAAACTATATTCGCCTTACTAATCGCATAATTATTATCACGAATGCCCATTTAGTGGCCAAAAGTAAATTCTTATAATCTAATGGAAAATTAAAAACAGTGACATTAAAATTATTTTTAATGAAGAAATTTGTGTTAGTGGTTGAAATCGCAATCAGAATGATCACAGTTGCACACCACTATATAAAAATTATCCCGATTAGCGCTTTCAAGCCTCACAGCCCATCGTCAGATCGGAATAGGCAGAAATTATTTTAAAACAAACCCTTCACCCCTCTCCCCTGTGTGTGTGTGAGCAGGGTGGGGGAGAGGGGTGAAGGGTTTGTTTTAAAATAATTTCTGCCTATTCCGATCTGACGATGGGCTGTGAGGCTTGAAAGCGCTAATCGGGATAATTTTTATATAGTGGTGTGCAACTGTGATCATTCTGATTAAAATTATTTTGTAGTTTATATTCTACATACTTCTGTCTTCCATTTCTAACGTACCGAAGTCTTCTTCACGAAGTACCTGTAATCTTTATAAATGCTTTGTATTATATTTACCAAAAATTACCTTCAACATGCTTACAAGATTTTAACTCTCATGGAGAAACCACTAACATTTTTTAAAACTCACTCTTGATTAAATTATCTACATTTTCAGATTTAACTACAGTCATCACAATACCTTGTTAATGTATCAAATTCTATGTACAGAAATAATGTTCATAATACAGTATTTAAATACCGTAAGGTTTACTTTCATTGATTTCAGATTTCAAGTAAGAAATTCATTGCAGGTCGGGACAGGGACTTGAAGGGAAAATTGTTAACTGCCTTAGTTGAAACTTCTGTTTCATGGAGCTCCATAACACAATATTCCTTTCCTTAGTTAAACTATAGAAATCTACTTTGAAGTGAATATGCGACACGCATAACCTCTTTTCAAACAAGTAGGCCTACGTCTTGAATGAACTGGTAACGTTGCTAACAACACAAAGATTTTACTTGCTGCTCATTTATCTTGTAGGTGCCTACTTATTAGTAGTTGGTACGTGGTAGTAGGTATATTGCAATATTAATTTTTAATTACAGTTGCAATTAATATAATTTAAACCGAATTAACGAACAATCACGTAGCCTTCCATGTTCCTCTTACTCCTGTGACAGAATGGCTTTGGAATTAAAATTATAAAAGTAATTTATTCGAAATTAAATGTAAGGAATATTAATTACTACACTTTCACATGTATAATGTTTTTCGAGTAACATACCTCGCTGAGGAAGGCGAACATCACGCTGAAACGTCGTACGAGGAAAATAAACAAAGTAAATTTCACATGTGAAAGTGTAGTAATTAACATTCATTAAGTGCTGTGAAAGAAGAGGATGAACATTCAAAATAACACAAATGTAAGGGTTTTCCAGTTTGCGCAGATTGACAGTTAGAGAGAGGAGACTAGACTAGTTTATCTTAATATAATCTATACTACAAAAAAACTATACATACGATATCTTCTAACTTTCAAAAAAATGTGTAACTTCGTTTTTTCATTATTTCTAACATACTTCAAAACGGCACTCTTACGTAGAATTGTGATGGAGTTACTTTATGTCTAGTTTTTCCATCTATTGTATCAATCAAACATATATTAATTTTTTAGACACACAGTTTTTCATGGCACATAATTAATTTTGTTTTAATACAATTTCGTCAAAATTACTATGCCCTCCAACAAGTATGATTTGTTGCGACCTCTAGGCTTGGTACAGTTCACATCATACCACCGCCAGAAACAAAACCGTCTGCATTTAATCACGTTCTGTACTTTGGGGACGGGTGTTATTCGTGTCTTGCCTACCTTACACAAACTGTAGTATTGCCCCGAAGGAGGCGGGGTTAGATTGTCTCGTTCTTGAGCCGTACCAAATGAATGCACGCGTACTAAGCAAAATTTCTCTCACTAAGCTGTCTTCATCTTTATATAAGTTTCTTTTTTATAATATATTAGAAAAATGTTCATTTAAATCTTTGTTCTCCATTGAGATTTTTAGATGGCTTAAATTCGTGCGTACTTTTTTAATGTGAACATGGTTTTCTTGAGTAGTAACGAACATTGTCAAATTTGCATGCTACGTGTCTGCAAAAAAATTCACATAAATTATAAACACATTAAGAAAAAATTATGTACGAATTTTTTAATAAATATTAATAACATATGGCACGAAGAGAGAATTAAAAAGTAATTAATTGGGAAAGCGTGAAGTTTCTTATTGAGAACATTAAGGTCCACACGTACGTAATGAGACGGTTCGAAATGTACTGAACCAGGAGTCGGAACAAGGGTATGTGGCACGAACTGGTCATTAATTATAGTAGGAGTACGCGAGAGAAGCATCGACGGTGAGGGGAATACTAGTATAGGCATATACAGCCGTTCTTGTAGACTACTTACATTGCAATAGATACCTAACCGATTTTATCTAATTAATACAATTAAAAATTTGGCTTTCAATTCTTAGCATTTAATAATAAAGAAACTTTAGAATTAATAAATAAAGAAACAAATGAACAAACAAAAATAAATGAGTAAATAATAAAATACATAAATTGCATTTTTAATCACGTGTGCTCACAGACACGCACACACAAATATTATATTATTATACAATTATTATTATATTTTATACTTAATCCTGTCTAACTTTGTCCTCACTCCTTAAATTGGGTCAGTGGATGAATGACGAGGTAGTAACGTGTATTTTGTTTGGTCACTGCAGTAATCAGCTTCACACTATACCACATTAAAATGGATTGCTCCTTATGGTTACGTTTGGCATTCCCTGCATACTTTCATAGATGTAGGGATTATTCTGCTTTCAGTTTGCTACTTTACCAATTCCTATGTACAATTCATAATTAAAGTTACACTGGGAAATACTGAATGGCCTTAGATAGATAGATAATTAGTTAGATAATTGTCTTAGCAAAAACATTCAGTGCGCAATTCTTTACTAAAAGTTAATATCATTTTTTATTTAAAATACAACAATAAGCTCAGCTTTTCTCTTACAACATTTTGTTCACGTTGCTCTCGGTGAGTGAACGGACTCGGTTTTGAAAAGTGAACAAAATATTTATATTTTTTATGAAATGATGAAATTGAATGATTCATATCTTTGTCATGGAAATATAGTTTCCAGTTACGTTTTTTATTAGTACAATTTACATCAGTTAGGGATTAGAGACTACCTTGTTATTAGACATAAATAACAATTATTTATTAATTAGGCCTATTAGCCACAGATAACATCACGCGATGTGGGCGCGGTTTCCACCGTGAACAAACATTTTGTCTCCTCTCATATTTACAGAGGCTTATAGACAGTCGCTCTTGACTCAGATGGCGATAGCAAACCATTGAATGTTATCGCTACATATGTATCACCCTCTATAAGCCGCAGAGAGATGGTAGGTTTCATAAATCTATGGAAAAATGTGAAAACACACACGCACCACGTATGTATTTCAGAGGATACCAATGCTAAATACTCGAATCGGCTACGAGTTAATACTTTATAACTTTGCCTAGATTTAAAACGTATTATCGTTTACACGATAAAATCCGTCGAAAACTAGTAGCGTATATTGAAATTCCGTTTTGGTTCTGTAAACCACGGTCACCTTCTTATTAAGAACAGCGGCGATAGTTGGCTGCCTAGTATAATGAATAATGAAAGTTGTCAGCCTGCAACCTTTTCTTATTTGATTTGCTGATTTATGAGATATTTATATTCGCTTCCATGTGGAAAATGCCCACCACCAATGAGCTCCAGAGTTTTGGAAGAACGTGCTTACGTAGTACCATGTAACCATCGTGGCCAAGAGTTATAATCCAACCAAGAACTACGGTAGATCAACGACCAGAGACCGTTTGAATAACACCTAAAGCGAAGCATGTGGTGTTGGATTGGTACATCCAAAAAATCGATCTAATGGAATTTATCCTTCAAGAAAACACAAGAAGAATACTAAATATTACATGGCGAATTCTAATGAAAAGCGAAGTACAGATTGTAAAAAGCACATAGGAACAAGTAAAGATTCGGGCCCAGGATAGACGCGGGTGGAGCGTATTTGTGGAGGCCCTAAGGACCATAAGTATTTTCACCCATGGTCCAATAGAAGACAGAAAAATATTTCAGGGTTAGTGTATAGGCTATGACTAGCATTATGGTATTTGTTTGTTATCTTTGTATGTTATGATTACAGGAAAATGCTTGTAAAATATATGTAATATACTGCAGTGTAAAATATTTGTATTTATATACTGTAACGTAAATTATATTTTAGGTAGGCGAATACACAATTAATTCATAAACTCACTCATGGTTACTCATTGTTCTCGGTGCGAATCTGCGTATGTCTGGATGTAAGTACGCGCGCGTGTTACTTTAAGTTTCTGCAGAATATAATGCTTCCGTTTGTTTTTCTTCGGAATCGCTATTCTAAATGGGAAACCATCGATACGTTCGAACGAATGAATCAAGTCAAGAATCATTCTGATCCCTCAATGTGTCTAGCGTACTGTATCATATCATTTGACAACATACAGACGAAGAAGTCACAGTAAAGCTGAAAACAGAGTAAAAGAGTTAAAACTACACAGTCGCTTTCTCACAGACCGCGCCAAACCATGACAATTACAGTCTGATAACATTAGAAGGCGAAATTTCTGAGTGATTCAATATAATTTCAGTCGCAAAGTGTGAACTATACTTGTCAATTAATGAGACAGGTTTCTCCTAAACGTTGCCATGCATACGATTAGTATATTTTCACAGTTTTCGAAGATTCTATACAAGACAGAGTTTGTAAATTGAGATGACATATGTAAATCATCGTTTTTGCATATTACGCCATTAAAAGGGTTTAATTAAGCTTGCTTTATACAAATTACAAACAGCTAACGCAGCACTGTATTACGGATTGAAGTTATGCGCACGTACAGTGGTTAGGAACGTTAAATCATACTTGTTTTCGCAAACATTGCAAACTCCATTGTTGTGGAATATTATCTTCTGTGCATTCAGTCCCGATACTGCGTCGTATTTGTGGAAACTACAGTGATAGAACTATAGTTATTAAACAAGTGATCACTTTAACACCAAGCCGCTTTCAACATTATTTGATTGTTTTGTTTAATGTACAGCTTTCCTTTTTAGAACGTTTTTTCTTCAATTTCTTTTCCAACTCATCTTCATTTGAACTCATCAAGAAACAGAATTGATGTATGATTCACGTTACTTTCTGGAAAACGTTCCTAAATTTTTCATATACTGAATGGTTTCACCTGATTTATATGCCACCTGAGACAAAACTACTAATCGTTCCTGATGGATTCCTACTCTAACAATATTTCCACCGGGCTTTGTTGAAACATTTTTATTAGGAAAGATATCAACGGGAATAACTTTATCCACATTCTCCAACAATATAAAAAACAATAATATCTCTTTCTTATTTTGTTAATTTTATTGTAAAATAAAATTTACTCAGTTTAATATTTTTAGAAATCAATGAATAAAGTTGATAAACAAGCAGCTTTTGCTTGACACTGGAATCAAACGACAATATTGGCCTAGTCAGCTCCTCTGCTCACTGTCTCTTCAGTCTTCCTTTTACCACTGGTTGACTGATAAGTTAATTAATAAGATTGTTATAACGTGTTATGCTGAGATTCTCCATTTAATGACATATGCTCTTATAACATCATTTAAAATATTCAGATCAACATGAAATGTGTGATTGGAAATACAGAGGGAGTGTACTGCAGACACACCCAACAGGACTGAACTGTCTGCAAGTTATCAGTACTAGGTGGTTACCATGTCTTTTCGTAAGAAGCGCCCCTCCATAGGGTTGTGAGAGGTTTTTAAAGGGAACTCGTACCTTTGTTACAAAACAATATCAATAAAAAGATCAGCAAGCAAAGAATTTAAAATACTGAATTATTTATAATTGAATTGCTATAATCAATAAAGTAGTGTTAAAAGAACACTGAAATTTAAGCTGTTTGGCCAGCACGTAACTTCAGTTTGTAAACGTACAAACGCGAACCCACACAAAAAAGCACGCGTGCGCATAAACATACGTTTAAGTTTTAAAGTAAATAACCGTTTGAATGGAGGTAGATCTCAAAAAATTAAGAATATGTAGTTTATATGACAATAGTTATAAACCGGTGAAATCGACTTAAGTAGAGTTCATGATTAAATTGATTTACTGCCTATTGATAACAGCGACATCTTCCTTGTTAGTCATTATACGTGTTTAAATTTGTGTGCAAATTGAAAGAAAATAAGAAAAGTTTGCTTCAATATAATCATACCAATTAGTTTTTCTCTAAACCTAATCATAATCATTTATTTTTGTTTGCATAAGTATGGAAGAACTAGGCTATAATGGCGTGAATGAAGATTGGTATTTCTTATAAAAGTGCTTCGATTAGAGGTTTCAGTGTTCAGTAGACATACCACTGGTCAAAACAGTCACATGCCATTAGATAAAATATATATTTGATAAGAATCTCTAATGAAGTAAGTTTTATAAAACAGTGTAATAGTCTCAGAAGTTCAGTTGAGTAAAGTAAGTACAGGGCGTCAGTAAATACTAAGAATAATGGGACTTTTGAAACTATAAATTTAAAAGTTGTATCATCAGATTTTTCAATAATTTATATACAATTTCAGAGCCACACGTTACAAAACTTTCAGTAAGTTCTGATTAATTCAAAAACCGCGTCCTACAATCCATGGCCTAACCAAAATACGCTATCTTTTCTTCTCGTTTTCAGTAATAAGCATAATCTAACAGCTGTAATTAATAGACGTTTCCTCCAGAAGTACAGACGTTTTCTTTACCTATTTACACAGACACAAAATTGGAAAATGTTAAGAAATGTAATGCGGCTATACATATCATACAACATGTAATACAATCTTTTAGAAATGACTCAGTCAAAGGTAATTTATATTTTAATATCGGCCTTATACGACTTTTTGTTTATATGATATATGATATTATAGTTTAATGTCGGTCTTATAGACTCAGTCATCGGTCTACAGATGATGACTTTTTGCTATAGATGACTTTTTAACGTTTCAGAGATTTGCTTCTATATTGGCACGAGCTACAAGAATTGTTACAACGGAGCTAATTTGTCAACTGTAGTGTCCTTTGTCATTGTTTAATCTGCAACAAAATAGAGACTAGGCTTATCTGCGGCCACAGAACACTAATATAGGCACTCCTCAATTTAAAAGTTTTGTACATATGATTTAGAAATAAGTAAACAACGGAGAGGAATAATAATAACGTGAAAAAAAGCATTAACCTTTTAAGAAGGCCACTCGTGTGTCTTCAAATACTGTTTTCAATCATTTACAATATAAAACAGATAGTATGTATATTAAAAAAAAAATACAATAAAAGTAAAATAATTTTAGACGTAACATTCCTTTTTTTACTACATCTGTTTACAACAAATACTATTTATGTTTTTAATGATCAATTATTGAATTTATTACTTTCATAAATGTAGGGATTATTCTGCTTTCAGTTTGCTACTTTTTCAAATACTCTTTACAGTTCATAATTGAAGTTACACTGGGAAATACTGAGTGGCCTAGTTAGATAATTGTCTTATTAAAACATTCAGTGCGCAATTCTTTACTAAAAAATTAATATAATTTTTTTTTTACAATGCAACAATAAGCTCAGCTGTTTCTCTTCGAAAATTTTGTTCACGTTGCTCTCGGTGAGTGAATGAGACTCAGTTTTGAAAAGTGAAAAAAATATTTACATTTTTTTATGAAATGATGAAATTGAATGATTCATATCTTTGTCGTGGAAATATAGTTTCATGTCATTTATTAGTACACTTTATATCTGTTAGGGATTAGAGACTAGTTTGTTGTTAGACATAATTAAACTTAAAAATAAACTGTCGTTGTTTATGTAATGACGTAAGACCTAAACAAATTTCTCTACTCTGTAAGTAGAAAATTGTAACTAAATGGTATTAATAGTCACAAGGAGGCCCTTTGGATTACCTGACACATAACATACCTAATGTTACCTAATGTTAGAGAACTACATTTTTGAGGGATAATATGTAACTTAAAGAACTATTATAACTTATACAGTCAGCCGACCTACTCGTAAATGTGAAGATTAACCTTTAGCTTTTCACAAAAATTTCAAAATTTTCTCTCAATTAATGTTCATATAAAATATATTGTAGGTAAGATATTAGATATATATTTGTTTATTACTAACAAAATGTTAAAGCAAATTGTGTTATATTTAGTTTCTTTTAATAATGGGAAGCTCAGTCGTAACATAGTCGTAACATCACTAACAACTTCAACTTTATAGAAATATCGCTATTGGCTCTAAAAAACGTTGTTTCTTGGAATTACAAGAAAAGGAATACACATTTTGCTATTGAGCAATATTTCTTGTTATCTGTTGGTAAACAGTAAAACATTAATTCTTATAACTCTTAAATTATAAAGTAATCATAATTATTTTTAATAGGAAGGTACATTTCTCCCCTACAGACAGGCTGAGTTTAGTTAGGTGTTGCTCTATTGATACGTGTCAGTCCCGATTTTTGTCTTTAGGCATTCTTTAATGTTAACGCGATCGGTTGTCGTTACAAGTAAAGACTTTTCATGACCACTCGTCAGTCCTGCCGACTTCTTGGCTTGATAGAGCATATTCGAGTATGACAACAAGGAAAAGGAAGTGGAGGAACGTAGACAGAACCACACTTAAAATGAGTTACTGCAACTACTGGAGGCCATCACTAGATAGAGTAGTAAACATAATTAACACGAAAAAATTAGAAGGTATCTGGTAGCACAGTTAGATAGTAGGAATCATGATCTTGAGGAGAAGTAGCTGAATTAGGCACAGTAGTATAGAAGTAGAAACAACGTTCTTCTCTAAAAATCGGTGAGTAACCACAGCAAAGATTTTTAAATGGAACGGAGGTTGCAAGAAAACAAGACATACACTCATTTAATTAAAATAATTCACCTCTTAAGTTTGCGTTCAACTTCGTTTAAACACAAAACCATGAACATTGCATGCGTTGTGACACTAATTTCACAAGATTAAATGAAGACGAATCCGTGGTCAGGAGACAGTCAGTTCTGCCTTTTCGGTTTTCCTACAAGTGTGGTTGTAAGTGTAATTTGGGAAGCACACTAGTGTTTTAAAATCTGGAGAAATCAAAATGAGCAAACATAACAGACTGTGTTTGGAGGCAACTTATGTAGGAAAGTGTGATTACAAGAGAATAACTAAATTAACAAAACAGGGAGAAAAATTAATGGCTATCATTTAGCTGTGACATAACTTGTTTAGGAGGTTAACTGAGAAAGAAGTCAAATTTTCATAAAGCAATTTCGTCTTCCGGCCACATAAATAATAAGGAATTTGACAAAATGTGACAGAATAAATCAAAAGGAAAGGAGAAAGCTTGGACAAGCTGTGAGCTCATAGGCAAACACGAGTGAATCTGGCAGACCGACTCCTGTCAGTTTACTACTCATCAAATCCGATCGCTGAGAGTCTAGGAGATTAGGAATTGTAGACTCAAATGCCGATAAAAGTGATAAAGTCGGCTTCTTGTTTCAAGGCGGATTGAAACGTAAGTAGACCTATGTGTATATGTATGTATACATGACTACCTATAAACTGTTTATATATATGGCTTGTAAAATTATTTACTTAATCCTGTAGGCAACACGATTTATTTTGTTCATTTTTTTTATACGTGCATAAGTGTAGCCAATGGAAACAATGATGGAGCCAACGGTTTAGGCTGTGAAACGTCTCCAATGATGACACAGTCTAGAAGGTTAATAGACAACGGTCATTTGGTACTAAAGGTGTCAGACAGTTTGTTGCCTTTAAATGGTAAACTGCAGGCAACTTGAGAATTAAAATATAAACAAATGATTTTATTTCATTCTTCAAAGGCTATTACTAATAGTAATTATTTACTACTCATTATATTTCACATTCTGTATCCTGTATTCCCTTTATCCTTTATTTTATTATTTCCAAAAACGAAAAGTGACACTTACTTTCTCAAACAGAAACGCACGTAAAGCATCAGTAAATGAATTATTACTCACTAGATGTTCATTTACATGTAGAAATTCATACAGGCATTAGAAAGGTACTTATGATGCTACCATAAAGAAGCTTAACTCTGGTGTCGAACATAAAATTGTTTATCCTCATCAAATTTTGTTAATCGCTGCCAATCATAGAGCTAATAGGAAATTTTAAAAGTAAAAAATTCCTTAATAAATAGAATTAGGTTATTATAGAAGCGCTTACAATTTTCTGTTTCATCGAAAAAATTATCAAATTTTTGAAAGCTCTATACGAACACAGCAAACTACGTTTTCAGTTAAACGCACAAAAGCAACTTTCATCATGCTGTAATTATACTTTCCCATAATTGCTGCTAAATATGGAAACCTATTGGATCACTTGTGTATATAAGAATACTAAGTAAAACGGGAACAGTATTCTGTATGTGAACGACGTGCAAATGAGAAGATTTTGCCATTATTATTTATTAACTCCAGCAGTAAATTTAACGTACTGACTTGTATACATATCCCTTAACTTATGTTACGTGCGGTAGAGGTGACGATTGACATACCAACTCATACAGATGAAAATGAATACAATAAAATTACAAAAAGTTACTGATAAGTAACTGCAATAGGAATTTTGAATCAACACTGTATTAAAATCATCACATCATTACAATCATCAGCAGCAGCAGCTGTAGTATTATTTTCGATTTTTGTGTGGATAGCCAGGATATTCTATAATTTATTTTAGCAATCTTGTGCACGCCATATTTTTACATGGAAGTAAATAATTCCACTTATAACCATACTTTTTAAAAATTTTAAGATTGAAATTCAACGTATATATATATATATATTTTTTAATTCTGAATGTCCGTGGTTGTTCCTAATACAGTCCTGTAACCTGCAAGATTGTACGCCTATATCATGAGGATGTCTTTATTAGCTTCAGTGTTATGTAATATTCTTATAAAGATCTTAGCTTCCAGTCAATATAAATAAAAAGCCCTAAAGTTTCTAGGAGTTTATAAATCTACATTTTCCTCCAACTTTGTCGTACTTTGATGCTGAACTGCTGCTAGCTGCTACTTTGTGCTGAACAAGGCCTTTCGGTGTCACCACGAGAACGACAACCAAATAATCCCTGAAACTCGATAAGTATCTTAAACTCCGACTAAACCATTCAAGCATACTAAATGCTTCAATGTTCACAACCGTAAACATTCCTACTATTTTCTATTTCGTTCCTACTTTCCTATTTGTTTAGTTCCATTTGGCAACGCCCTGTGGCTTTCATTGTTGCCCATGCACCCTGGTTCCCCACGGTAGGCACCGTCAGCTTTCTCTTTAGGCTAGTGTGAGGTTGTTACTTCTGTACTTAACTTTTCTGAATACAGTAGATTGCTTTTTTCTCCGTACCGGCGATCTAAGGACCACATACCAATTTCAATTCTTTACTCTTTGTTCTTTCCTTTTTTCCAATATTCCTTCATCTTCTCACTGTGTCTCTTCTTCCTGTCTTCAGTCCACTTTGAATCTGCGTTTTTCTCTCTCCTACACTGGAATCCCTCCATTTTTAACACTTTTGTCCAAAAAACTTCTCCTTCAATTGCTTAAATTGCTTCTTTATTATTAAAATCTATGTTAATATTCATCAGCGAATTTCTACTTTTGTTTTTCACTTACAATATTTCCAATTACTTAGGATTTCTAAACATATAAGAAATATGTTGAGTACGTTGTTCTTATATCGCCATATGCAAGCTAAGACTAAGCACGTTTTGTGGCCACATATTGCCTTTAATGTAAATATATAGGCTTATAATACTATCATAGTCACATAAAAAAAATTATTTACACATTCCAAAGATGCATTACTAACACTTCTTTAGTTTGCATAGGTTATGTTATTTTGAGCACAATTATTTTAATTTGTATTCGCTAATATTTGTCATGTAACTTTCCAATATATTTTGCGAGGCAGGCAGTGCACTTTTCAAAATTATATCTAATAATATAACTAAGACCTTTTTGTATAATATAATTAAAAATACTGAAACTTCATTTCAATATCTAAAACGAGGAAAATTTGTGGACGAGGAGGAGAGGTGTGTTCAAAAGATATCAGTTTAACAGAGTCGTCTTGACTCGTCAAACTGCAGCTCCACCTACACTTATTAAATTAATCAGTTTTTCAACATTTTGTGACATACACATTACTAACAAATCATACATATAATATACGTACATAACCTCAATTATACGTACCAACACATACGATATAATTGTTTATGTCTTCTAGCCATTCATTGATGACGACAGCCTAGGTTAATAAGCTAAAGAGATGTGAACATGTTAATGACTTTAGCTTTAGATAATAACAATGTATTTTGTAATACTTATGTACGCCTGCAATGAGAAACTGATAAGGAAATGGAAATTGAAAAGTTTAATTCAGTGAGAGACACAAATTAACGAATGTTATAAGAATACATAGCATTGCTTTTATTAGTAATAAAATTATTGTTACAAAGTATTCACATAAGTATATTATTATTATTGTTTTTATTGTTGTGATTATGTAAATAAAGCCTTCATTCTGGAAAAGTAAATGATAACAGTATTGAATATTTACTATGACAATATTGAATAATCTAATGTTTAACAATGAGAATACAAACTGTTGAGAATATTTACTTTAAAATTGGAATAAATCTGCAATTACCACAATTTTGGTTATGTTGCTTTTTATTAAACTGTATATAATTATTAATTAATTCAATAATTATAGCTTAATTAGAGTTAACACAAGGGTATTATTTTAAGAACATGCTTTAGAATTAGCCTATAAAATCGATTTGCTAAAAATATTCCTACTAAAATAAATATTATTGTTCTAAAGCGGAAATTAAACTTATTGATTATAGAGTTGTGCCAGTAGTGTCTCCCGATCACCAGTAAATATCAAGAAACGATTACAATTGTCACATGAGCACATATAAACACATAAGGCACAGTAATATTTATCTCCTTATACAGAATGTAGAATGACATTATTGCTTTTGTTCTAAACCTTATTTTCCGGTAGTGGATCGAGTGTGTAAAATGGGACAGTGCATGAACCCTAGGCAGGAGGGACCGGTGGATTACGGTCAATACGAAACGATGGTCAAGTTCAGCTAAAATGCCGTTAAAATGCTTTATTGCCTTACTGAGTCTTGGCCTGCGGAACCAATAGAATTGCTACTGATATATGTTTACACTATCCTACTTATAATAAACCAAGGACAAGTGAGAAGATAAATGAACTTTAAGAACGCTATAGTGAGTTTGGTTAACCATTTTGTCTATTACGACAAGTCTCTTAATTCAGTGTAAGCAAGTAAACTGTCCGTCGAATCTCACTTCATACAGTTATGTGGTTTTCATTATGAAGTATAGTACACTACACAATTTTTTGATTTTTAGGTTGTACAGTTTTATTTGTTTAATACTACAAGGTAGTCCAGTCAACAAAAGCGCGTTATTCTAAAATAAGTAAATAAAACCCACAAACACACACACATTAATTTTGTTTAGGGAGTCGTTGTCTGGCATGGGAAGAATTGTTTTGTGGGTCAGTCTTACTTAACAGCAGCCATCAGGATACCCCATTCAATACTGCAATATAGATAAACCCAAAATACACAAACCGCACAAGGATAATAACAGTAAGATAAATATCAGATTTCTTCAGTGAACAGACATCCTACATAATTGTCATAGGTATTGCCACCAGTGGTGTGAAAACTCAAGACAAAATGGAAAACACTGTGAAGTGCTAACAGTTTGCGACTCTTCTGTGCACAAGAACAGGGACAACTCTGGACAGTACATTGGTAAAACGAGGAAATTTCTCAGATCCACAGAATAATAATACAACATCAGAGAGCACGTAGCAAAGCATGTTTGCTACTCTTGACACAGCTCAAATCACCTTCTCTGTTCTACTTTCCTTGAAGAAAGCTGTGGAAAGTTGTGCGGAAAGGATACGAAAGACTTATTAGCATGCCCAGTGTCGTTATGGTAAGCTGAGACTAGCGTCAGCTGAGACCCATCTCATTAAAGTAATTGCCTAGTCGTAGTCCCTCAATTTTATTATAATTAGAATCTGTGTCTAAGAGGGAAGAGTTTAAGTACAGGTTTACTGCGCGTGCATGAAACAATATTACTCATTCGATTTAGGCGCACCATATACCTTTAGATATTGTCTATATTGTAGCATAACAGAATTATCACCTTAAAATTTAACTTAATACAACATTAATAAAGAAGAAAATATCAATAGTGAGTGAGAATAATAAATGGTTAAAAAATAAATTAAAGAAGCTGATCATTATAGTCGATAAAATGTTAATAAAATTAAACTGAATAACAAAGAAAACTCTTGGTCCATATATAAATAACCAACTATATAAAACCCCAGTACAACAGCAGTATACCTAGTAGGTTGAGGAGCAGTAAATGAAAAGACAAAAGTAAAAAGTAAACAAAAAATTATAAGGGGAAATTTATTAAATTAAGAAGCAGAAAACCCCAAGATACAAAACCAATAACCAGTTAATAAGGAACTGTAAATGAAAAAATAAATGAAACCGAATAATCAAGTAAGATTCATTGAATTAATAATATAAGGACATGAAACCACAAGATAAGGAAATACTTATATAATAAGAAAGAAGAGACAAAATATGTCAAGGTTCCTAAAAGGAATATACAGGCAAGAAAGGCTATTCACTAAAACATTATGAAGAATGAATATACCAATTTTTACATAATTAAAACCAATGATAAATGTCTGACCAAATAACTCAAGTTACAGGATACAATGCAATTAAAATAAATTGTAAACTAAATGAAGCCTAATTTAAGAACACAGTAAAAACAAACCAAAAGACTACCAATAGTGTAGAAACAAGCCAAAAACTACCATAGTGTAGAAAACAAAAGACTACCATTAGTGTAGGAAATATAAGGTGAAATACCATAATAAATACAATAAAAGTTAGAGACTACGGTGAGTGTAGAGAATAACAAGTGACACACTATAATAAAAAATAGTGTAGGAAATAAAAATTATTTAAAAAGACTACCATTAGTGTAGAGAGATACAATATAAAAAACATAAGAATAAAAGACAGTCTAATGACTGAGAATAGTTTTAGTAATAAAAGTGTTTTAAAGATTAGGTATAATAAAATTAATAGATATAAGATGTTTTTATCACAGTTAAGATGTTTTTATTTTATTTTTTAATCAAATTATGTATAGTAAATACAAAAGACAGTTAATAACTGAAAGTGTTGTTAGTAATAAGATGTTTCTATTATAGTTAAATGACATAGAAAATATAATAGGCATAAGATATTTTTGTTATGATTAAGTGATATAAAAATTAGTAGATATAAGATGTTCTGTTGTAATTAAATAATGTTCAATAATTCCAAAGTTTGTTAAGGCAGAGAAGGCAAGTAGGTAATATAAATATTGTATTATTAAACTGTAAACCATATAAAGAATAATAGGGCAAAATAACTAACAAACCCCAATAGAAAAACAAAACAGCATTTTAGACCAAAATCATCTACTACTTAGAGTCAAACCCAAATGAATAAATTCTATAGAACAGTATATAATTAATAGAAACTAGTCCATGTAAAACAAAGATATGAAAATGTAACCAATACAGAAACAAATATTAGCAAAAGTAATGACAAAAGAATAAAATTAACTTTATTGGGAAATATGTAATACTAGGCCTAGAAGGGTACACTATTCAGATAAAATGTAAATTAATCAATATTGGAGTATTATAACAACAAATTATTAACAACAAGCAATAATCATGGAGTGAGTAAAATTATTTAAAGGAAATATTAACATAAAATCATTCGTAAACCATTTAATTATTAATATTGTAAAAATACAAGGCCTATAATAAATATCAAAAATATTAAATTTTAGGCTTATCTGAACTTAAAACAGACCCAATTATATATCGAATTATGTAAAATTAGCATACGAATATTGCTAGATAGTTAAATTTCATAAATTTAATAAATAATTAAGTTACAGCAATAAATAGGAAAACTTGTCATGTATTTTTATGAGTTGAAATCAAATCCAAGACATGTAAATTTGTAAAAACAATGATAAGAGGAATAAGACATTTTATAAATTACCACCGAAACGACGACTTTAAGTCATCAGTCTATTGTTACTCGTAAATGTGTACAGATCAAAATTTACGGACGGAAGATCTGGAAAATATAAATAGTAAAAAAACATTGAAGTACAACCTCGAAAAATGTTACAGAGGTTACCAAATGGAAAATAACACCACTACATCATAACTAACACCAAAACTGAACCAGAACAACAGCAATAATAATATCCATTACGAGCACAAGAAATCAACCGCCATTTTGAGAAAAATTCAACAAATATTATCTGGACACGAACTCAACAGATTTGAACACAGAACACTGCACCAATAAAGTATCACAGAACAACATCGCCGAGGAGAGAAGAACACTTCACACAATTTTCCAGAGGTACTACAACATCGCAACAGGAAGGAGTACACATTTATATTTGAGGGAGCAGACCGAACATAGCAGTCGGCGTGTGTAGCAGAAACCCGAGGTGAACGGCAGCCATTTTTATTTACTGGCGACCAACATGGACACAGCCTCCGCGAGCCAGTGACGTCATTCTACGAATTGGTTCGAATTTTTTTCTTAATAATTGACAATATTTTCAGGATCCTGTTATTTTTAGCGAATAATAATTTAGATTAAAGTATTTGTAAGTATTGTATCTTGTTCCTTGCCCTCTCTGACCATTTCGACAGTTAAAAGAACTCGAAATAATTAATTTTGTAACGTTATATTTTGTCATTTTATCACAATCGACCTGAGTGAATCTCAGCTAATGCCATTGTCGATGCGCGTAAGATTGGCGCACAAATTCAAATTTAAAAAAATAAACATCAGAATTACTCAAATACTTTGTGTTCATGATTATTTGTATTACTAATATTAGCTTTTCCTTTCTTCTAAACATAAATTAGAAATATTAGAAAAATATATCAAGAAGAAGAAGAAGGGGTGCTAAGTTAGAAGAGAGAATACTTGACCCGACTACATAACAAGATTATCTCTAGTGAACAAATATTTTGACACACAATAACTAATTTACTCACTTGAAGGTAATTAAAAATTTATAATTAATTAATTGATCAAATAGAAGAAACAAATTATATAAAACAATATTCAAAAATTTTTTTAATTAAACTTATAAACACAACACAATTTTTTCTTATCTACATCAATTTATTATTTATCATTTATTTGTTTTATTACAATATAAAAAGATAACATTCTTATAGTCTCGTTATACAGAACTTTACGGAAGAAAATGACAGTGTCGGTTGGATATTGTATACAAAAAAATTTATAATAATAATACAATAAAAATTATAATCTAATCATACGTTGGGAACAGTATTGTTCACGTTTTTGTACAAGCCAGTACAAATTGCCCATATTTCTGTTTAGAAGGTTAAATAATGGGATATGAAAATTTTTGGATCATAAATTTTATGAGGCACACTTAGTGCTCCTATGTGATTTTTGACGTGCGAATACATAAATAATTTTAATAAAGGTAGGCCTATGTTGTTAGTAGTTCGCATGAAAATTCCTAAAATGTGCAAACATTTGAGTAACGAAGCATGATGTTTTAGATTTACGGTAAACTAAATCTGTGTTAAGTAACAAGAAAAAACAAAGTAAAACATAAAATAAAATTTTTAGCGAATTTCTTTCTGATACAATAGATGTGAGTAACGTTAATAGAAACAAAAAAAGATCGGGAAATTTGATTTAGATTAAAAAACCAAACTGCTAGAAGTATGAAGATTGTAAATAAAAGAAAATGTAAACACAAATAAACAAATATTTATTCAAACAGCCAAGCACCGACAAGTACATAATACTGCTTATTCCTCACATTCAAATTCGATTTCAGTCAGTAATTCCAACGTGTTCAAAGAAATAAAATTTCAACATTTTTGAGATGGCTTATATTTTTAGAACATCTGCATACACATTGTTTGTGAGTAAATATAGGTTATATATGTAACGTTCAATGCAGGGATGATGCCAAAGTGGTAGCCGACATACGTACACGAAACAAGGCGGAGTAGAATGCTACCAGGTCTGTTTTTATAAGGAAGTTATGTTCAGAGTGTCAGATTATGTACACTTCACAGATGATGTGCACAAAGTAATCAGGTCGATACTTCTGAAAGCATTGACAATTACATCTTATAAAATGAAAAATATCCTTTATTCTAATACTTTTTTAAATAAAAAGGACTATATTCAATTGTGGCTATTATATTATCAGACTCGCAAAACTTCATATAACACAACGTACCTAACGTGATAAAAGGTACACAGCACATTACGGTCATCTATTTCACACAATATCGGTTGTAATCTCTGCAGTTTATTTAAAATGGGTCAGTGGAAAACGGTCGCTGCATAAGGGTGAATTGCTAACAGTCAGTTTACCAAACGACCCTATGTATCAGCCGTACCATCGTATAGTATGCCGTTTACCGTAAGTGTCAATCAAACTGTGACCTATATCATGTGCCCTTGACCGACACATGGTCGATATCTATTGATGTATGTACAGTTAAAACTTACTGTCAGGTAGTCAGCCTCAACATTATTTAAGAAACTGAGATCCATTTACACCCTCCTATTAATAACATACATTGTTATAACACATTCCCCTATTAACAACTATCTGTTATATATAAAGTATATTTTTCATATATATATATATATATATAGTGTACATGAAAGTGTTTCTCTCTAACAACTACTGGTCCAGAGGCTGTCAAATCTGTCAACTTTATGTGCTCACTAACAACTCTTACCAATTATCAACTGCTAAAATAAGTTTCTGTGATTCTTTCATGGGGTGTATATTTTACACATAAAAGTTATTAATTATTAAGTATTCGTGGTTTTGACCAAGTTCTATGAATTCAAATATCTCAGTCTAGAAATTATAATTATGCGTATCATAATTATCCGTGTAGTACAAAAATTGATGAAGTAGTAGAAAGGTTGGTTGTTAATAATGGACTGAATATCAAGGATCCGTTGGCGATAACATTCAACGATATGTTGAGATTTTCCTGAGAAACCGGGAAGCCGTATGAAGGAATCTGAGCAACTGGAGACCGAAAGGTATAGGATACAGAAGTGGACTGTACGGGCACTGAAAACAACCGTTCTTGCTAATTTCTTCTCTATGTGAACTTACAGAATAAAACCATTTACTGGTTCGGTACATGGAATCGATATTACTCGTACTAACCCTAATAATGCAGCAAAGATGGCTACATTTTAAAGGAAGTATGGAAAAAGTATGAAGTTACTGAAATTAAAAGTGGTTGGAAATATATACCTTATTAAAACAATCTGATACCAATTCCATGGACGTCTGTACGAAGGGATCGGAGAAAACGTCAACACGATTAAGATTTTTCTCTATAAACAAAACGTGCACTGTAAAAAGTCGCGTTTTTACGACCGCAAGTGTACTGTAGCTGCTATTTGTAGGCCTATTTATATGTAAATGACACACAACTCGTCACTTTACTTAAAACAAAACCACCTACAGTCTCGTGGGATTTGGATCGGTTCCTATGAGGAAATCTAATCCTACACTTTCACACCCACACGTACGTCATGACGTAAACAAGTTTACTTTACTTTGACTTTTGCATTAAATGTAAGCTTGAAATTATATGTCATTCGTGAACGAGTTAAAAAGTAAATATTCTTAATACTTTTTGGATATCAATCGAAATCAGTGCCTCTTCTTAGTTGTTGTCAAATTTTTAATTTACGTTTTTTAATTTTGTAATATAACCAATCTCAAACTAAAACTAATTTAGTTTACATCGTCAGCAATCTGTTGTTTTTAATTAGAAACAGAGTCAATGCGCCAAAAATTATTTTAAATAATCGAAGTTAAAATTAATAAAAAAAGCAGACCGTACATATGTTGAATATAAAATGGTTATTAACGACTAGCCTTGAATATGACACAGACGGAAGGTTTTAGGAAATATTAAGATAAGGTCTGTCCTTGCTGCCTACGGAACGTAAAAATGTGCATTATACAGACTAGGTGACTTAAGATATTTGGCACGGTAGGCTCAGTGGGTTTTCATGTAACATAGGGGAAGCCCTTACGGATATTTCAAAGTTGAATTATATCTATAGATTAATGTGTTCTAGGAATGGATAGGCAAAATGTTACTCAAATGGTATATAAATAGTAGGAAGATGCGACATGTTTCGGAACGTCAGAAGTTTATGAACCATTAGAACTGGTAGAGTAATACGTAAAAACGTAAATAAGAACAAACCACCTAGCGTGTTCATGTCCATACGCTACCTTAACTTGTATCTTAATTAATTATAAAGAGTCTTGAATATTCTGCAGTAAGACAAGGCGTGAGTCAAGGCCGGTGTTTGCTATTCCGAATTCTTAATCTTTGTGTAAATAATGTAGCCTAATTCAGAAATGCCAAATTACCTTATCCGATAATAATATAATACATAAATTAGTCTTTATATCACACTAAATAAAATCAGCGCAATCACATTTGCATTGCTATTTGTAAGCAGGTTTACTTCTTCTAGGACAAATTTAAAAAAAAAAAAAATTGTAACATGAAATGTTTTCATATAAGCTAAAACACGGAGGTAGCATGTACGTGTTACTGATGATGTTATGAGATTGTAAAAACAGTCAGTTGTATTATACTTTGAATACGTATAATATATAGTAGAATACTACTAATCTTGACTAAATTAAATTAGATAAATTTTAGGGACACGTTCTATGCTTTGTAGGTTGTCGAAGACGGGGGGGAAGAAAATTATAAATTCACGGTGATACTTAGTCGGGTAAATTTTATTAGACCCGTAAAACGAATAGAAACCTCATACAATAATTATATTCAACTTCAGGAAATAGCACGTAAAATAAAAATAATTGTTTCCTTACAGAAGTGCATGTGATTTTAATTCAAAGTGCCCATATTGAAAAATCTTCACCTGTCTTAACTTCAATCCTGGCTCCCGCAAGTTAAATATTCGTTAAAGCTATGTAATAATATCCAGTTAACAGATTTCCTGTTTTCTCTTTATTTATCTCCATGTCAAACTCGCGAAATTTCTTTCTCATAATAAACAAATTAATTATTCTGTAGGTTAACCCTTAAGTGCCCCGCGTGTCCATATGGACACGCATGCAGGTTACATTTTGAGACGGCGGGAAAATGTTTGTGGGAATTATTTTTAGGGTTGCATTGCAGAGAATACTCCTACAACAATAGGGTTTTGGTTACAGAATATAATAAGAGTGCTGCTGTTGGTACTTTTCTGTTTTAAGACGCATTTGTTTTAAGAAGTTCGAATTTTTTGAAAACCTTGGACATAGACCAACTGTAAGTATATTATTTTCTTCATAAAACTTATATTAACTCCCATAGGTATTTGTAACTATTAAAAACAATATAGTCTAGCACACAAAGAGGTTAGAGTTTTATCTGAAAACATTTACTAGTTTTATAGATGTGTCAATGTTAGTGTGTCCATATGGACACGCTAGGCAGTTATGATATACTTTTCTGTATATTCTGTTACTCTGCGTAAATACAACCATATAATAAATAATGTAGTTTTTCAAGAATAATAAAATAATAATATGTACACCTCTGTGTATTTTTATTGTTTTAACAGCAGTTTCAGTTTTAATAATAATTATAATAATATTAATAATAATAATAAATAACAACAACAAAATTGTTCTATAATAAATAATCCCAAAACAAAATTAGCATTCCTTCCAGAAAAGGGGTGTGGTGGAACAGGGATGATCCAATAGAACCGACTTACTCAGTCTTGCCCCCTAGCACGAAACAAAGATTTGGAAAAAAAAGAAAGGGGATACCATAAATCCTCAATAAGCAAAGAGGATGGAGTATTAGTACTAAAGTGAAAGGATATCTCAGTTGTATCCATTGTGTGAAATGGCAACCCAATTTGTAATGTGGAAAGATACTTCCAGAAAGATAAAATGTTTATCCAGGTACCACACCCACATAGCATTGGAGAGTATAATTGTTTCACGAGGGGGGGAGTGGACAGATTAGACGAAAGTGTGTATCAGATCTACATAAGAAATAAGAAGTGGTTCTGGGATCTACAATCATGGGTACTTGATGTATCCACCCATAATGCCTGGTTGATTGCTCAACGTTCTGGGAAAAAAATGACTCAACTGGAGTTTCAGCATGAAGTGGCAAAGTAACAAAAATGTGTAATTTATGATAAGCATTTTCTTTTATGTTTTTATTAACTTTGATATGTAATTTTCTAATCAGAGATTTTATTTAAATAAATTATTTTATTTTTTGACTTGTATATATAATTTAATTTATTTTGCATACATAACTGCCCAGCGTGTCCATATGGACATGGCTTATCACTAATAAACTGATAAGGTTATATAACTAAAAATAATTTTTATGTTGGCTTTTCATCAATGTAAAACAATTTCAGGAAACCAAAATCTAAAATTCAGTAAAAAAAAACTTGGGCAGTCGTGGGTATCAATTTCAGCCGATTGTGTTACAAAACCTGCAAATTTTAACAGATAAGTGATTAGCTTTCACTTTTCTCCCTCTACTGTTCCACTCCAGTAAAGCCTTTTTCCCTGCTAAGGCTGATGACCTAATCAGTGCATACGTTAAATAGTAGAGGTATAAGTTGTGACTTTTGCGGTATAAGGTTTGCCTCACTCCTCCTTTTACTAAATCTCTAATATATAGACGACATACTGTACTTCCAACTTGTTTAAATCACTTTCTGCCTGGGTACTAGGCCGTGGCCTACTGCTATCATTGTTCGCAGACGTTTCGGCCCCACCATCGGAAGTCACCTTCAGTAAAAAAAACGATCCAGTAATTGGCGCGGTATTCCCAATTCACCCCAGGACTGAGGTACAGACTGATATGATATGAATCTGTGAACAATGATAGCAGTAGACCACGGCCTAATACCCCGGCCGCGAAAGCCTTAAGAACTCAATACTTCCACACTATTTATAAGATTTATTCAAATAAGTAATCATACCATACTTTTTACCAGAATTGAAACATATTATATCTATTCAACATTCATCTTTATACCATGCTAGCACAGATAAAGCAACATTATTATATACAAACGTTACCTTTATATAGCTTTACCATAATACGAATACTTATTTGTCGGCTGTAAAAATCTTGTATTAAAATGACCTAATTTTATTCGCCCGATAGCAATTACATCGTGTATTTCTCATTAATCTGTGCATGGACACCTACAATGAAAGCTCTCTATAGAATATCTCTATTACGTTTGAAGCCTGTGGGATATCTATAGGTGTGTTGTGTATATGTATTCGGAATTGTTGAATTTTAAGCGCATACATTTAATGTGTATTCGGCCTACATACTCTTAGTTATTAACTACATTTTGAATAATACATCGTGGTTCGTAAAATAAAGCAAGTTTTACAACAGTCACGTAACATGTAAGTCAGAGAAATGTCTGGGAAACCTCAATTGTGTGGGAACATTAGATATGGTTTAGTGGGAACGACGATCGAATTCTGGTCTCGAGGGCGTTGATGGTTCTTCACGTAATTTGGCAGACAAACTTATAGCAATGTTAAATCACACAAACACGCATTCACGATTATTTATGAATTTCTAATTTCTAACTTTTCTTTTGTATTAGAAACGTTGAGTGGGAGCATGCAACACATTCCAAATAATATGCGTACGTTAATACGTATTCCAATGCTGAAGAATTCTATTTTGGATTCAATTAAAATAAGTTTAAATCTGTAAACTTAAAAAGAATAGTCCATACTAGACTACTACGACAAGTGAGAAGAACATTATTAGAAGTCAAATTTAGTGTGTAAATCCCATTCACCGCTCGAATTAACAAAAACGGCAACATTGATTCAAGAAGTCAGGGTGAAAGACAAAGATGATAGGAGGCCATTTGTTCATTTTGTATTTGTGTGGCACGTTGAACTGTAAAATAACACTGGCCGTCTCCCCTTTACCAGAATAATCAATTTAAAGAAACAAAATCGCAAGAAACTTGTCATAATGTCAGAAAACCTTTATTAGCTCTTACCATCAGGATATGGAAACTATGGGGCGCGCACGTGTGTGTGTGAATGATATATATATAAACGTATATACTCCTAACATTAGATTCCATATGCATGTATGGGAACTATTACCTATTCGAGAGTTTCTGTTTTTATTTCCATTTGTAGTCTAGTATATATATTGCCACATTCCAACAATTATCAGGAAGCATAGATACGTTCCACTTACCCCTATACCTTCTTTCCATTGCTAAAACGTTTTGGAAATAGTCCTCTCCATGATCATTGATCACTGTAACTCAGTCGCTTGGAAAAAATGAAGATGTGAATCAAGAAATTATAATATAAAAGCCATATTATAATATAATTCTCAGTATGTTGTCAGAAATGAATCAACAACTACATCATAAGTTTTCAGCTCTTCAAGTATCCAAGACGTTATCAACAACAGATTCAAGGGCTGTCCAAGCTGCTTACTCATTCTATTCAATAACCCTATTAAAAGTTTTATCCTTTAAATAGTTCATGAATCTACGAGCTAAAAAAGATTCTCTGCCCGATCTTAGCAATAGTCAGATGTGGGAATTAACTCGTTGAATACTTGAAATCTTCTCCTTCCTCATCTATTGCCTTCACAAAATTTTTCAACAGCTCCAGTTTAATATATAAAGGTAACAATCACTGCAGATAACAAGATGGTTTTCCACTTTGAAAAATGGAGCTGAGTCATTTTGTCAGTTTCTATAGTTCTTATAAACAGACACTTTCATGTGTTGCTCCACGAGATTCCAATGCTGAAGTCTGCAGGCAAGTTGCTTTATTCTTTTTTTTGATACTTGAGATCACGAGTTAAATCGTGCACTTAATGTTGAGAAATCTTACATGGTTTTCGGGGCGAGGTTGAACTGGTATAAAATCAGGATCTCGCTGCAAAGCCTCGGAAATTCTGCGTAACCAGTCTCCAAATGTGTATCGGGTTCTAGGACGTAACGTTCTTGTGATAGAGGGATAAGCAGACCATGTCCAGCGCTACTGGTCTCACAGCAGATAGTGTATTTGGGTTGATGAAGGTCCGTTTTTTCTCTACATTCTATGAAGAAAACGTGGCACCATACAAAAATAACAATCACTTACGTGGTTTGTGGGTTCTTGCCATATCATGGAATGCCGAGAGACGCAACAAAATGGCTAATCTATTTAATCAAAATGGCTTCCCCTAAAAAAAGATTGTTTACTAAGTGTTCCCAACCCAGTTTTTTAAATTTTTAATTCTTTATCAAAACTGAAATATGTCAATAAATTACAAAGTAAATTCCTGTTTTACAGAAAATAAGAGCTAAGTAAGAGATTTGCATTCATAGTCGGTTTTCTTACATAAAAATAATAGGTCTAATAATTAGTAAACTTTAAAATCTATAAGATTTTTCATGTTGATAAGTCAGTATAAGTATTAATCGAATAATTGACAAATAATGGTTTAATACGTAATGACAGTGTCACAGAGAAAGGGAACATTAGCTATTAACCCCTCCTCCAAATTATGACAAAGTGTGTCAACAAGAAAGCTAATGGATTGAAAAGAAATGTCGCGTAACAAAATGTTATCTTATAAGTCGAACTAAATAATTAAGCTAAGTAGTTGCGTGAGTACGACCGTTTAAACTGAGGAATGATATTGTTTCGTGTGAACATTGTAGCTGTCGAGTAATTGAAGGATGATTAAAATTTTTGTTCTCCTTTTTTTAGGTTATGTCCACGTAGCGAGCAGGAAACTGGTGGTTTTCGAATGTTCATTCAGCCCTCAGTGTCGGTTTACGCAGTAACTTTAAAATTTCTGTATGAAACAATTTTTTTTTTTGCATAATTTTCGAACCTTTCACAGATGTACCTATTGTTGTACACAAGTTCCATCCACATTTAATAATGTGTCGTATTGTTTAGTGTAGTGATTTTTACAACTTCGAAAAGAAAAAGAATCAGCAATATAAAATGTGTCAGTTATTCTTTACACGCGTAAACCTAAGACCGAACGCAGCGTTCGGAACTCTGTTTACAAACGCTAGTAACGATCTCATGAGTCTGATAACTTCAACAACATTTGGGCCAACCACGTATTAAGTGATTTTGAATTACCTGTTTTTGAAGACCCGTAGTGCTCGTTTCATGAAAATCTATGATATATTTCTGTGACAGTACGAGTAGATCGATTTAATGCCATTTGCTGCAAATATTTACAGACAGGTAGTCACCAGGACAAAGTTTTAAACCATTTAACGCTATCATTCTCTGAAGAAGACAGGAGAAAAGTTGTAACAGTTTTCTGGTGCCGTTTTTTTAGTTACGTTGTAATTTAAAATGTCATCTTTAATTTTTCATGACTGTGTTAAATTTTATTTAAGTATTCATGCAGTATTTATGTTTCCTCGCTTGATTAGAACAGAATAAATTGCCTCAAGTTAGTAACAGTAAATGCAGAACAGTAACAGAATTCTGTTAGTAACAGAACAGTAAGTGCAGTTAGTAATAAAATTAAAATATTAGAAATTTTTAAATAAATGGTGGTTTTATTAAAATAATAAATCTTGCGTTCTTTACGAGACACTTTATAGTATTAGTAGAAATAGTTGTGCTGTGAGTGTGATTGTCGTGATATTCTTAGAAATAATTTAAATAATACTAAAGCAAATGTAGCAATATCGCGTAGTTGCAGAAACAATCTAATTACTATTGGTAATTAATCTAGTTATTCTGTATCTTCGGAAACAGAATAATGTCGTGGTTTTCTAAGATTTGTATTAAATTAGCAACTTTCTATAATATCCTAATGACGTATTCAAAATGTACTGACACTCCATATTCAGCTGAGTAATAACAAAGTAGTTCATATTTTAAACGTTAACAAACACATAATTGATGACAATGTGAAAATTATTGAATTTATACAAAAATATATTTATAGCGAATGTTATGAGTTTACCAATTTCACAAGCATTCATAACATACATGTTACAAGTAATATTTACTGAGTACGTCCCATCAGAAAACTGTAAAAATGGTCAGCCATAAATACTTGGCGTGATGTGACATTGGAACAACTATTTCTTGCAAGTGATGAAAAGATATTAAGAATATTCATTAAAATACCTTAAAAAAATAATTAAAAAAAAAACAAATTTAGTTCGATTAAGTAATGGTTCCAATTTATCAACCAATTCATTAAACGCTTTAACAAGTGGCGAAAATGAAATTTATACCTTGACGTTGTGGTGTCTTACTGTTACACTAGTAACACAAACTGAAATAAATATGATTGCTCCGAATGGAAAATAAAATATACTCAACGTTCCACACGAGTAGTCTCACCGGAACCACAGTAAATATCAGGAAACGTTTTACGGTGGCCACAAAACATATATAAAGCGTTACCGTAAGATTCAGATATATTTATTGTTCTTATATGAAATGAATACTGATATTTCTTATTGGATCCGCTCTACCTCCTTACTCTCGTGCAGCACAGCGTGTATACAAAATGGGTCAGTAGATAAATTCCTTGCAGGAAGGAAGGAAGGATTACGGTCAATACGGTGTAATGCCCAAGTTCACAATAAAAGCTTGAAAATCTTTTAACACCTTTCTCGACCTTGGCCTGTATGTAATCCCAACATTCGTACTACCTCTTTACGTTTACTACCACTATGGTGAAGCGTCCACTTGTTACTTCCCTTGTGTGTAGTATGTTTCCTACTTATTAACGATCGCCGACTCCAGTTTCTATTGCAAATGCAACATGGATGTGTATCCTACACACAAACATAAATTGTTTGATATTGTTATTCTTCTGGTAGGAAGAAGACCCTCCCCAATTATTGGAAAATATGTTTGACAAATATGTTCAAGTAAATACACCGTCAACCGTTTTAATGAAAAAAAGCGACTTTTTATTCTTATTGTTCTTGTTGTGTCTTATTACATGACTATCTATGGATGTTTACTATGAATCTATGACTTTACGCGCAGAAATTCTTAAACTTACTTATGATGAAGAGAAAAATTAATTTTTTTTGTTCTTATAAAGTACATTACAAAAATTTAAACAAGTATACTGAAAATTAAAAAATAATGTTTGATCCATTGTATTAAAACTTTTTCATTGCTTGATCATTCGACGACTATAACAATTGAATATTCCGTCTGACATCTACACATTAAGTTTTTTTAAGATAATAATGATAATCATATTTTACTCTATACTTGGTATTTTGGTTTGAGTTCTCAGTGTGCTAAGAAACATGTCCAGAATTGTTTGATCTTGCTTGTTCGTTCACATTTTGTACTATATATAAAACTATTTATAACAGTTTCTATACGTGAAACATTATGCGCAAATATGTACCATTGCAATATATACATATTAAAGCCTCGGAAAATTAAAGTAGGCCTATACGAATTTATTAACTATTTGAATATTCTAGTTTGTTTCTTAATTCAAAGTGTTGTTTGAACATAGTTATTGTCAAGAAGTTTTTATAATCTTAATTTTCAACGTAAACAAAGATATTTAAATTCACTAAAAAATTCTTTTTCCTAACGTTAGTCCGCGCAACTGGCTAGAGAGCGCTAGTACGGAATTGCTTCCTGAGTCTATATGCCTAAATGTCAGATATTTACTTATTTTTGAACGGAATGTAAAATCCAAATTCAATGCAAGTGCTTCACAGATATCCGTAGTCAGTCGATTTGTTTTTACGGCTTCCATACATCTCTGTCACACGGCCATTCAGCGACACTTACACTATCACAATTTAATTATTCTCCTCAACATGCGTCCAAATCTACAGCCTGCTTGACTAATAATCTAATACTTGACTAATAAAATAATTGAATATATCAAAACATTACTCTATAATAATGTAATTTCATATTCTGCATGTAGACTCCTAATACGAGGTGGCCTACATTATCGTAATATACTACAAAATATTGGATTTTTGATGATGGATAACGAGAAAAACAGAAATATTGGTCTCAGAATAACTATGGAGAAGTGAAAGGAAAACTTTAGTAAGACTGCACCAGCTGAGGTGAAAATTAGTGACACGTGCCTGACAGTTGAGTATGAAAGATAAAAATGAGCCTGTTAAGGAAAAATAATAAAAAACAAAAAAAATTGTGATTAAATAACAGATGTTTACAAACCAATTTAGCCAGTATTAATGGACTATTCAAGCTCTGAGGGAAAGCTGTGATTCCGAGATTTTTTGTTTGGTATTCAAAAAAATTATACACATTTGATGGTTTCTTCAAACATTGACAAATTCATAGTTATTGTCAGTGGAAAACGTATTTGTGTTTCATATAACATAAGCCAACGATGAAACAAATAATATTTTATTTCTGCAAGACGTTTTGTTGATGTGATCTTTAAAGAGTTATAAAAAGGTAATTGACTGAAAAGACTATAAGTCCCTTTATTAATAAAATTTAAGGCCTTAGTGTAATATGATGGTCTTCAACGCACTATGATCGGAGTCTGGCCGAGAGTATGACAATATGTGGCAACTACCTGTGTCGGGTGAGACAATGACCGGGTATGGCAACAAAGACAAAGACACTGACTTGGCAACCGATTTTATAGAATTCTGTCGAAGACATTAAAACTGGTATATAATCGATGTAACTAAACAACTATATAAAGATATTACAGCTCAAGTTAAAGTAGGGAAAAGGATACCCAGCAAGATAAGTATTAGTAAGGGCTTGAAACTGGGTTGTTGCATAGCTCCGACTTTGTTTAAGATCTATCTACATGAAGCCCTAACATCATGGAGGAAAAAATGCCGTAATATGGGTGTACCTGTTGGAAGTGACAAAATGTTTACAATACACTTTGCAGGCTGTAATTGCAGAGGACGAAATTGATATAAGTTATATGCTTAGGAAAGTAGCTGAAGAATATGCGAAATGGGGTCTAGAAATAAATACGGTACCTCAAAAACAGAGTATCTTATAGTAGGCGGTGAAGGTCAAAACCTGAAACTACGAACAAAAGTGATAAAAAATATTAAAAACTTCAAGTATTTCGGTGTAACAATGACATCGGATGGTGACAGCAACCAAGAAATAAAAGTAAGAATTGGACAAGCTAAGACAGCAACAAAACAATTAAACAGTTTGCTTTGGATTCCACGAATAACAAACAACAATAAAATCAGAATATATAAAACTATAGTCGAAAGTCTAGACCTATATGGAGCAGAACTGTGGGAAATTAATAAAATAAATAAATCCATAATAAGAACTAGTCTATGGAGATGTTACAAATCTACGAATAAAATCTTTCGAATTTTTCTTAAAACGGTCCAAACAATCCTGAGAAGCTTGTTTTCGCATGCGTTTTTTGACACTTGTCAACAAAGGCGGCAGCCATCTTGCAGACAGCTTTTACCTAATTCCTCAGTAAGAATGTGATGTACCTTTTCATCTGAGATGCCCACAGGCTTAACGATTTCAGAGGGTCAATTACCTCAACTTTCTCAAGGGTCAATTACCTTACTGGCGGAGGTGCTGTAGACTAACAAGAGTGGATAGAGTGAGACCCAAGCCAAGCGATGGGAATCGACCTTGACATTATAGAAACAATAGAAGCAAGAAGACTGAATTGGTTTGGACACCTGAAAAAAATGTCGGATGAGAGATGGCCAAGGAAGGTATGGGACTCCACCTTCTAGAAGAAAAAAGGAAGACCTAAACATTCATGGAAAATGGACGTTGAAGATGCAATGAATTCAAGAGGACCTACAGAACAGGACTGTTTAGACCGGGGCCAGTGGAAGCTAGGATGCGAGAGGCGGCGCCTACCGTATACACGAATGTGTGGCGTTTCTGTTTTTTACCGCATCTTGGCGCCACATTCGCCCCACGAACAGCTGTGAAGCGTCAAGTCGGGTCAAGTCATTGTTGCGGAGAAACGGCTGTATAAATAAGGTTATCTCACAGCAACGCTGAAAATGGAGAAAACTAAGCATCACATTTTTTGTTAAGAAAGGCTTAACGCCAACAGAAATTTTTAATGAGATGAAGAATATGTTGTGTGGTGTTTACTACAGTGAAAAAATAGGTTACTGAATTTAAACGTGATCGTGTAAGTTTGGAAATTGACCCGCGTACTGAGCGTCCTAAAAGTCCCACTACACCAGAAATCATCAATAAAGTGCACGATATTGTTTTGGAAGATCGCCGTTTGAAGGTGTCTGAAATTGTTAAGCCTGTGGGCATCTCAGATGAAAAGGTACATCACATTCTTACTGAGGAATTAGTTATGAAAAAGCTGTCTGCAAGATGGGTGCCGCGTTTGTTGACAAGTGTCAAAAAACGCATGCGAAAACAAGTTTCTCAAGAATGTTTGGACCGTTTTAAGAAAAATTCGAAAGATTTTATTCGTAGATTTGTAACAACTGATGAAACCTGAGTCCATTACTTCACTCTAGAAACAAAACAACAGTCGAAACAATGGATCCTCAGTGATTCGCCACCTGCAAAAACGGTAAAATCAATTTTGCCGGCTGGAAAGTGTATGTAATGGGATATAGTTACTATATTGCCTTGAAAACGGTCAAACGATAAATGGAGAGTATTACGGTAACCTTTTTGGGCCAATTAAATGTAAAAAATCGAGAAAAAACAGATTTAGCAAAGATCATTTTCCATCAGAATATGGACGCTCTCACATATGCGTTGTGTCTAGCCTATGGCAAAAATCGCCGAGTTGAAATACGATCTGTTGCACCATCCGCCTTATTCGCCTCATTTAGAGCCATCTGACTTTCATCTATTCCCAAACCTCAAAACATTTTCGGGGGGAAGCGATTTTTCTCAGATGACGGCAGTAAAAGGTTATTTTAAGGACCTAGAAGAATCGGAATCCTCAACGGGGTAAGTGACGGGGCAATGACTTGACGCTTCACTGCTGTTCGTGGGGTGAACGTGTTAAAAAACAGAAACGCCACACATTCGTTTCTGTGGTAGGCCGCAAACTTTTCAAATCGCCCTCGTATTATTATTAAGTAGATGCAAGACGTAACTTATTGATTTATGCATTGTATAGGAAGCCTTGTAAATTTATTACGTATCCATTAATACATTGGAAATCTGTCAGACATTGCACACCATTTCTCGTCAATAATGAGCAATCTCGGAAAACAATCATTCATTCCATACAACGTAAAAATATTACAATCTAATAATTCTCAATGAAATAAAATTTAAGTGCCAAGTAAACTTATTGTCCATCCAGGTAATGGCAGGAAGTAGCCAACGGCAGGACGGCAATGTTGTAACGTGATCTTAACAACTGATCTTATTTTAACTCCGTGTTTATAAGGCTTTTAATTATTATTACGTATAAAAATAGTGCTACGACAATTACATAAAGCTCTCAAAAATTCAAGTGCGTGGTTCTTCATGTTTTTCGACTAGAGCGCAGCGTGTGCCGCGTATGTGTCAAGGTCTTGCAGTAACGTAGCCATCAAACTGTTCTAATACTTGTAACTTCGAAAATTATGTCGCCATGCCGCCAGGAGTATGAAAAATTATTCTGGAACTTTTGCAGTGTATATAAGCGTCTACGGCCGGGTCAGAAGTCAGTTATACCTGACGATATTGTGATTATTGTGTTAATTAGTGTGATATTGCAAAAATGTGATATTGTTATTGCGAGTAGACAAACTGAACTTGAATTATTGTATTACAGTACCTTGTTGATTTCAAATTGTTATTTGTGATTAACTGAAGCTGGTAATTAGTGACTTCATTGGTGTCTATATGTTGTTTCCACTGTACAATAAGACGATCCGTGAGACCATCGTAACAATATCTTACATTCGGCCATAACAATTTTTAAACAAATAATGTATTTGTAATGGAATGCGTATTCTTATACGCAATTACAGCGTGTTTTATATTGCTATTTCTTTAGGACGTACGTGGTTTTATTTGCTGAAATTTTATTATTATGAAATTATTTTTAGATCACATTCTCTTCTTCTAAGGTTAGCTTATGTACGACCTACGTGTATGCAGATTCAAAATAAACACTTCAGATTAAAACTAGAAAGAGAAATTATTTTCTTAAACAATCCGCATTTTTGTGCTCAGAATCTAACGTTTTCCATTAAAAAATATCCACTTTCGTTATGTTATTAGGTAAGATTTTTAACGATTTTATCAACATAAGATAAAATGACATTTTAAATGGAGTTAATAGAAATTCGTTTTTCTTAGGAAGTATACGCGCTAGCAGGCATACACAAATAAGTCCGCACGTACATATAGGCCTAAATGAATAGTCGTTATTTCTATTAGACACTTAACTTTGTCAAGTATTTTTCACAATATTAGAAACATGTAAATAATAGTAGGTCTACTTTCTTCCAATTAAATTAATCATTTGTTTCCTCTTGTTTTATTGCCATATTGTAGAAATATACCTTCCCATAAGTACATGTGATATATGTTGACTTATATAACATACTGATGAAAGATCCATGTACGTCGCTCACATTTACTACCGAGTGGGAAGGATTCAGACCTGCTGTCATGATGTAGGACCCCAATAAATGAATGTAAAATTTTGATAAAAACCGTTTCATGGTTAGTATTTTTAGTACGGAATTTTCAGATGTTTCACACACACATATAGTTCGAGACTGGAAATTAAATTATTTGAATCGGTGTGTTTGATAGGACCTTGGAGAAATTACTATCGCCCAGTTACATCAATTTCGAGTCACACACAATTAGAGTTGTGTCCATCTACTTCAGTTACGATAAAAATGTCTTTTAACCTAGTAAGAACGGCAGATTTTGCTACTCTTTTTTGGGATTAACAAGAAGCCTATACAGCCATCATCATAGCAGCCTTTACAAGATTATCATATTTATTGATACAAACAATTGAGACTATGTAGAAAATAAAAATTGATCTGTAAAATTTTTATCATTATTAAATCTTTTTTTTTAGTTTATTTAATAACCAAGCTACTTTTAATTTTTACGTATCCCTGGTCAGTGTAATTAAATATTTACATTTTAAATTCATCCCTTTGTCGCTAACCTGTTTTCAGTTTAATTAAACTGAGTTCAGACTTTTTTGTTTAAGAATAAAAACACCAGTTTCCATAAAATATTATCGTTTAGATCTGTATTTCAAAACCCTTTTTGGCTCATTGACCCCTTGTTAAAGATAATTCTTTCAAAACTCCACCTTATCAGGAATCGTTATTCATATTATTATACCACACAATTCTAATCCTCATTAATGAGTTCTTGTGGACTACTGGAGGTTGGTGTCTTTAAAAGCAGACGTACACCACAGACAGAGGAATCCATTGTCATCAATTGCTGAAAAGCTCATTCAGCCGTACTTCTTTTATGATAATTTAGTGAAGGGGAAAAATTTGACAATTCGTATACGATGTTATTATATGATTTTACTTAATAATTGGTTAGTCATTCTAATTCTTCTAAAAATAACATTGCAATGAAAGGCGTGTAACATAAGAAAACACAAAAAATAAAGAAATATTGTAATGACTAAATAAAAGATAAAACTTGTAAAAAGCAGATAAGAGTAAATGTTTTAGTTGGTTAAATATGTTAATAGTTGTGTTGATAGATTGTTAATGTCACGTAAATACAAAGCTGAAAACGTGTAATAATTTTATGATTTTTTTTAATGCAATGGATACAAGATATAAAAAAATGTAGAATACTATTTGGTACTATGTCTATATTTTTATATGAAAATAGTTGGTTTTTAAAATTCAGTTCAAAGTTTTTGAAATAGCACTGAAACATTGATGTGGCACGTAAGCCGTTTCAGCTTAACAATAACGGTTACGGTACCGGTAACAGTAACGGTGCGAATGTCGCCAAGTCAACAAATGCTGCAGACTATTTCCTGTTGGGTACGCAGCATAGCTACCACACTGTGTATCAATCTAATGAAATCTCGTTCGAGATGGTGGCGACCCGTGGCTGTTTGGCAAACAGTAAACACCGTGACAGCAGTCAAATGTAGGCATACGTAGATTACGCCCATCAAACCAATACAGTTACCATCTTATAAATATCAATCTCTACTGTAAAATACCCGTCTCAATGGTGTATTACAATAGACGAATGCAGAAGATGACGAGCCAAGTAACATCAAGAATTATAACACACACGCTGACTGGTGCAGAGCAAACCATACAGCTCGTACTGTAGCGTTTTCCTGGTTTTCTAATTTTCGTCACATTATTTATGTGTCTTACACTTTCTGACTATAAAGTTTCTTCCTAGAATTCTTATCGTCTTCATTCGTAGTCCTTCAGCCTTTCGACTGGTTAGTACCCTCCCCGCATATACCCGTGGTGCGTATCGTCTTCATATGAAGCCAAAATACAAGAAATACAGTGAAATACGAATAGTATATTAACAGTACACACCCAAAAATCTATTGCAACTTAAAGCAATAACAACAACAATAAGGAAAGTAGGAATAATTTGGACTAATGGAAACAATTCTAACATTAAATGAAGACGAAACACGCTATTTTATTGAAGATGGTAAAGAAGATTATAATCGTTAAATGTGCTTAATTTCGAAACCTTTCTTCCTTTCGTGTGTAACTTACGGCGTCAGTAATTGTGGATGATCTCTCTCTCTCTCTCTCTCTCTCTCTCTCTCTCTCTCTCTCTCTCTCTCTCTCTCTCTCTCTCTCTCTCTCTCTCTCTTTCTCTCTCGCTCTCTCTCTCACACACTTTATAAACAGCGTGTGGTTTTGTTGTGTGGGTCTATTCTTGTAGGATTACAAATTGTGTAATATGTCAAGTAGGCCTATATTATATCTATCCTTACTTGACAGTGTACTTCTCTTATTGTTTTCTGCGTAACTGCACTGTTAATTCTTTCTAGCTACCGAAATTTTACGTAATATTTACTTAACGGCTAGTATTGTACGACGAAAGGTCGTATTAAACAAGTATTAAAATCCTATTTAGTTGACGAAACCATTACACAACGCATCATAACACCTCAAGATAAATAAAAAGTGGGCTTGAAACATAGAGAAAAATCAGAAGCCATCTATTTGATTTTTATAATCTATTTTGTAATGTTACAGTCCATAGTAGAAATTATGTGTTACAAATAGGCTACAATTAACTTAAATTTTTAATACAATCAGTACAGTCTGTTTAAATTGTTATTGCAGAGAACGACTGGAGTAGGCATCTACCAATTCAATACACATTTTAGCCCATTTTTAAAAGCAGGACAGTCCTGACCGATGTCATGCAATCGCGTTATTCACAATTCGCACACTCCGCATCGTACCGAAACTCGGCACGTTAAGGATAGGATTCACGTTGTTAAACCTTCGTTTTTTCAAGCTGTAAACTATGCTATTGTGGGTCTAATTAAGCTTCTCTTGTTCAAACTACAATCCATTAACTGAACATTGCGTTTTATAGCCGATTGAGGCTGTGCACAAACTGTAAGTACACGGAATCGTTAAACTGGACTTGTTTCCTCAACCAGTGTTGTCAGACTTCAATGTGTTCCATTATACCTAATGCATTTAATCTAAATACCGCACTCGTGTTTGTAATGAGTAACGTTGTAGATAAACTACTAAAATTCAACAAGCATTAGTTTCAATGGTTAGTAAGAACCAATTGAATTTTAGAATGTTCGTAAATCACGGGAATACTAATATTAGTATATTCGTTTGCACGGAAATACTAAAAACGATACTGAAGAGACACCGGTTGTATTAATATTTTATTTCTGGTTTCAAATTTTACAGAAAAACTAAACCTACTTCTGAGAGACTTCTTCAGACTCCGTTTTTCTCCATGGAATCGGTCCACTTTTGGCACTCTTTGTTCGTGCCTTACAGATTAGTGTACGCTTTTGCTTTGATCGAAAGTTTTCTCTTTCCCGGTGTTGAGATTTTCCTCTCCATCCTCTATTCCTTTAATTCTTTCCTCCATGACGACCCGGCTATTCTGCTTGTTCTTCCATTTCATCTTGGTCATCCTCTCTTTTGCACTCTGGTTTTCATTTCATATTTCTTTAAGCGTATATTATCGTTTCCTGAACACGTCTCTTGCCAATTCGGCTTAACCATGGCGACTTATTAAACCTCACTAATTCGGCATCCATTAAATTTTACCTATTTCAGTATCCATTAAACTTGTGTGTTGTTTACCAAGTTCCGTGGAAAGTAGGTTTTCCTTTATTTATTTTTCTTTCAATGGTTTTAGCTTTTCCTTTTCCTTGCTACTGCATACGTGTCTACTGTTTCTGCTTCAGACTTTATTATTGACCTTATTTGCAATTTTATAGGTTACAATTTATTTGTATGGCTTATCATCTTTACGTAAGGCTTTCTAGCTAAAATATCTAGAATCTGTGCCTTGGTTGTATTTGACGATCAACTTCTCTGTTCCTCCCCTCACCTTCTTACTACTGTAGATAAATGTTTCAAACAATTATATTATTACAACTAGGTTGTGCCAACTTTTGTTTTTCTGGCTTTGTGTTCCTTTAACTTCTCCTTTTATCTTCTTTAACTCCTCTTCTTGACATATTTGTTGATTTCTTTCACGTTTGCTAATAATTTGACGTTTCTCTCCTAATAATTGCTATATTATCAGCATATACGGTTATCTGATTAATCCATTTGTGTGATGAATATTATAGTCAGACTACTATCTCATTTCCTTGTTTATTAAAAGCGCTTCTCTTTTTCGTTCTGGAATTATTAAAGTACCATCGATTTTCTCATTACCATTTGCGGTATTTCCATTACACTTCCATCCCTTAGAATTGTTTGTCTGTCTAAGTCTGTCTGAAGTGTACCAACATAGTATACAACTGGGTGTCACGGCTGTTTCAATGTGACTGCGATCGCTTGTTTATCTGTGCTTTCTCAATCCATGCTGATACTCTTCCAATTGCCTTTTATCGTATTACTTCAGAGAGATATGGAATGACGAAATTAGTTTAATGCTATGTTTATTATTTCGCTGTTTAATTTTTATTAGCATTATGTGTGCCTGTATTAATGCAGCTTTATACATTTTCTGTTGGTTGCATATTTCGTACGCACACACGTAGAGGCACGCATTATACGTACTCAAGCGCGCTCGCAAACATGATTTAAGTCGAGAGACTAGCTTAACGACATTTTTGGAAACCCTTTCATTACGAAATCAATTTTTAGTTAAACGAGACTTAGCCAAATATACAGTGTATAATGTATGTAACAAGTAATTGGTGATTTCTCTTCTCATACTCATATTACAATATTCATTACACTCTAACACACACACACACACACACACACACACACACACACACACACACACACACACACGAAATGTCATATATTAGAATATATACATTATACTAGGAAAATAAAACGTTTGGTGGAAAAGTTTATTTAAAAAATTAAGCTGTAGCCCTATAATTTTGAAAATAATTTTTGGCAATCAGATAATTTTTCAAATATACGTTCAATGTTTGATTTATGTATATTTTAGACAAACAAACTTTTTTTAAATAACTAAAACGACAATGCAAAAGGCTTTATCAGGATCTAATGGTTATAATAGATTCTGAAGTTTGGCTTCTTTTACTACTTACAATACTGGACTAAAGATTCAATATTGTTACACAAAAGATACAGTACTTGTGATCCTGATTTATTATATTGTGCCTTCGTAAATTAAAGCTAAAATTTACGTTTTTTCTTAGTTACATTAATTTGTTAACATACAGTAGTGCCTAATCATTGTTTCTGTCACTCAGAATATTCTCAAAGATTTACAATAATAATCCTGAATTAACAGTAGTATAATTTCTGGTGTACTGTACTGAGAGGTGAGTAATACTAAATAAGCAACTTTTCTTGCAACGATGAAAAGATAATACGTATGTATCAATCAAGATATGCGTCTTGAAAGGTTGTATGAATTCTGTTCGATAGCTGGAGAAATAAAACTGTAACTGTTCACTTGTAACAGACTTATTGTCTTTTACAGCCCCTTAAGCATCTAACATCTCTAGTATGTGTAATGTTTTACATTTGGATTATATGTAACAGCTGGTGGTCAGTAATGTGGTAATTTTCATATTTAAAGGTTGGCTAATCTGTACGCTCTGCATTACGTTTATCGCGTTCAGGCTACAACACAGTTCAACTTGCGTCGGCGGACGTAATCGCGTTTGCTGCCTTGTTCTGTCATTTTCATTTTTTCTTGTTGTCGCGACAATTTATGTAGGCCTTAGGCCCTACAGTACTCATTACTGTAGCTTGGAGTGCCGCGTACTCGCGCCTCAATTCATCATATGACAATTTATGTAGGCCTTAGACCTTAAACATTTTTATGTAGATTGGAGGGTGCGCACTTGCGCCTCAATTTTGCCATGTAGCATTTCGTAACCGACTTGGTTTTCTTCAAATTTCAAATGTCTTTCAGACGTAGCCAACCTTACTATGCCGATTAAATTGTAATGAAAAATTAATAAATGTATTAAATACAGTCCACGCTCATCATTATTCAGCATCCTGGCAATTACATTATAAACCATTAATCTCCCTAACATTTTTTTGGTCGCTCCGTGCCTGGATTCGTCATTTTACTTTTCTTCAACTTATATCAGAGCGGTTTTCATCATTTTTTTCTACCACAATTTCTGGCCATCACGGGCGATTCAGCATGTTCGCTGATCCGACCGTGTCGGGACTTAGTCAGCATTTCTTTCGTCGCCATTGAGCCTCGTGACGACACCACTACAAGACCATCCATGTGCTAAGGTCTACACACCAGATTGAGCAGTCATCTATCCAGTCCGTGTGTACCTGCCATCTATTCCACGGCCTCGACGCTCCAGGACATCACACACAAGGTACGACGTCAACGACATCATTAACAGGTGCGTAGAATGGCTGAAGAAGGCCTCAAAGTGTTGGTCAGAAAGAAAGGCGGCTTAAAGTCTGCCATAGTGCGAATCAATTCTGCTATAACTAACTTTGATAAAAACAATAGTACTAAACCTTTTTTAAAGGTTAGACTGGAAAGTCTAAAGAGTTTAGCAACAAAATACGATGAGGTACAGTCTGAAATTGAACTAATTTCTAAGGACATAAACGCTGCTCAAGAAGACAGAATTGAGGTTGAAGAGCTGTTATATTCAACCGAAGCCAATATCTTACAATTAATAGAAACTTTCAACGTTCAGACTGAATCTCAAGTATTAACAAGTAATATGCAATTAAAACCTATAAGTTTGCCCTGCTTCACAGGCAACATTTTAGAATGGCAGCACTTTTATTCAATATTTCTGGACTTGGTACATGCAACATCTGATCAAACTTCAGTGCAAAAATTACATTATTTGTATTGATCTCTTAAAAATGAGCCATTAGATCTAATTAAGGCCTTACCTATTTGTAATGAAAACTATTCCGTAGCGTTGAGTTTGCTGTCCACTAGATATGATAACGAATTCATATTAGCGAAATATTATATTTAAAATTTGCTAGAAGTAAAGTCGACAATCAAAGACTCTGTCCAAAGTTTGGCAGAATTCATAAATACAATAACGTCTTCAGTTAATTCGCTGGCAGCTATGCAACTGTCAGTGGATTCATTTGAACTTATTACTGTACAACTATTGTCAGCAAAACTTGACCATTCCACGTTTAACTTGTGGAAGGAGTCTATAGATCCCGATAATCTTCCTAACTTTCAAAGCTTTATCCAGTTTTTAAACGCACGTAGACAATTACTAGAAAATACATTACCGATAGATGCTGGACAGCAGCTCAAAAAGTCGACTTTAAGGTTTAATAATAAATCTGGAAAACATAAATTACGAAACTCTGCTGGCAGCACCGCATTTAAGAGTTATCACTCAACTTCAAATAATTATTTATCCCCATGCTGCAAAGCTAGTCATCCAATTTACATGTGTGACAAATTTCGTGAATTAAGCATATCAGAACGAGGGCAATTTATATTAAAGCATAAATGCTGTACCAATTGTTTAAGATCAGATCATTTTTCATCTAATTGTAAGGTCAAACAATCATGTAAGATCTGTTCAAAACGACACCATACATTGCTGCACATAAATAATGTGTCAAAACAAGGTTCTGCCAGCAGTAGCAATTATTGTTCACTTAAGCTCCAGTCTGCAAACAATGTTCTTTTATCGACAGCACTCGTGTTCGTTATCGACCGGGCTGGTAACAGACAGCATGCAAGAGTTTTATTAGATGCTGGGTCAAAAGTGAATTTTGGTACGGAATCATTTGCTAAGAAATTACAACTTAACTTGACTGTTAAAGACAGCTTGACGCTACGTGTGCAGTCTTATCTGCATTGACTCATAAACTGCCAGCACAATCTATCGACATAAATCATTTTAATGTCCCAGGTAACGTTTTTCTCGCTGACCCACATTTCAACATATCAGCTGATATAGATATACTTTTAGGAGCGCAATTTTATTTAGATTTGGTTTTAGCTAACAAAATGTACGTGGTCCTCACTTTCCTATTGTGACGATTTAAAAGGAATTTAAATAGCACAAAATAATTTTTATTCAAAATAACATGTGAGAAAATATTTAACCCTCCCCTGTGTACTTATATGCCTGTATCAATTTGTAAAAATCTAGTACGGACATGAAAATTACTCTGTATTGAAGCGAAAATTAATAATTATTATAATTATTAAAAAAAACGTGATAATAATGATCGAAATACCTAACTCAATAAAGAAAATGTAGGATTATTAATAGTAGTTAATTAGTATGATAATAATAATAATAATAAAGTACGAACTACTTTTCTCTCTCCGCGTGAACTGCTCCCTCTTCCCTACTAACCGCCGCTAAACAAGCCCCAGTCGAGCCAGATTCTCAGACAAGGTAACAGCTTACCATGTGTCGTGAAGAAAAACGCGTGAATATTTAATATAAAAAAAAACAAAAACTATGTAACTGAAAGTAATCTTTCGTGGTGACAGACTCCACAAGTAATTGAAAGGTGGTGAAAGTAAAACGAGTTATGTAGTTGAAATGTAGTGAAATAACTAAAAGTAACTAACTTAGCCGACACATCTCTTTAAAAGGAAACGAAATGTTTAAATTGTAAAGTATGTTCTATCCAAATATTAAAGAGTAACATTAGTGCAGTTAAAAGTAAAATGTAAAAAGGTGAACACCGTACATCAGGAGTGAAGCAACAACGACAACCTCACGAGCTCCAGGTAACAGAATCCTTTCGTCATGATCGCAACTTAGAATCTACAAAATAAATGGAGGCATCCGAACGACAACGTAGAACTTCCAGGAAACCCCACTGAAGAGTAACAACAAGAGAACCTGCCGCCGATACACATTATATTAAGGTGAAACCGAACCATTATATTTCTAACAATGGCAACAAAAGCATTACTTTTTTGCAAAGACTTATTCTAATCATGTAAATGTTAACATAGTAATGTCTGTAATTACAATAATGAAATAGTAATCTGATGATAGTTAAAGGTAAAAGGTAATTCGAAATTTGAGCAAACTAATCTTCTAATAGCTTGCATAATCTTGACTTATTGTAGAGTATTATTAAGTTGAAACCCGGATCCGAGGTATTTAATGTAGTTAATTAATAAATTTTTTTTATTTTTGCTCACCAGAGTAACATTTCAAAAAGGCACAAGAGCATTTGATGCAGAATCTTTGAGAAGTTTATTTTTTTAAAGTAATAAAACAAAAATAACTATTATTTTTAAATCATTATTCAAGAAACTATAATAAAGAGATGTTTTTGCTAAATATCCAGAGAGTGAGTAAATTTGCGTAACCTAATCCTAATTCCTGTTCTACATATTTTCAGATTTGTTGGTAAGTAATTTGTACTAACAACAGCACCCGGTTTGATTGAAAGTAACCAATTAAACTGGTTCCCTCTGTTATAATGTCTCAGACAGGAGAGACGTATTACTATTATACAAGAAACAAAGTTAGGCTGCATTCTAGCAGGCAATCTGTCCAAACATTGCCGTTATAAGGGTCCTGCTGTTTCGTTCTTGGCTAGGAACAACGACAGTCAAATTTTGGCGTCTCTTGAGAAATTTTGGAGACCGAAGCCATCCCTGATAATGCACCCATTAGTAACGATTCAGCTTGTGAGGAACATTTTGTTAAGTCCACTCATCGCAATGATGAGGGTAGGTTCGTTATCTCGCTACCATTCGAGTCTGACAATCCCCAGTTGGGTGAGTCCTATGCTACCGCTGAAGCGAGATTCTTGAGTTTAGAACGCCGGTTCATGCGTGATTCTGAGCTTGCGCGTGAATACGCAAACTTTATTCAATAGTATAGGGATCTTGGCCACATGGCGCTTGTCGACGATTGTTCTGTCAATTCCAGGGTTTCAAATACCTACTATTTGCCTCACCATGCCGTCTTTAAACATTCTAGTTCTACGACAAAACTTCGCGTCGTTTTTGATTGCTCAGCCAAAACTACCAATGGTCTTTCTCTCAATAATATTTTGTTGGTAGGCCCAAATGTCCAACAAGACCTTTTTTCTATTCTCTTGCGATTTCGCATGCACAACTATGTTCTGATCGCCGACATCGAGAAGATGTATCGACAAATTTTAGTGTCTGAGAAGGATTGTCATTATCAACGTATTCTGAGGCGTAATTCTCCCCTTGAACAGTTTAAACATTTTGTACTGCGAACTGTAACATACGGTCCTGCTAGTGCCTCGTTTTTGGCCACTCGCTGCTTTATTCAGATTGGTAAGGATCATGAAGCTTCTTTTCCTGACGCTGCTTCAGCTATAATTAATGATTTCTATGTCGATGATTTGTTAACAGGTGCAGACTCCATTTCTAATCTGACCAAGTTGAAATCTGACTTAGGTACGTTGTTGAGTCAATATGGCCTTACTCTGCATAAATGGGCATCAAATGAACCCAATGTGGTCGCAGATCATAATAATTTATCACTCCCATTAAACAAACAAGGTAATGTGCGTACGTTGGGCATTCTTTGGAATAACTCTACAGATTCATTTTTGTTTGACATCAAGTCATTTCCAGTTGAGTCAAGCATCTCCAAGAGGAAAATCCTGTCGATTATCGCGGGTATCTACGACCCACTCGGACTCGTCGGTCCAATTGTTTTTCTTTACAAACAGTTTATGCAGCAACTGTGGCGTGCAATCTTGGTTGGGATGAGCCAATCTCCGGGCAATTATATTTGAATTGGCGTTCATTATGCGATAATTTATATCTAATTGGTAAAATTATTGTCCCACGTTCTATTCGCAGCACGTCCAAGGCAAAGATATTTGAATTACATGGGTTTGCGGATGCTTCTGAAAAAGGCTATGGGTGCTGTATTTACGTTAGAGTCATTTATCAAGATTCATCGGCCTCTTGTCACCTTCTGTGTTCCAAATCTCTCGTGGCCCCACTACGACAGGTGTCATTACCCCGCATTGAACTCTGCGCTTGCTTGTTGTTATCGCGACTCTTATTCAAAGTCACGCCTGCTCTTCATTCCTTCATCAATAGCGTTCACCTGTATTCTGACTCCATTGTGTCCCTTTACTGAATTCATGCCCAGTCTTCTAGGTGGAAGACCCACGTCGCTAATCGTGTTGCCGAGATTCAGCGTCTTACTGAAACCTACACATGGCATCATATCAATTCACAACATAATCCTGCTGACATTATTTCTACGGGATGTCACCCCGACGTTTTGCGCGATTGTTCGCTTTGGTGGCATGGTCCCGCTTGTTTGTCTCAATCTTCCGAACCCAATCTTTTTTCACCTTTTTTACCTTCTAATCTGTCGTCTCCTGAATGCTCTGCGGAGGAGAAACAAACCCCCAAACTTTCTCTAATTTCTACCCTATCTATTGACCTTTCAAAGGACTTTTCTTCATTGCACCGTCTGACTCGCGTATACGCTTATTGCTTTCGATTCATAAAAAATATTAGACTCTACAGGGCTGAGAGGATCTCGGGTGCTCTTACCCCCGTCGAAATTCATTCTACTCTTAATTTCTTCATAAAACAATCCCAGTCCATCCACTTTGCTGCTGAGCTTAATTGCCTTCGTAATGGGTCTTCTGTCTCTATCAGGAGTAAGTTGTCTTCTCTGGACCCGTTTCTTGATGAGTTTGGCGTCATACGCGTCGGCGGACGCTTACAGCAGTCGCAACTACCCTATGACAATAAGCATCCTATTGTCTTATATCCATCGGCTCACATCACTCGCCTTATAATCGAGTGCGAGCATATTCGTCTACTCCACGCTGGTGCTCAACTTGTGCATCATTCACTTCGTCAACGTTGGTGGATCATTAACGCCAAGATAGTCATTCGTTCCATCATTCGTAGATGCGTCAAGTGTCTCAGATTTAGCACCAAACATCAGGTTCAAAGGTTTGGTATTTTGCCATCTCCTAGGGTCACTCCTTCGCGGCCGTTTCTATTCTGCGCAGTTGATTATGGTGGTCCCTTCATGATTCGTCATGGCGGGCAGAGATCTAGGGCTCTGTCAAAATCCTATGTGTCTTTGTTCATTTGCTTAGCCACCAGGGCCGTCCATGTGGAATTGGTTTCCGACCTTACGGCCAACGCGTTTATAGCTGCCTTGCGTCGTTTCATGGCCCGTAGGGGCATACCCAGCCAGTTATATTCTGATAATGGCACGAACTTTAGGACAGCCCGCAACGTTTTGCATGACCTTTACAATCTTTGGCACAATAAGGATGCCACCTCATCAATCCAATCCTTTACGACCTCTCATGGTATTAAATGGTCATTTATTCCGCCCTCGTCACCTCATTTTGGTGGTCTTTGGGAGAGCGGCATAAAGAGTTTAAAGTATCATTTGCGCCGCGTGGTCGGGAAGTCCATACTCACTTTCGAGGAGTTTACGACGGTTTTGTCTCAGGTAGAGGCATGTCTAAACTCACGTCCATTATTTGCCGTTTCATCGGATGTAAACGATCCAGTGCCACTTACCCCTGGCCATTTTTTAATTTGCGCACCATTAACGGCGATACCTGATCCTGACTTATCTCACGTTTTCATCTCTCGTCTTGGACGTTGGCAACTTCTCCAGAAGTTTGTCCAAGTCATTTGGAAATCTTGGTCTCGCGACTACTTACACCAATTACAACAACGTCACAAATGGAAATTCGCAATGGAAAACGTTTCCATTGGTGACCTGGTTTTGCTGATCGAGGATAACTTGCCTCCATTAGCATGGAAATTCGGGGTAATTACCGCCACATTTCCCGGCCCAGACAACTTAATTAGAGTAGCTGACATTCGCACGCCTACTGGCACCTTTCGCAGACCAGTTCACAAGTAGTTTGTTGCCAGCGCGGGACGAGGCTTAGACACAAGGTCAATATAATTACTTAGCACAATGCTATATTTCACTTGGCCACTGGCTTTCATTACTTTATAGTCTGACAATTTGGTCGACTTCAATTGGTGATATGTATTATCACAAACATTTTATGTTAATTTGCATTATTGCGTATTTACATACTAAATTCGCATGTGACTTGTAATTTTACAACCATGCACTATGTTATTATATGTATGCTTATCATATTGTTATGGTGATATACTTTACTATTCTTGTATTTATATATTAATAATTTTGTGAGACATACTATGACTTTTACATAATTATATTTGATATTGGTAATGGGTTATGTGTCATATCATTGGTGGTGTTGTTCTTATGTAATAATTTTGTTATATAATATTCACGTGGTCTGCAGCTATACAAACCATGTATGCATCTTCTTGCACATTTTTTGTTAATATGTGTGCTATTTTATTACTCTATGAATTTATATGTTACTCGCAATTGTTCAACACATGCATTACATTTTGTATAAACACATTGCTGTACTTGTCACTTATGCTGTTGTGCCTTGTATTCAAGTATTTGTAATTATCTAAACCGATTTCTATTGTATTTATTATGTATAACTTGTACCTATGTAAAACACATTGGTTTACCCGCATCTAATGTCTATAACCATGCGCCACGCACATATTTTTATATTGTGTCTTTTGTATTTTGTGATCACGTATTGCACAATTGTTATTCATGCTTTTAATTATGACATACATGTCATTACACCTTGTGCTTGCAATCATTCAACAATGTATAATCTGTTTCCACATGTCAATTTATTGTGCATTCCTGAAACTGTCAGGTATAGCATGCATCATTTAATTATTATATTAAAGCGTTATGCTAAATCTATGTTTTTACATGTATAATTTTGTAATAATTTTTGTCTATTCATTTTACACTCAATACTATTGTATAGGTCAACTGGCCTTGACTGGTTTAAGCTAACCATCATGACTTGCATAAAATATTTGCAATTTGTATCGGGCCCATCATGTGATGAGTCACCGATTATTCATCATCAAACATTGTCAAACTATGTATTTTCATGTTTTATATTGTTTTATATTGTACACATACAATATATATTAGCAATACATTGCTAATTCTTGCATTTATACTCATGTATAAATCAGTTTGCAAGCCAACAGTGGCCTGCTCAACTGTTATCATCATTATTCAGGTTTTATCTCTAAACAGTTAATGTTATAATTGTTATCTAACATTTCAATCTCAAGGTTCAATACAATTTATTGAAGTTGATATCTATTATTAAGAACACACATTGAGTTTTCGTATAATAAATTATTAAACTGTATTAAAAAATCTTTTGATTTCTGCGGGCAGTTATGGACAGTAATGTGGTAATTTTCATATTTAAAGGTTGGCTAATCTGTACGCTCTGCATTACGTTTATTGCGTTCAGGCTACAACACAGTTCAACTTGCGTCGGCGGGCAGCGGACGTAATCGCGTTTGCTGCCTTGTTCTGTCATTTTCATTTTTTCTTGTTGTCGCGACAATTTATGTAGGCCTTAGGCCCTACAGTACTCATTACTGTAGCTTGGAGTGCCGCGTACTCACGCCTCAATTCACCATATGACAATTTATGTAGGCCTTAGGCCTTAAACATTTTTATGTAGATTGGAGGGTTGCCCACTTGCGCCTCAATTTTGCCATGTAGCATTTCGTAACCGACTTGGTTTTCTTCAAATTTCAAATGTCTTTCAGACGTAGCCAACCTTACTATGCCGATTAAATTGTAATGAAAAATTAATAAATGTATTAAATACAGTCCACGCTCATCATTATTCAGCATCCTGGCAATTACATTATAAAACATTAATCTCCCTAACAGCTGGATATTATTGATGTCTCAGCAACGATTACTTTTATACAATTTTTTGCACAACCACTGTTAATTTAATTATTAAAAATTGATGGAACATATTCTAAGAAACAAATTTTCAGAAGAGGCTTGTGTGACAAAAAGAAAGTGCGTCATTTTCTTGGCAGATTGACTAATTTGTCTTTCTTATTTATCTAAATTTTACTGAGATTTCTTGTGTTAGACGATACATGTATATTAATTTTTTCAATATACTGTAAATTTTGTTAGTAAGTATACTTATGTAGTTGGTAAACAAGTAGGTTATTTAAATTTACTATTATAGAAATAAAATTATTTATCAGTAATTTCTTTTGGTTTTGAAGTTTATTTGCCTATTAAGTTAGAACTGTATCCTTTATTTACAGTCATGCTTTTTTTAATTTTGACTTTTTTTATAATGATTCTTAAATGAATTTCGTGTGGAATCCACTCAACACTTAAGGTTTTCTGAACTTTGTATATAAGTGAGTTAGTAAAGGTGAGCCTAAAACTGTAGTGTGGTTCTCTCAAGATTGTCAGGTTCAGAAAATTTAATGAATTTGGTTCTATAATTTTTAGTGCAAGTTGTATCTTAGTTGAAAAAGAGTTAACATATTTTATAAAAGAATCTAGCTGTCTGGCGGAGCCTATCTAAATGCATAAAATATCGACAAGCCTAACCCAGTACAAGACTTTATTATAAATGATTACTTGAATTAAAAATGTTGTTTTCTAACAAGGCCATAAACATTTGCCATAACAGAGGGACGCCATTGAAAGACAATATGAATGAATTAGACAATACAAGCATAAATTCTTGTTGCGATTAATAATCACAATTTTACCCAATTAAAAATTAAGAGATCTTAATCAAGGCGGAAATTAGAAATAAATTGCAACCACAATAAATAGTCAACATACAACCAAAGGGTAAAACATATGGAAACATAAAGACCGGGAGACCAATAGAGCAGATCAATTTAAACATTAAGATTGTATATTTGTGAAGAGGATATCAGTTAAGTAAAGAATTAAAAGCGAAGTAGACAAACTAGAAAGTGTATTACAAAATCGAGTAAGTTCTATTTTATAAACACAAAAAAATGATTAACTCTGTGCACTACAAAGACGTATTTTATCGTTTACGATATTGCCAAGAACAATCTTAGACCTCACTACACTCATACATTACACATCCAAAAATAGGTATACGTGTGTGTGTGTGATTTCATAACAGCCACCATGCTCTTTTATATGTAAGTTATTTAAAAAACCACTTTTCAAAGAACTTAATTTGATTATTTTTGGACATCGCTTTTCACGATCGGTCGTGACCCTTTAATCAGTGCTGTTCAATCTCAAATCACACACAAACACTCAGACGTCTATTTTTTGTATGTGTAATATACAAATGCTATGAGGTATCTTGTACTTGGTAATAACGTAAATCAGTGTTAAGTACTTGGGTTTCAATCCCAAGTATGAAATATAAAAAGATGCACAAGAAAGAATAAACTACATTTTAAATGTCAAATAACTTTAAGATGAATTTGAAAATGGCAAGGGAATAAAATGGAGGAAGATGGAAATCTATTACTTTGATTGAGGTGGTGGCTTTCACAAATCTTAACATTCTAAAGATGATGATATTTCTATTTGGCGGTGGTAAGTCGGCATTATACATTCAGAACAAGACCCAAACACCTCCGTCCTCATTTACGACATTTTAGTTTGTTTTGTTACTATGCAGCGGACCAATAAAACTCTCCATCCTGTTGCATGCTTGGCTTACTGTCACGCTTAACAATAAGCGCCGCCACTTGATACACTACCTTAAGCAGACTAGGCCTACTCTTTTTTTCTTAGATATCACTGCTGCCAGTTTTCTTCATAACAACACAAAAAATCATTCTCTTTCTGGTGAATTTGATATCTAAGTAACAACTAGTAACAAGAGTTCAGATTTTACACATTAATTTTAATTATTATCACGCCTCGTATATTTTTCTCTCATCTTTTATATACGAATCAAATACGAATCTCATCCTATCTTGAATCAAATACGTTAACAGACATTACAAATACAACCATGATATTACATATTGAACCATGCAGTAGTATGAACAAAGTTCCATTAATCTGTGATCGGTTTTCTCGGCTTCCTTAATTTTTCTCTAAGCAAATAAATTTAATTTAATTTTTCTTAATGGTACCTACCTAGAAGAAAATACGGAATCAAATGTTACAGCTACAAGTACATGTAGAAGTAAAAATACTGTCAAAACGAATTAGTTTGAGGACACTTTAGTCAGTTTGCTTAATTTTTTTATTTTCATATTATTTTCCTATATTCTAAATATTTTATTTCTGCATAAACTTCTACGCTCAAAAATGTGCTCGAAATAATTTTGAAAGAAATTGTAGGTAGTGGCATCGAATTTCATGTCTGAGGAGTACCTTGTAAATGAATATTTTCTTAGAAAATTAATATGTTGGCGTTTTTATTAAACCAGATAATTCTCCAATCTCTCACATTTTATAGCAACTTTGATATCTGATATCCGCGTGTATCGTAGCTCTATCTTTCGAATTTATGTAATTTCATAATCGTGTTTTATCACTCTTGCAGCAGATTATAATCTTGGTTCATTTTCTTGTTCTTGTAACCGCTATCAAGTAATCCCTAAAGCCTGAGGTAACATTTTTGAGGTATTATATCTTTACTCCAAAAACACTTGTAAGTTATATTATGCCCTTGCAAAACCGAAAATACATGTCTTTTCTACGAATCTATTATGGTTATATGGCACCAACATGACGCAATACTGTATAAGCTTACTTGTTATTGAATGAAAAAATACGTCTCCTTTGTTTCTACACCAAAACCCAGAATATGATATCTTCAGTCACACATTTTTTTACAATATGAGACTTAATATGTACATGTGTATCAGAACATTTTCTTTAAGCAATAAATATTACTGTTTTTGAAACAATACTGCACGCATTTCAAAAGAGAGAAGAGTGATTTAACAGCAGTCACATCTAAATTAGGTTAGTTTCACAACACCTAAGACTCCTTAAATATTCTTTTGTCTCATTCTGTAAGGATCCACATCCCTTAATTTAGCCTGTCTCACGCGTTTCCGCTCGACGCGCTCCCCATGCTCCTCAGGTGTTTCCGCGGCCCTTAATTCAGCTTGCCTTCATCGTTGTTGGTCTACGCGCTCCCTATGCTCCCCAGATGTCTCCGCAGCCATAATCTCTGCCTGTCTTCTTCGTTTTTGTTCAAGGTGATACTCACGTTCCTCGGGTGTCTCAGCTGCTCGCAATAACCTAGTCCGCTTAGCATTTGGATGGACCTGCCCAATACATTGTCGTTTTTTCGGAGGCATTCCGCAAAGTAAGGTGATAAAATACGCGTATTTCAAAGGAGGGTAGATTTTAAAAGAGCGCAATTAATAAGGAAAACAAACGGGATTATAAAGTTATTTAAAGGTGAAGTTTAAAAGGAGTGTTGTTAACTGGAACTTGAAAGGAGGGTCAGCTTGATAGGAAGTGAAGAGTAAGGAAAATCAAACGGAACTATAAAGTTATTTAAAGGTGAAGTTTAAAAGGAGTATAGTTAAGGAAAACGAATTACAGAATGCAGAATAATTCGACCACATAAATGTAACTAATACGACAATGAATGAACAACTGAATAGAGAAACAGAAATTGTAAAAACTGTGTGAAGGTATAAGGCTCACGTACTGTTTACTTGTCTTCAAAGTCGAAGTAAAAACTTATCAATGCTAGCGCTCGCTGCGCCTTAGGGTACGGTTGGGAAACGCATTGAATTTAACACACAGGCAAAAATGAAATTGGTCACACGGACGTGGAAAAAACGCACGGTCGTCAACCTTTCTGCGTTTTCAAGGTCTCCCGCATCGAAACACAACCTCCTTCGTTTCATTTGCGTTTTTAACACGCGCGAGGATAGACACACGCACTGTTCAAAGATGCCACTAAATAGCATTTGTTTATTTACTTGTTTCTATGGTAACTAATTCTGGTTTCCATGGTGCTGTTGGCATCTATAAGCCGGCTACGCAGTAACCATCCCCGCTGGACGTCATGACGGACAGCAAGTCAAAAACGACAGTGCGTAGCTTTGACATCCATCCGCACGTCGTGTGTTTTTTGGAGGATGTGCACGACGAAAATGAGTCCAGCAAGACCATCAGCTCAATCCACACGAAGTGCGGATGGATCGTGTGTAGTGTTGACGGATGTCAAGGAATCGTGCTTCGTGCATGTTTGATCATGTGTACGCTTGCTGTCTATCAAATCGTCATTTTCGAGCAAGTACAGTACATGTTTTTAGAGCACATTCGTGTAATAAATGTTTACTGTTTAATTTTACGTTACATTCATTCTTTAGTTTATATTTAATAAGTAACGACTAAGATCAAATTTCAGTTTAATATTTACTTTAGTTTATTCTTCGTTTACATAATACATGCAAATATCATTAGCACTTATTATTTTTAATATTGTTATTATTAATTTGTTTTAATTACAGTTCATAATGGACAGTGAAATAACATCAAAATTTATCGAATAATATAAATTAGATGTCTGTGGGACGTATCCTATCTACGAGAACGTCTGGCACGCTGGACGAGTTGCACGACAGTATGGTTACAGCATCACCGACGTCGGGCATGCTGGACAGCGGGGACGGTTACTGCGTAGCCGGCTGTAGTAGTATTTAATATATTTCATTACTTATTCATTGCATCATCAGAAATACGTATAAACAGAAATTTTATAATCGTTTAAGACAATTGCAAAGTATATAGACGTATCTGTATACAAAATTACAAAATATATCGATACAATCGCACATTAAAAATATTAATAACTGCAGGAACGGATAAAGGTACTGTTTCGATGCCGCTAAATAACATTTATTTATTTACTTATTATTATGGTAATTAATTCTGGTCGCCATGGAGTTGTTGACATCTTTTTACGCGTCAACGAAAAGGCATAATTAAAAGGGCCTAAATTGTGCGAACGGGACAAAATATCAAATTCCACGTTTGCCAGTATTTGGCGCCTTGTATCAAAGGTTACCTGTGCAATATTTGGTGGCAATCAGTGTAACGGTGTGGATTTGTATTCAGTACCCATAAATCCACAGACTTTGAGTTTTATATAATACTAGCAAAATACCCGTGCTTCGCTACGGAGTTTCACGTTGTACGTAGTTGTACAATTATTGCTCGCTTAATAGTATAGCATTAGATAGATTGTACAAATTCTCAACTCTTAGTTTGTTTATTTACATTCATAGCAACAGCTATTTATTATTTATATCGAGAAAATCGTTAGAGCCGTTTCCGAGAAAAAAAAGGACATACATTTATTAATTAATTGAACTTCGAAATTTTCTCGACTGTAAGAACCTGCAAACAACGAAGTTTTTCAATTTAAAACAATGATTAAAAACTCAGAACTAAATGTATTCGGGGTTTCCAATAAACTGAGATGTCAACCACTTCATTTACAAAGTATGCAATTCCCGCGATAAATTTCATTATTTGGTTTTTTGCCCCTTAGGAGTGAAAGTTTTTAAAACCGTTTCATAGTGAGCACCTAAGACCTATGATGAAGCTACGTTCAAAGTTTCATTGATATCCATTCAGTGGTTTCAGAGATATCGTGATCAGTGGGTCAGTCAGTGGTATTTGGCTTATATAGATATCTATATCTAGCCGATTTACCCAGCGTTGCTCGGGTTCATAATTTATTCATAGGCTCATAGGCACCTATTCTTGTTCTAACGTTATATTAGGCCTACTTGTATGTTGTATAATCTTCCTTATATTGTTACGTTCGCATTCTCACTGGAGGAATACTCTGTACCGCACCTGTTTAAGATCATCTCATAAACTGTATTCTTATATCTGGAGAAGAATTCTGTTGCGCGTGATGCTCCTGCTCGATTTCTAACTCTGGGAGAGGGCGAACAGCTAAATTAGTTTTCAATAAAATGTCTACAGTAGGCTACTTGCACGCGCTGCGAATTTACTGTCTTTTATAATTCATTGTGTTAATGTTGAAATAAGGCATTTGTTAAATTAGTGTCTCCTAAACTTATTCTAACAATACAATACCTCTATAGATTTCAACTTATCAATTTTTAAATTCAAACTGAAGCAAGTGCATTTATATTGTCTGAACACTATGATCTGAATACATTTGCTATCAAAACTTTGTTTTTTATACTCGCTTATAACTCACTTCGATCTTAACTTATCCACTTTTAAATTCAAACTGAAACAACTCTGAATTCACACACTATTAAGAAGTTTCTTAAGATGCATACACCACCTTTGATATCATAACCTATATCTTTATTTACAAGAACCGTGGACTCTGGACCCGCCGTCTTTCGCGGGATCCGACCTAAGACTCCCCGGGTTCTGTGGATGACTCCGGGGAAGGCCCGTCGGACGACTCCCGCGCTATTTCCTACGCGGGAGACTTCCACCGATGCTATGGTAACCAAAATCTATTCTATTGGGTTGCCATAGTAACCAGATCTAATAGTTTTTAAGACCCAAAGGACCCCCCAAAGGATCGTATCGAAAAAACACTTGTCCTATGTTGGTTCTCCCGTTGCGTAAAATATTTGTGCCAAGTTTGGTTGAAATCGGTCCAGTGGTTTAGGAGGAGATGTAGAAGACCCCAAAGGACCCCCCGAAGGATCGTATCGAAAAAACACCTACCCTATATTGGTTCTCCCGTTGAGTAAAATATTTGTGCCAAGTTTGGTTGAAATCGGTCCAGTGGTTTAGGAGGAGATGTGGAAGACCCCAAAGGACCCCATCGAAGAAAACACCTATACTATGTTGGTTCTCCCGTTGCGTAAAATATTTGTGCCAAGTTTGGTTGAAATCGGTCCAGTGGTTTAGGAGGAGATGTGGAAGACCCCAAAGAACCCCATCGAAAAAAACACTTATCCTATGTTGGTTCTCCCGTCGCGTAAAATATTTGTGCCAAGTTTGGTTGAAATCGGTCCAGTGGTTTAGGAGGAGATGTGGAAGACCCCAAAGAACCCCATCGAAAAAAACACTTATCCTATGTTGGTTCTCCCGTCGCGTAAAATATTTGTGCCAAGTTTGGTTGAAATCGGTCCAGTGGTTTAGGAGGAGATGTGGAAGACCCCAAAGAACCCCCCAAAGGACCCCATCAAAAAAAGCACCACACCTATGTTGGTTCTCCCGTCGCGTAAAATATTTGTGCCAAGTTTGGTTGAAATCGGTCCAGTGGTTTAGGAGGAGATGTGGAACATATATACGTACAATGGGGGGGGGGGGTTTGCCCCTTAGGAGTGAAAGTTTTTAAAACCGTTTCTTAGTGAGCACCTAAGACCTATGACGAAGCTATGTTCAAAGTTTCATTGATATCCATTCAGTAGTTTTTGCTCTACGTTGATTCTATGTCAGTTAGTCAGGCAAACTTTCCCCCCTTTTTCCCCCTTTAAAGGTCGAATTCCCAAAAATCCCTTCTTAGCGGATACCTACATCACATAAGGAACCCACATGCCAAATTTCAAGTTTCTAGGTGTTATAGTTTCGGAGATTTCGTGATGAATCAGTGAGTGAGTCAGTGGTATTTCTCTTTTATATATATAGATATAGAATATAGATAATAATTTTGTTACTGTACAACGTTGTATAATGTATTGTCATCATCAGACTCACAATTGACAATATAAATATGAATTCGTTAATGAACGACTGTAATTTTTACTTGTGTTGCCGACTACTGGAATTATTTACTTTACAGCATGTAATGGGACATTTTATAACTAAAAGAACTGTTGAAATACGAATTTGTTTGTTTTAAAGAAGTTTAATAAATTTTGTGAGTATCGAGTTCCCTAACGTTCATCTATTTATTGCACTGCTTTAAGATCCTACTATCATCGTAACACAAATTGAAAAGCAGTGTCGAAGAGTATGTTTGTGTACATTGTAATCATCTTTACTGCTATTTAGTTGGCAGCTGTGTTGTTACTACCGATTATTATTACATCAATTGAGTAATGACTGACCCGAACAATGACAGACAATATAATGACCAATGTCGCGCCAGCAACAGCCTATTGTCATTGATAAATGGAAACAATAAATCTAATGAAACGAACACACACCAAGTTTGCTGAGCGTCGTTGTTTACTAAAATGTAATTTCTGATCAAACTGTGTGTTTGTTAACAAAGAACGAATTGATGATTTTCCTGCTGTTTAGGCGGTCAGAAACAATGAGTGAGCTGAAAAATGTAGTAAACACTCTTAACGAAGCCAATATTGTTTACTAAGAATAATAATGTAAACGACTGAAATAGTTACTTAGGGTTTGAGGAGACAACATCGACTAGGGAAGGGGATGAGTTAGCACGAAGACAGTAACTCAGACAGACTGTTTGCTAACAATTAACTATCATGCCTTGACGTTGGGTTAATTGCCCGAGTCGGGGTGACACCCGGACACTGGTCACTTCTTGACGCGGCCAATTATTAACTGCGCAACCAACCCTTCCAATCAATTCACCCCTAATGCTAACTTTTGTGAAACCTCTTCTCTCCAATTTGTGAACTTCAATTCTGTTAGTTTGCTTGCGCTGCCAAAGCAAGTTGACATTAAGGGTGGGAGAAAAGCTTACAAAATTATCTGGGTAAAGACAAAAAAAATAGTCACCATTACTTCAATCCACAGGTTGACGATCGCTCAGTTTGGCGTGAAATTACTAATGGAATTCAAAAATGAGGGTAAACATCTGTACGCTATGACTATCATTTTAACTGAAGCCATAAGAATTTTTTCAACCTTTCATTAATCCATTAGTTTCATAGAAAATGTATTAGGACTATCACTAACGCTCTCTTTATACAATCAGATAACACTATTAACTTCTTTAACACTATTATAGTACTAATTTAAATGTTTCAAGTATATATATATATATATATATATATATATATATATATATATATTAAAATACGTTAATCTAGCTTGAATTGTACATTCCGTGCGTGTGTTTCAAAACTTTCTAAATTTCTACTCGTTATACTTTTATGTGTTCACTTCATACAACTTACTTTTTATTTAATCAGGCTGATGAAAGCTATTTGTCTATAGACTGCAGATAAATTGTTTGTTTGGCATGTTTTTCAAATACAGGGGTCGACAAGTAGGTTAGATTGAAAGCCTTAGTACACGACATAGCATCGAGCATCGAGACTTTAGGATATCAAAATGAGAAGTGAATTGTATAATAGAGTAACGAATAGAACCAAGCAGTCGATTACTGCTGATAGTAGATTCAGAAAATCTACGTATCGTAGAAACACGCTAGAGGCATTATGCAAAGAAATCAGAATCATGCACATCCACTTAAATTGTGAACGAGGCGATGATCTAGACGTTGACAAGCTAACAAATAGAGATAAGGATGATAAAGGATTCAAACTGGATTAACCGAACAAAAAGGATTAAACAAAATCAAGAATGTATGATGGACGGTTGAGCCACTTTGGAAGGTATCAACTGAAAATTTTAGCTACAGTATCAACCGTTAATTTTGTTTGTACATTTTCCTCGATAGCACTTTATCCCAGTCGGCGGAACAACTTTTACGTAATATCTAAAATGCTCCCTCATTGCGCCTTCAATGAATAGTTATATTTTAAAATCACTATTGTTGTAGGATGATTTTAAATTTATAGAATACAAACGTCTCTATTTGTTTAAAAGGGGACAGCGAATAAAGACAATACAAACCGTAACTATCAAACATTTAGTTAAAAATTACATTGAAAGCACTGTGATTGAGGAAAGTGTATCGAATGACTGTTCTAACCAGTGGTATGAAGCGTGGATGTCGTTTAGCTGTGTCCATGAAAGGTGATGTTTACTCATTGTCACAAAAATGATGAAAAAACCCGGAAGTCGGAAGTGATTTTCTACCTCATTTTTTCGATTTGCCAGTTCCGCTAGTTGCATCCGTTTAACACGATTCTGTGCAGGAGTTTAATGTAACTTTACCCACGGGTTTAATACTCGGGGTTACTCAGAATGATTTCCCTCCATCTGCCACAAAGCCTTCACATGTCGTTCTTTTGTAATGCTCTTTCGTAGTGTTTCATCCATTCTCAGAATAGGACGTAGTCATTTCATTGTATGTACAGAATGTAGCGTAATCTTGTACATAAGACAGAAACTTAAAATATAAGTTAGAGCTAATTTATTTTGAGTAGAAAGATGAGTAGAAAAATTGATTAAATAATATTATTTTATTTTGTTCTAGATTTCAGGTTTGAAATCATAATAAGCTGCATAGCATTTCCTGTTTTAAACCTTTTCTACATACCCTGCAAAACCTTTTCTATTTGCTGTAGAATTCTAACTCTTCCCGCTCCAAGAGTCGGCCGTAATTTGTTTTGTACGGCGTACAGTAAATACTGTTCTTTGCTCCCATTAAGTGCGACAAAACCGACTTTGCCGATTGTCAGCTGGACATCGTTTCAACTCCTGCTTAACTGTAAAAAACAGAAATGCTAATAAATATGTAAGTTTTAATGAGAGTAACGTGGTGGCACATTTTCAGGATTTATTGGTAATGCGGAGAATGTAATAATACGATCAGCGAACTTTTGTATATACGTTTCAGAGTTGTATTCTATACGAAACTTAAACTTATTGAATAAACATGCCTCACTTATTTATAAATTAAATGAAATTAATAACATTAGTATGATACACTATACGTGTCAACCCGTACTACTTCTAACATTGTTACCATTAGATAAGTATTCAGTAAGTATAAGTATTGTAATTCCTATGAAAAAATAAAACGGAAAGCACAGAGAAGATTGGTGTGGGGAACTGCTACAAACTAATTTGGCAATTGCTTACTAATGAAGGGAGGGGAAGGAGATAAGTATTAGGCTGCATCTCTGTCTTTAGCTACTGCATACAGTGCAGGAACGAAGCCAAAGAATCCAAACACACTCTTTACTCGATATATGACTATTCCGGTCTAAATAAATATATGACGTATAATGTTGCAGAATTTAGACTTGAGTACCAACTAATAAAGTAATTATACAACTATGGTTTTCTCCATAATTTCTAAAGTAGTTTCTAACGTAGCAAAAATATGATCATATGGGAACACTGTACTTCATCCCTTCATCACCTGCTAAATCCGCAGGAGATTTGGGCATTTTCCTACAGGCCGAAATAGATCTGTTAAATATTTTACGAGCCTGGTCAGTGTTATTAAACTAGTGGCTGAGTATTGCGAACACAGATTAAACCAACAAATTATATCATAGAACGTATTAATTCTCATTGCTAACAAATTAAAAAATAATAATTATCTTATGTACAGTTCAAACACGATAACATGATAGACATGTTCTCTAAATAACCGCTATTACGTGGTACATTTCGTTTCAATTCCTATTTCCAACTTTACAGTTTTCATAAACATACGACTAGGAAGCAGGAATCGAAATAACAAGGAACAATGAAGAAACGTCGGTTGGTTGGTTTTATCCACTATCCAGCATAGTAACAAAATTTCCCCATGATTTACATTTAAAGCAAAGTTACGATTAGATTGGGTCACATGCTGACATGAAAAGTTAACGTCCTCTTTCGGTGCTACAGTAATGACTTGTCGACCCATTTTATCTGTTGACCAAGCAGTCTGAAATGTCACCGCCCGTACTATATGAGACCATACCATTTTACTACTTTATTATTTCGTGGAGGGAATGGGTGTTTTAATCTGGTTTTCATCTGTAAGCTGGTAAATCTGAGATTTCATGTTACTATTGAAATAGAATTCTTTTGCAGTTTTATGCGCATTAAGACCATTATAAATTATGTTTATGATGTGAATAGATTACTGAAAGAATCCATGCACTGAGCTGGTACAATTTAAAGTTCACAAATAATAATAATAATAATAATAATAATAATAGCCTGTAAGTACGACATAATGATTGCGATAAATTTTCTAGAATGACTGTGGTAGAAATTTTTAAATCAATATATTTCTATACACATATTTACGCAGCTGAGATAGTTATCATACACACATACGCTTGTGTGTGTATATGTCGGTCTACTGATATGCACACGCCCCTTGTGTGTGTGTATGAGTAGACATCGCTCTCGTTATAGACTCATTATACACTACGATCGAGATTTTCTACGGAATGCCTTATTAGTTGATCGAGTGACGGCGAACAGTGTGCTAGACTTATGAACTATACACATAAGTCATAATCAAGATATAAAGTAATGGATGAAAATTATGGAACATTTCAAGTAGAGGTGTATACGGTTATCATGTCAATATTATAACAAATTGAAAAAAGATTCTTGTAACAAAATAAAAATTCTTGTTGTTTGAGAAAAACATTTTTTTTTAATTTTATTTATTATATATATTTTGTTTTGTTTTATTTTTAATTAATTTAGTATTAAATATTTTAAACTGTTTCGTTGTGTTTCGAACTTCTTATTGATTGTCGAATTATATCCTTTTGTGTAATGAGAATTCTTGTATTATGTTAATAGGATTGTCTCCAGGAACAATCGATTGGTGATCTTTCCTTATTTGAAGTTTATCTTCCTTTAAAGTTGTTAAATTCTGGTAGTTACGTCTCAACTAATGTGTTATATTATTCTATTTATAATTTAGGAATAAATAGGATTCAAAATTTTAATATTCAATGATTTTTATTAACAATTAGTAAAGTAATCGATTTTATATCGATTGATGAATCGACACTCTCAGGGCAAATCAATATATTATACAAATTATTTATTCTCGGGTTCTTTGAACAGTTATTTTAAATATAGTCAGAGAAAAGGGCATAGTATAGAAAGTATAACATTACCTATTACAAGCTTATTAATTAAAATACAAACATATCATTCAATATATAATGATTAATAAAGAAATTGTTCGAACCATTCGAAGGTATACTGGCCGTGGCGCTTGGAATTGTGGGAACTCAAAGATGGCCGCTCCGTAGTCAGATGTGATTAGACGAATGCACCTCGAAGAATCTGCTTCAAATAAATGTTGCTTTTCCAGTGGTTTCTCGTTCCTGCAGTTGTGATTATTCCTTCTGGTGTTAGTGGAGTGGTCCTGGTTCAGTGTTTGTGATTCACTTCGATAAAATGTGTTGGATAATGTTATAATTCACTTTTGTCAATAAGGTCGACAATTGCACCGTTCGTTTCTTTATTCTGAATTATTGGTTTTAAAAGGTTTAAATTATGAATTCACTTGGCTTCTGTTCTGTGTTACTTTAGTTTAATGTTTGTATGTGTTAATTCCACTGAATTTAAAGTTTAAATGAAATTTTTCGAAACTCTCGAATTTCACAGTAGACTAGGCTTGTCGAATGAACGCCATACTTCTCTTCGCTCTTAGGTTAATATTTAGCCAAAATCACGTTCAAGTGTGCTTGACAAAGTCTAATAATCAACTGTTCTAACTACCTTCGTCATCTAAAAACGTCTTAGCCAATTTAATATTAGCAATACATTGTTTCAAATCTTTTTTGCTTCCGTTACATGTATGAAATTTACATTATATTACTGAATATATTTTTGCTATTATTTAAATTTATTAAATACTAATTACATAAACTGTTTCTTTAGTTCATTCTGCTTGATTTGATACCAAATAAGATAGTTTTACTAAGTTTTTTATCTAAAATGCTATATTTACTTCATTTTGAAAATGTTGACCTTAAAATTTACATCCTGTCCTTCTCAAAATGTTTGCCATTTTATATTTATGATTGTACTAAATCTCAGATTGAAATAAAATGTTTATTTTCCCTTAATTTCTTGTAATTTTATTAATTGATTATCTTTTTAAATATTATTCATTAATTTGCGACTCCCCACTTTGAATTTTTAGTTATTACATTTGCATTTTTTCCAATAATTCTTACTATCTTTTTACAATATCTTTCTTAATTATAGTTCCAGTTATATGACTCTGTGACTGATTTACGTTATATACATTTCATCAGTTTAACTATTTTACTGTACTTAATTCATCAATTATAATGTTGTTTTAGATTTACCATTTGGCCTAGATTTTATCTGTTTTTACATACGAAGTTTTTTGAATAATACATCTTGTTTATACCCCTTCTGATTTTTTATTCTAATATAATATTAATTAACATTTTCTTACCTTAACAATAGAGCATTTAGTATATAATTCATACTATTTATCCATAACAAATATTTGAAATTAACAATGGTATTTTAAACTCAGACATTTTTTAGTTTTGATTATCACTAGTAACACATAATAAATATTTTATAATAAAAGTTTTATACTAAAAGAATTGTACTCTCAGACATTTTAATCTTGAGTTATCTGAACTTATTATAAACAAAACATATCTGTCCTTCTATCATTTACACTATTTCTTATAACTAATTTTATTTTCAGTCTTAGCTGTTTTTGTTTGGTTTTTGGGTATTTATTTGGTCACTTCACCAATATCTTTTTTTTTATTGGCCTGCTCTTGTTTTATTACTGTCATTCTAATGAATGTTGTATATAAAGAGTGGCAGTTATTTAGAAACACTTGTCTCTTATTTGCCATTATAATACTCTATTAAATATTATTCCTTGGCACAATATAAAAACTTTAAAGTTGTATAAATGCACAATTTGCTTAGTTTATGAACTCCAACATTGACACATTAAGTTTATTTAATATAATATAAAAACTTGCACTGGTCCCCTTTTATTCTTTGATTTTATTTCTAATCAGTTTTATAGTCTTATTAAAATCAAGAAATTTATTTATAGAGGATAATGAAGGTTAGTTTTTTCCATTATATAATTAATTCACATTGGTTCACTTTTAATTCTACTTTATATACTTTTGTTTATATCTATTTTACATGGTTTTCTAAATTTGGGTTTTCGTTATACTTTCATTGGTTAGTTTTTACTTTCTTTTGGGGTTTCGTTTTTTTGTTCTTTCAAGAGCATTCCTTCTTATCGTGGATGTTGTCTTGTTCTTGTTTCTTCCTTAATTACTCCTATCCTCCTTGTTTCTTATAAAAGCATTTCTTTTTATTGTGGATGTTGTCTTGTTCTGGTTTCTTCCTTACTTACTCCTATCCTACTTGTTTCTTATAAAAGCATTCCCTTTTCTTGTGGATGTTGTCTTGTTCTGGTTTCTTCCTTACTTACTCCTATCCTACCTGGGTATTTCCTTACTTCATTTTTAGCCTTTTGGTTTATTTTGATTACTCATCATTCATTGTATATCTGGTTTTAATTAAATTCTTACTTCAAACTATGATTGTACTTTACGGTGGTTCTTAATTAATTTTTAATGTTGCTTTTTGGATTTAAATTTGTTTTTATTTTATTTTATGATCTTTCTTTCCATTCAGAACTATGGGCATTATCTGTCATGCTACAGTATACATGTTTGTGGTATTTTACAAAATGCTAAAAAACCTTTAATAAGTTTCTTTGCTGTTTGACATATCGTATCATTACTGGTCGAATGCCCAAAAAATAATTGTACAGGAAAACACATGTACATTTAATCGATTACCACTGGAAGATGATACATCACGTTACCCACACAAAAATAATATAAAAACCTAGTCATATGGCCGTCAGGATAAACGATCACAATTATAGCTCTCAAAGCAGAGCATTCTTTAAGTTCAAATCCACATTCGCTTGTTGAAATACGTACGAAGAATCTAAGCTATGCTAAAGACATATAGTGTTTCCAATAGTAGTACAAAATGAAAAAAATACTGTTTTTTTTTCTCATCTTACACTGTTTGAAAGCCTTTCCAATTATTGGCCTTCAAAAAATACTAATTACAGCAATTTTGAACCATGCCTTTACATTTTTAGAATTATTTCATATTCTATTTGCTTCTCATGGAGCAAGTATAAAATGACACATACTCGGTAAACGTAGTGTTTAAATGGAGTTGATTAACAAATACATTACAAATGGAAAGCGAGTTGTTGCAGAAAAAAAAACAGAAAGTAAAGACCTAGTTAGATGGGAATATGTGATAACAAGTTAGTACGTAGCTGAATAGATTGTGCAGCCCTATATTCGTGACTGTAAAATGTCGAATTTTAACTGAAAATCTATAATAGACTGTGATATGAAACACCCGACAGTCTCGACGTACGTAGGTTCACTGATGGTAAGAGATATGTAACAGTGAATACAAATTCCAGGCCATCTCGTTTTACAAATTACCTTGTTTAATTGCACGTAGCTGTATATAAATTCAAATAAAAATTCGTAAACATTAAACTGACGAATGACTTGAATTCCACAATACTGTGACAAGAACCGACTTGATAATATCAGATATCAGTTCAACGTAGTAACAACACCGTTTCTCGGTTTAACACCGTTGTTATTGTTGGCGGGTACCACGAAAGTTTACGAGTAAGAAAGAGTTACTTGTTAATTCAGTGTAGCTGTCTAAACGTTCAGCTGTCACAAATTGTCACCTGTCTTTCCTTAACTGAAACAATAGATTAAATATATTTTGTATAATCACCTTCGACTCAATCTTTGAAGTAATACAATTGTAGCGTAAGGACGCTACATAATTAATATTGTTACGTAATGCGGAAAAAGTGTTACGCCATCACGGAACGTTCTGATACATTGGAGTATTCTATTCTTTTCTCGGCTGTTCCCGCAGCTGTAATGCGAACGTGACGCTTGACATGCGAGGCAGTACGTAATGCGGAACGTTTCGTGCGTTCGATGGTGTCGTTCTAGAAGTTTCTTGGCTAGCCCAACGGTGTGTGTTTCTGCCATGGCCGCGCTGAAGTATTCTCTAGAATTTTCACGTGTTTGTTAAAGATGCATATTATGAAACCCTTCAGATTATAAATAGCCCATACCTGATGCTTAGAGCTGAGTGTTATGTCGGGCGATTTACACAGCCCGTCGCAAGTGGTATATTAGTGAAAAGTGATTATGGTACCCAATTCTTTACAGTTGACATTATATTGTGTGGGGACAGATTAACTTGAATTATTGTACGAGTATAATCTTGTCGAATAACTTCCTGATTACAAACTGTTTAATTGTGATAATTAAAACTGGTGATTAGTGACTTCATTGGTGTCTTGTATTTTGTTTTCCACTGTACCATACGACGATCAGTTAGACCGTCGTAACGGTGGGTCAGAAGTGGGACAGAATATTTAGCAGTGGAAACAGAACAGACTTTGTAGAAGAATAGTGTACTCTGTAATTGATCTGTTAACATGGATACCAGCCAGCTGATAGAAGCATTCCGAGCAATCCTACGGTAAATACAGGAAGCAGAAGAAGCATGAAAACGACAAGACGCAAAATGTACGCATAAAAATGAAAAAGAAATATGTCAAGATTAGAAGATTCTATTACAAATGCAATAAAAAAAATTAAAAAAGAAGTTGAACATTTAGTGAATGAAATAGTTGTTAAAGAAAGACTATTAATAAATGCTGAAGATTTAAAATATCAGAGAAATCAAACTGTAGTAGGGCCAGTTTACGCAAAGGCCCCAACGTTTGATGGAGGCACTCACTGGGCAACTTATATTCGCCAATTTGAAGCACCTGCTCGCTTAAATAAATGGACAGAAAAATAGAAAGAGCCTTCATTATTTCTTGCTTTAAAAGGACCTGCCGCAGAGCTAATACTGAAAGTGCCATTTGACAGCCAGAAAATCTATGCAGAATTAACGAAAGCTCTGGAATTACGGTACAGTGACCTACATTTGTGCGAAGTGTACCGTGTTCAACTTAAAGCGAGGCGGCAGCGTTCAGGGGAAAGCCTTCAAGAGTTTGAAGCAAATGTCGACCGACTGATGAGATTGGCTTATCATGAAGAATCGGAGGACTTCCGAAAGTTGATTGCTCACATTGTGTTTACTGACGGTGTCAGAGGTAATCAATTACAAGTGTTGAAAATGGCACCGTATCATAATTGCTCTGACGCTCTAGTTCATGCTCTCCGTTTTGAAGCTGCCAAGTCAGCAACCTACATTAATCAAAATATGCCATCATGCTGTAGCCAAACGGACCCAAAACCACGGTATCGTCATAGCAGCCGGCATAAAGAGACAATTCAAGAACAACAGTTTAAGAAGTCAGCAGCGCCACAACGATCTTCGAAACCAAAGGATAAAGACAGAAAGAAAGTTTTACAACTGTGGGAAACGTGGTCATCTACAGGAAGACTGTTGGAAGAATAAAATACCGAGAGAAGGGAGTGATCGTGCCAATTGGAGAAGTATAGCTCCACAACAGCACACAGTTTCCACGCTACATAGGACCAGTGGAAACTTGATCGATAATGTTTTTTGCGGAAGGCAAACGAACATCATTTACAGTTGACACAGGCGCAACAGTTCCCATTGTGCTCCCTGATTTAGTCAGCAACCGCCAGCCTCAAATTAGCTCTTGTTCAATACAGACTGTGACTGGACACCCCGTTAAAGTGTTAGGAAAGGTAGACGTACGTCTGCACCTGGATCTTCTCGAGTTTACCAACCAAATGCTCGTTACAGGCATTGTCGATGCAGTGATTCTTGCCACGGAGATTATGAATACCTACGGATTCGTTGTGGAGTTAAAAGATAATGTCCTGAGCAAGATAAAACAAACCAAGAAAAGATAAAGATTGAGCATGGCTAAAATAACAGGGGCCGCCAACCATTCAATCAAGCAAGTGGCATTGGCCGAAGAAGAAGTCAACAGGTCTGGTCAACAGGCACCTTTCTTATTCCAGGCGGAAATGGAAGAAGAACTAGTAGAGGAAATACACATAAATGTAGCGACAAAATAAATGATTGGAAAGCCAACTATGGGTGTCAAGGAAAACCCCTTGATTGTTCGTGAGTTATTAGAAGCGCCCCGGGAAAAAGTTCCTAAAGATGAAGTTAAGCAAAAGGTTGTTGACGAGAACCAAACAGACTTGGACCAACTAATGGCGTACAGGTCATCAGAACATGACGCAACGGAAGTGATCCCAGCAAAACTAGCGGTTGAGCGGAAGACTCGTATTCCTGGGAACTTGATGTTCGGATCACACGAGACTGAATTCGAAGAACTGAATTCGCAAAGTCGTCCACCAAGATCGCCTAGCCAAGAGACGGCTTACCAGTTCAGGACGAGCAGGCGTGTCTGCCATGGCTGCGCTAAACTATTCTGTAGAATTTTCACGTGTTTGTTAAAGACGCATGTTATGGAACCCTGCAGACTATTAATAACCCATACCTGCCTCTTAGAGTTCAGTGTTATGTCGGGCGATGTACACAGTGCGTCGCAAGTGGTGTATTAGTGAAAAGTGATTGTATTGCACAATTCTTTACACTTGACATTATTACTGTGTGGAGAGATTAACTTGAATTATTGTATGAATATAATCTTGTTGAATAACGTGTTGATTACAAACTGTTTAATTGTGATAATTAAAACCGGTGGTTAGTGACTTAATTGGTGTCTTGTATTTTGGTTTCACTGTACTAGACCGTCGTAACAATATTTACGTTAATATTGACAAAAAATATGTCATTAAATATTGAAACTTAATATGTCATTAAAATACGCAATTATAAAAAGAGAATAAAACTTATAATTTCAGGTTAATTTTTATAGTTAATACCGAATATCGCTTAGTTATATTTTTATTGTTAATTTTATATTCTAAAAGTTCAAATGAAGTGTGCTGTTTGCCGGTCTGACAACTATGATCAAATGATGTTGATTCTCAAAACAATAGAGTATTATTTCAGGAATACACACTCGTTAGTCACTGCAAATTCAATTCACAATTAAATACGGTGCCGCTGTAAAGTTAGAGAATAGTTGAGAAAGAAACTTCCTTGATGTCTGCCCGTAACCTAAATCTGCTTACGCTGTCTTATAATGCAGCTTCTATTAAATACAAAGGACTAGCGTTATTCGTTTATCGACCACCTTGTGAAGCCCTCCTTAAGGAAGAGCTAACAATACGGTCTCAATCTGAAAGCTTGCCAATTATAAGTGATGCAAGTGTATTGTCTTTTAAAACTATGTTAAACACACACATACCTGTGGTTTGTTATTATACGAAAGATAATTTGAATACTAGTAAAACTAGATATTCATTTTAAACTAACATACTTCTTTAATTTGATATTTTTTTCTGTCTACACCTATAACTTGTATTGTAGACTATAACGAACGAGTTTATAAGAAATAGAACTGGAATATGTGTGTGTGTTTGTGCGCGCCGAGAAAGAGAGATTTCAACTGAAATAATATTAAGTAATATTATATTGCATTGCATGTAATATTATAAAATATAATCAGCTTCGGATATGAAGGCAGATTTTTATTTCAAAAATTTTAAAAAATATCTTGAGTTTAATGAAATGCAGATACTATATGGCCCCACCTTCTGTGGCCACATTCTACTTATGTAGTATTGCGGTTTTTACGAGAAAATAATATGTGAGAGTGAGGTGAATACTGGACACAATAAATGTGTAACTAATAGTAAGGTGAAAATATATTTCAGGATTATAGCTGGAGAAGACAATGGATAGTAACTTGAACAGATACTGAAAATCCAATATGAATATTGTTACGACATCACAGAACAATCTATGTGTTTCTCGAACAATCCATTGGAATCCGGCTAAAATGCTGTGGTGTACGTGAGTTCAACATGCATTCGCGACACTTTTCTAGACGCCGTCAGCCTCGCTGACTGTGTCAAGGCCGCAATTAATTACTCGTAGTGTAGAGATAACGCGCAGTATGGAATAATCTGGATTTTCGGCGGGGTATAAATACAAGTACCCAGCGACACTCAGTCAGTTTGAGTTGCGATATATCTCAGTGCGGTTCAAGTTATTATTCGGGCGATTACTCTGCTAGTTCAAGTGGTTATTAGTGAAGTGTTGTGTTTTATAATCGGGCGGGACAATTGTAATACAATTGTGTTTTATATCAGTTGACATTTTTTTATTGCGTGTGAACAATTGTTATTGATTTGTTGTAAGAGACTGACTTCTTAATTGCAATCTGTTTAATTGTGATAATTAAAGCTGGTGATTAGTGACGTAATTGGTGTCTTGTATTTTGTTTTCCACTGTACTATACGACGATCAGTAGACCGTCGTAACAGTGGCGTCAGAACTGGGATAGAACGGTTAACAGTGGAAACAGTGGACACTTTGTACAAGACGAGTGTAATTCGTAAGTAATCAGAAAACTATGGATGCCAGTCAGATGATGGAAGCTTTTCAAGCCCTGCTGCGGCAGACACGGTAAGAGACAAAAAAGAAAGAAGACAAGAAAGAGAAGAAGCAGAAAAACGACAAGATGAGAAAGGGGAAGAGAGACAGAAAACTCTACTGCTGGAAACAGAAGAAAGATAAAAAGCAGTGTTGCTCGATTCGCAAGGACGACAGGCAGAATTACGTAAGCAGGAGGCAGCGGAACGGAAGCGTAAAACAGAAGACATCAAAGAGTAAATACAGGAGCAAAAGCAGACACAAGAACAAACCGCTGCAGAGTTGGGTCTTCTACGAAGTGAGCTTAATAAACAAGTTACTAAATATCGGAAGTACAAGAAATGACATTAAAAATAGCTGAAATAGAAAAATCTGTTTCTAGTGTTGAAGAATCGATGTCTACAAAAATATGTGCCATAGAAGAAACCATGTCAAATAAAATATCTGCAGTAGAAATCTCAATGGCAAACATAAGAGAACAGTTCATGAAGATACAACAAAAACAAATTTTGAACAGACTGTACCAATCATAAAGAGAATAGACTAAGTCACCTTGCCTACGGCTGGGACAGTTCATGTAGGCCTAAAGGCTCCAAACTTTGTCGGAAGCAGTCACTGGGCAACGTACCTCCGCCAATTTGAAGCTGCTGCATGCGCAAATAATTGGACAGAGAAAGACAAGGCTGTTTCACTCGTTCTCGCATTAAAAGGACCTGCGGCAGAAGTACTACAGAAAGTGCCACCTGACAGCTAGAACACCTGTGCCGAATTGATAAAAGCTCTGGAATTACGGTTTGGTGATAGACATTTGCGATATATGTACTATGCTCAGTTGAGAACAAGACGACAACGCACCGGGGAGAGTCTTCAAGAGTTTGAAGCAAATCAGAATGATTAGATTGGCCAATCCCGAAGCGCCAGAAGATTGTCGAATAAGATTTGCTATGCAGACATTTATTGATGGCATCGGAGACTGTAAATTTCAGCAAGTGTTACGAATGGCAAGACAGCGAAATAGCTCAGAAGCTCTTGTTCACGCCCTAGAGTTTGAAGTTGGCAAGTCAGCGTCCCGCTACATTAATGGGTTTATGCCGTCACATTGTAGTCAGAAGATCCCGGTATCACATTTGCCTTTGCTATGGGTGCAGAAAAACAATGTTGAAAAACAATTGAGAAGTTAAAGAGCGTCTCAACGATTTGAACGATAGGAAAAAGACAGAAGACCGAAGTGTTACAATTGTGGGAACGTGGTCATCTACAGGTAGACTGCTGGGAGAAGAAAATACCGAGAGAAGAGAGTGATCGTACCAATTGGAAAAGTAAAGCCCCAGAACATCACAATTTCCACGCTACATAAGACCAGTGGAAACTTGATCGTTATTGGATTTGTGGAAGGTAAACCAACATCATTTACAGTTGACACGGGCGCAAAAGTGTCCATTGTGCGCCCTGACTTAGTCAGCAACCGCCAGCCTCTAATCATCTCTTGTGCAATACAGACTGTGACTGGAAGCCCCGTCAAGGTGCTAGGAAAGGTAGATGTACGTGTACGCTTCTCGAGTTTAGCCACCAAATGCTTTGCAGACATTGTCAATGAAGTGATTCTCGGCACGGACAGTATGATTGCCTACGGATTCGTTGTGGACTTAAGAGAAAATGTACTGAAGGTTGGCCATGAGAAGATAAAGCTTTGCATGGCTAGAATGACATTGTCTACCAACCATTCGATTAAGCAAGTGACATTAGTCGAAGAAAAAGTCAACAGGTCTGGTCAAGAGGAACCCTCCCTATTGCAAGCGGAAATGGAGGAAGAACTAGCACAGGAAGTACAAATAAGTGTAACTAAAAAAGAAGTGATTGGGAAGCCAAGTATGGCTGTCGAGTGGAATAAGGATGGCTCATATTCCTGGGAACTTGATGTTTGGTTCACACGAGACTGAATTCGAAGAACCGAAGAATTGTCTTTCCCAAGTAGACCACCTATGTAGATCGCCTGGCTGAGTATTACTTCAGAGATCGTTTGCCAGTTCGGGGCGAACAGGCTTAAGGAGGGGCAGCGTTACGACATCAGAGAACAATCTACGTGTTTCTCGAACAATCCACTCGAATCCGGCTATAATGCTGTGGCCTACGTGATTTCAACATGCATTCGCGAGACTTTTCGAGACGCCGCCAGCTTCGCTAATTGTGTCAAGGCTGCAATTAATTACGTCATAGTGTAGAGATAACGCGCAGTTTGGAATAATCTGGATTTTCGGCAGGGTATAAATACAAGTACCAGCGACGCTCAGTCAGTTTGAGTTGCGATATATCTCAGTGCGGTTCGAGTTATTATTCGGGCGATTACTCTGTGAGTTCAAGTGGTTATTAGTGAAGTGTTGTGTTTTATAATCGGGGGGGGGGGGACAATTGTAATACAATTGTGTTTTATATCAGTTGACATTTTTTTGATGTGAAAGCGAATGAACATCTTATGGTTCGTTCTCAGTGTCATGTAAGGTTTTGCCGCGACCAATATTTGTGTACTTTCGAGGGCCTCGTGTGCAAAAACTATAAGGATTACAGAATATCTAAAACTATGACTGGATAGCCCGTTTCGTCGACTACTGGAAATGGTTTGTCGCGCGCGGAGGGGGGTTGCGCGGTGACGTCACAGCGCTGCGCGTGGGGGTCTAAATTTGGGCTTGTGTGGGCACGGCGCGCGCTCAGTTCAGTTGTATCTGCGGAACGAGTTGGTCGATTTTAGTGATCGAGGTGTCTACGGAGAGCTGAGAACGTGAGTTAGACGTTAATAATACAAGAAATATAAAATTAACATTAGAAAGCAGACAATATTGAGATAATGTAAAAATCCCGCGTCCTCAGAAGAGAAAGAAGGCTGTAAAATCTGGAACTCCGAACAAAATGCGTGCACCACGACTTACAAATATAGAACGTTGTCGGCTACGTCGATTGCAACAAAAGGAATTGGAAAGAAGACGCCAGAATTCGAATTTGGATGGTGGAAGTGGAGCGCCCAGTACAAGTAGCGAGTGCGTACAACGCTTGGAGCAACCTAGCACTTCGTCATCGTGTCGAATGGATTTGGAAAGTGGTCCAATAGACGTAGAAAGCAACGACGATTCCATTGATATGCAGGATGACAATACTGAGACTCGTACGGACGGTAACATCGGTCCGTCAATGGCGCATTCAGACCTTTCGCTCGATTTGACAAACAAGTATGCTGCATGCGATCGCCACTTTGTGAAAATGTTCTTTGACAATGAATTTGGACTTGGTTGTGATGTTTGTAATCGACTTTGGTTCAAGAAGGATCTTAAGCTCGTTAAAGTTAAACACTGTAACATTTTGCGCAGCGAGTTCCCCGACCAAGTAGTGGAGGCTATGGTAGCATGTGTAAATTGCCGTCGATGCTTGGATACTAATAAAATCCCATCCATGAGCGTGTCTAACGGTTTCAAATATCCTGATCGGCCTAAAACTTTGCCAGTGTTGAGTCCGGTAGAGGAACGGTTGATATCACCTAGGCTGCCTTTCATGCAAATTCACCGACTTCGACACGAGGGCAGTTATGGCATCATTGGTCAAGTAATAAATGTTCCAGTTGATGTGAACAATATGGTAAAACAATTGCCTCGACAGTTGGACGACGATTATGCGATAAATGTTAACATCAAGAGGAAATTAATGCACAAATCGTCATATTTGAGCGGGTGTGTTCGGAAATCCAAAGTAATGCAATGGCTGCAGTACTTGGTGAAACAGCCGTTGTACCGTATGTATGGAATTACCATCGATGGAACTTTGTTGGACAATATATGTGTTGACAGAATTGACGATGATGGGGATTGTGTAGAAGAGGCACCAGTGTTAGACTCGGATTGCATTGTGGCCAGGCAACATACACTTCTGTGGAACGAGGAGAACTGTCTTGATATAGCGCCCGGCCAACACAGTATGCCGTTAAATATTGTGTACGATACACACGCCGAGGAATTGTCGTTTCCAAATATTTACTTGGGTATAGATCGTCGCTAAAAAGATGGTGTAAGAGTGACTCCTTATATGATGGCCACGAGTGAAATTAGACGTAAAGATCGGCGAGGTGTGACCCCACAACACACCTTGTATATGGCGATGAAAATCTTGAGAATGAGAGTCGTCGAGGGAATGTTTCATACTTTCAAAACGTCCAGCACAGTTAATGTGACTCGTGCTATGTTAAATGATAAGGAGTGCATACGTGATTGCATGGAGAAGAATTTGTCATTTCTTAAATCCATTCCAAATTCGATGCATTATTGGCAGGATCGTAAGCGTGACTTGTTTGCAATGATGCGCCAGCTTGGGAAGCCTACTGTGTTTCTTATGTTAAGTGCAAATGAAATTCGTTGGCCAGGTTTGCTGTCGGTGTTGCATCGCCTAAGTGATTCGTATAAAGATGTGCAAAATGTTGAGGCACTTAGCAGATCAATGCGGTGTCATTTGGTGAATGAAGATCCAGTTACGTGTTGCATTGTATTTAACAAACTGGTCGACATTTTGATGAGTATGTTGTACAGTAAGGCAAAGGCGAATTCATTTGGTGATCGGTATCGAGTCGTTGATTACTTTAAGCGCATCGAGTTCCAGCATCGAGGCAGCCCACATGCGCATATACTCTTGTGGTTGAACGATGATCCTAAAGAATCAATCAGTGAAGATATGCCACGTACAATTGAGTTGAGGAATACATAGGCGAGCGTATCGAGGGGAGATTTGCCTGCAGAGATGTACTCCAATCAAATGCACCAGCATACGTTTACTTGTACCAAGCGTGGAGAATCAACTATCGCTTTGGAATCCCGTATTGGCCAATGCGAAAGACAATGGTACTGTTGCCGCTCGCTAAAGGTGATCCGAGAAAAGCTACCATGCAGAAATCAGCTGAGCGTTTAAAAACAATACTGGAGCAGAAAGTGTATGACAGTGTTGAAGAATTTCTTGTAGACAACATTTGACAGAGCGCAAATACCTCGATACAATTCGACCTTCACTGCGACGGCCGACGATGTTGTTCAAACGTAATATGTCTGAAATCTACACCAATACTTTCAATCCGTGGTTAGCCAGAGTGTTGGGCTCAAATAGTGACTTGCAATTTATACTGGACGAATATAGTTGTGCAACATATGTTGTAGAATATGTTAACAAGGCGAATCGTGGAATAAGTCATTTGCAACTAGAACTCATAAAATTACAAGAAGAGAATCCGTAGTTCGACTTCACCGAGTTAGTACGCAAGATTGGTGTGAAAGTTCTTAATTCGGTCGAAATGTCGGCACAGGAGGCGGCCTGGTATTTGCTTCGTCAATCGATGAGCCATTGTAGTCGTCAAGTTGTGTATATTCCAACGGTGTAGCCACAAGAACGACAACGATCAAGGAAATTGAAACGTCAAATGGACTTGGAAAATTTGGCTGATGATAGTACGGATGTGTGGACCAAAACTAAAATCGAACGTTATGAGGAACGCGATGAATCGTTAAAAGATCTATGCCTCGCTGATTTCATAGCTTGGTATTCTGGAAAGAAGTCAGTACAACAGCAGCCAGACGAATCTGATGATCCAAACGCCGATCTGAATGATGAAGTTTGATTTATCAATAAGAAGCGGTCAGTTCCATGTGTTATACGTTACAGACAATATGATATAAGTGATGTGGTCAATTACAAACGGGAAATGGTTACGCTATACTATCCGTTTCGAAATGAGACAGTTGATATACTCGATCGTAATAGGTTTGTCGAGATCTATGACACCAACGGATCCGCAATTCTTACTAAACGTCATGAATATGAGTCCAACATAAATATTGAAGAAGTGATGCGAGAAATTCAAGAATTATATATTCATAACGATATAGACGAAAATGCGACAAATGTGGAGCAAAAAAATCGAGATAATTTTGTGAGTAGCGTGTTGAATGATGGCAACCAAGAGAATAACGATGACATCGATGCAGCACAGGCTTCGTCTGTGGGCATATCTGCTGTACGAAAACGATCGAATGTGCTTTCAAAAGAAGACTACTGCAAACTGTTACGCAGTACTAATAAACGCCAGCGAGAATTCATATTGGAAATTATACATCGGATCCATACATTCGGTTCGCCGCCAATCCAAGTGTATCTCACTGGGCCAGCCGGTAGTGGCAAAACTTATGTGTTACGTGTAGCCATGGAGACCTATAATCGATACACTCAACAACACACTACACGACGAGATGCTTACATTGCTTGTGCGTCGACTGGAAAGGCCGCTGTAAATTTGCAGGGTACGACCGTTCACTCTGCGTTTCGTATAAGTCTAATGCGAACATCAACTTCATTGCCCCATGAAGCTTTGCAGTGTTTCCGAACTGCCTTCGTTGGAGTAAAATGTGTAATAGTTGACGAAATAAGTATGATTGGGTCCGATGTTTTCAATAAAATCAACTCTAGACTGAATGAAATTACGGGCGTATATGATCAACCATTTGGCGGCATGGATATCATTCTGACTGGAGATTTTCGGCAATTACCGCCTGTAAATGCCACCCCCCCCCCGTTTATAAATCACCACGAAACAACATGGGTGGGTGCGTATTGTGGCAATCAGTTGATTTCTATCCGCTCACTCAGGTTATGCGACAAAGCGACCTCTTATTCTCTAAAATTTTGACGAAGATTGGTGATGGAAAACGTTTAGACTCTGAAGAAATGGCAGCGATCGAGTCTCGTTTCAGAACAGTTGAATGGTGTAGGGAACACGAACCAAATGCAATACGTCTCTTTCATAGAAATCATGATGTGGATGCTTACAACCGACTTGCAATATCAGACAGAATTTGTAGCAGTGCCTCCGATTTCATCACTGGCTACAATAACAGCACTCAACTTGGCACTGCACGAGTCAAATTACACAAGCTCAGTGTGATGGAAACTGGCGGTTTGCCGTATCTGCTTAATTTACAGAGTGGTATGCCTTATATGATTACAACTAACATTGATGTGGACGATGGAATTGTTAATGGTGTAATAGGAATACTTGAGTATATCGAAGAAGTCACTCATGAGACAGCAGTTCAATTAGTCCAACAACGCGACGAGTCTACACAAATCAATCCTTTTATCAGATTGTGGCTACACTTTCCACAAGCCCACATCGGCAAAATGGCAAGACTAAAAGCAGCACCAAGAGTAATTTGCAGCAAGGTCTAATAGATCGAACTTGGACACCCATCTGTATGCGTAGCGCTAACATCAAACTCGGTGGTTGTATAAGTTGTAAACGAATGCAATTTCCAATTGTACCTGCTTGTGACATAACCATACACAAAGTCAGGGAGGCACATTTGACACGGTTGTGTATGACTACAGCAAAAGTCAGCAAATACAATTGGTCTATGTTGCAATGAGTCGAGTAACAACCATCGAAGGTCTTTACATTACGAACTCGCGCAACGACTTTAAATTCTATCACGGACTTGGTTGCGACAGCTCAACTATTAGAGAAATGCGAAATGAATATCTGCGACACGAGAGCCATCCACTTAATACACTTACCAAACGTGTTGAACTGTTTATGAATTGCTCCGACAGTTTGATTGAAGACGACACGATTGTAATATTCTTCGTTGGAATGAATGCGCAAAGTCTCGTTGCACACAAACTTGACATTGAAACGGATCCTGTCTTAACGAGAGCTGATTTTCTTATGGTTTCAGACACATGGATTACAAATGACGAGTCTGTGCAGCTTGAAAATTATAATCTCATCTCACATGAACACGAAGCCATGGATAATAACCCCACTGAACAACAACAACAACAACAACAAAAGAGAAAGGCTGGCGGTGTTGCAATTTATCAACGTTGTAGCAACAAGCTATGTGCTATGCCTTTCAATATACCAAACAATATAACCCAACGACTTGGTGTATACGTGGAACCTGGCACAGGCGATATTGCATTGGCACAAATCACAGTCAACAATTCTTTCAGATTCATGCTGCCTCACTGTATACTCTATTCATCCAAATGCAGAAACAAAATACATTAAACTTCTCCTTGTTCGAAGTCTTTGTAGATTTGGGCGCTCAATATCTAAGGTCATTGAGGAAATTGAGCCCGACATTACAACGCCAATATTTCTTACTGGTGATTTCAAGGTCGATCCCAACGATCCGAGAAATGATTGGCTGGTTCCATATATGCAACAAGAATACGATCTACAACTTGTACAAACCTCTCCGACTACACTTGGAAACACCACAATCGATTTAACGTTTGTACGTCAACTTAGTCCGACGATTATGCCCTACGTTTCATATTTTAGTTACCATCGACCAATTGTTCAGAGGTTAGCCACTTGTACTAATGATTTCGATGAATAAATGTTATGTATAGCGTAATTTTCTTTCTTTCATTTCAACTTTCTTTCTGACAAACAAAACAAAAGGATCTCCCAATAACGAGAGTAACGTATGTAATTTCGCATTCACCAAATAAAGATCCGACGGGAGTATCAAGAATACTCCCTGAATATTTTTTTTTATTGCGTGTGAACAATTTGTATTGATTTGTTGTAAGAGACTCTCTTGTTAATTGCAAACTGTTTAATTGTGATAATTAAAGCTGGTTATTAGTGACGTAATTGGTGTCTTGTATTTTTTTTCCACTGTACTATTCAATGATCAGTACACAGTCGTAACAATATATTAAATATGCTACGAAAATTACGTAACGCTCTCTAAAAGTCGGCAGGTGCGGTTACAAAAACGTTCTACACGTTTCTCGGCTTGCAGAGCAGGTGCAGTGTCTCTGTCAACCTCGTGCACTCAAGTAGCTTCCACACTGTTCGAGCTCTCGTAACTACACAAGTTATAACGCCACACCACCAAAAGAAGAGAAAATTATTCTGGAACTTCTGCGGGATTTTAATTTCTCGAGTTACAAGCGTCCGATTAAAAACAATTTTTATGTGATGGTAGTACACATTTTAGTAACAATCGCCTATAATTTTTGTGTTATTGGTTGCATAATTTTGATTTGACAGCTAATTGGGTAAGTTGTATTGGTGTATTCGGCGATGTTTTTTAACATTCTACGATGCAAGAACAATTTTGTGTAAAATAATAAGATAAATTGCTCTGTTGTGTTGCAGAGAAGAGGTCTTGCGAGGCTTGGTATGCATGAACTAGCAATTTAGAAATGGTACAGCGGCTTCACAGACGCTGCAGTGAATGAGTTAAAGATAGTGATAATGAGATGAATATTGTGGTTTTGTGTTCCGTGAATTTTCGTGACGAGGTCCAACGGTGAAAATCATATATTCCTGAAAACGTGTTTTCATTCTGTAAAGAAAAAGAAAAATAGTTATAGAATTTATTCTTTAATATAATATTTAATAAAACAGATGCTAGATTGCGTTTATGGCGTTGAGTGTTCATTTCTAAAACAAAAATGTAAATATAATTTGTGGTAAACACTAACAAAATATAAGACATTCTACATTTCTCTCGGGTTCGTTTCCTAATATTATTCAGATCGGACGTTTCAAAACCCTATTTTTAAGTAACTTCATATTTTTTATAAAAGCATCGTACACATAATGATTTCATAAAATTTTAGCTGACCTTCTTTTAATATTTCTTTTACAACGTGTAGATATGTATAAATCCACTACTTCTATTTCTATTTATATCTTCCGGAAGGCCTTGCTAACAAAATAGCAAACAAACATCTTATATACAATTTCACGGTAAGCGAATACTCATCGTATAAAATAAGGTTTACTATAAGAAAATAGGTTCCCACTTTTCAGAATAAGTCAGAATTCTTTATCAGTATGTTATCATAGTTAAGAGCTGATCTACAGAAAAAATATTTTCATGTTAGTTTAAAAAGTAACTAGACGCGCAATTTAAAGCAGTCATCCACCAGCTCAATTCCATTATTTGAAATGCCATACGTCTGTACAAACAAAGTTTATTGTCTGTACATTACGTTTCCACCACAAGACGTCTGTGATGGAGCGTTTATGTATAGATTGCAAGTGTGGTAGATTACAAAGAAACCCCAAACGGAATAATAACAAATGAAATGGATTATTGGGTAAGAAGATACAGTCTTGTTATTTCCACAGAATAAGAAATTAAGAAACTTCCAGCACGAGCTGTGTGTTGTAGGGACAATGCAAGCAATACAGTAGAGGCAATGCAGTTGTCTAGTTATACACAGTTGAAAATAATACCAAAAATATGTGGCCCCACTAAAAGCTAATAGCAAAAAGCCAACACGAGCAACCGGCACATGGAAGAGGTTACAAAACGTTGAAAAAAGTAAAACCTACGATACGAGAAACGCAGCATACTTAAGTGTATTTATTTATTCATGCGACCAGTAAAATCAATAAAATTTAATTTAATGACTGGATTGTCGAGATGATAATACAATACCTCGACCTGTTGATTTGATATTCTAGTAACAACTTTGTCGTTCAGCAGTAGCAGATAAAAGAAGATCTTCATTGTTAGCATAAAATAAACCTAAATCAGATTTCGTCGTGCGAAATGTAAACATTAGGTCTTCTAGCAAGTTATAGTTTGAAGTTATTATTTTATAATAAATTTCATGCATCTCGTCATGTAGTTTCTCGTTACTGAATATTTATTTAAATGTAATGTTCAGTTTTGGCATAGACATTGTAGCATGACAGATAATGCCCATAGTTCTGAATGGAAAGAAAGATCATAAAATAAAACAAAAACAAATTTAAATCCAAGAAAGCAACAATAAAAATGAATTAAGAACCACCGTAAAGCACAATCATAGATTGAAGTAAGAGTTTCATTAAAACCAATTATACAATGAACGATGAGTAATCAAAATAAACCAAAAAGCTAAAAATAAAAAGGAGATACCCAGGTAGGATAGGAGTAAGTAAGGAAGAAACCAGAACAAGACAACATCCACAATAAGAAGGAGTGCTCTTGAAAGAAATAAAAACGAAACACCAAAAACAAACAAAAAAATACCCAATGAAAGTATAACAAGAAACCCAAATTTAGAAAACCATGTAAAATAAATATAAACAAAGTGTATAAAGTAGAATTAAAAGTGAACCAATGTGAATTAGTAATATAATAGAAAAGACAAACCTTCATTGTCCCCTATAAACAAACGTCTTGATTTTAATGAGACTATAAAACTAATTAGAAATAAAATCAAAGAATAAAAAGGGGACCAGTGCAAGTTTTATATTATATTAAATATACTTAATGTGTCAACGTTGAAGTTCATAAAATAAGTTAATGGTACCATTTTATACAACTTTAAAGTTTTTATATTGTGTCAATAAATAATGTTTAATTGAGTATTATAATGACGAATAATACAAGTGTTTCTAAATAATAACTGCCACTCTTTATATACAACATTCATTGGAATGACAGTAATAAAACAAGAGCAGGCCAGTAAAAAAGTGAAGTGACTAAGAATCATTACCCCAAAAATCAAACAAAAACAGCTAAGACTGAAAATAAAACTAGTTATAAGAAATAGTGTAAATGATGGAAGGACAGATATTTTATTTATAATAATTTCAAATAGCTCAAGGATAAAATGTCTGAGAGTACAATCCTTTTAGTATAAAACTTTTATTATAAAATATTTATTATATGTTAATAGTAATAATCAAAGATAAAAAATGTCTGAGATTAAATACCATTGTTAATTTCAATTATGTGTTATGAATTAATAGTATAAATTCTATACTAAATGTTCTATTGTTAAAGTAAGGAAATGTTAATTAATATTGTATTAGAATAGAAAGTCAGAAGGGGTATAAACATGCTGTATTACTAAAAAACTTTGTATGTAAAAACAGATAAAATCTAGGCCAAATGGTAAATCTAAACAACATTAAAATTGGTGAATTAAGTGCAATAAAATAGTTAAACTGATGACATTTATATAAGGTAAATCAGTCATAGAGTCATATAACTGGAACTATAATTAAGAAAGATATTGTAAAAAGATAGTAAGAATTATTGGAAAAAATGCAAATGTAATAACTGAAAATTCAAAGTGGGGAGTCACAAATTAATGAATAATATTTAAAAAGATAACCAATTGATAAAATTACAAGAAATTAAGGGAAGATAAACCTTTTATTCCAATCTGAGATTAAGTACAATCATAAATATAACATATAAAATGGCAAACATTTTGAGAAGGACAGGAAGTAAATTTTAAAGCCTACTTTTTTCAAAATGAAGTAAATATAGCATTTTAGATAAAAAACTTTGTAACACTATCTTATTTGGTATCAAATCAAGCAGAATGAACTAAAGAAAAAGATTATGTATTTAGTATTTCATAAAATTAAATAATAGCAAAAATATATTCAGTAATATAATGTAATTTTCATGAATGTAACGGAAGCTAGAAAGATTTGAAACAATGTATTGCTAATATTAAATTGGCTAAGACGTTTTTAGATGACGAAGGAAGTTAGAACAGTTGATTATTAGACGTTGTCGAGCACGCTTGAACGAGAGTTTGGCTAAATAATAACCTAATAGCGAAGACAAGCATGGCGTTCAACCCATAAGCCTAGTCTACTGCGAAAATCGCGAGTGTCGAACAATTTCACTTAAACATTAAATTCAGTGCAATTAACACTTAATAACATTAAAATAACACAACACAGAACAGAAAATAAGTGAATACATAATCTAAACCATTAAAACCAATAATTCCGAATAACCGTACGAACGGTGCAATTGTCGACCTAATAGACTAAAGTGAAATATAACTTAATCCAGCACATTTTATCGAAGTGAACCACAAACACTTAACCAGGACCACTCCACTAACACCAGAAGGAATAGTCGCAGCTGCAGGAACGAGAAAGAATTGGAAAAGCCACATATATTTGAAGCAAATTCGTCGAGGTGCATTTCGTCAACTACATCTGAATACGAAGCGGCCATCTTTAAGTTCCCACAATTCCAAGCGCCACTGCCAGTATATCTTCATGGTTCGAACAATTTCTTTATTAATCATTATATATTGAATGATATGTTTGTATTTTAATTAATAAGCTTGTAATTTGTAATGTTATACTTTCTATACTATGCCCTTCTCTCTGACTATATATAAAATAACTGTTCAAAGAACCCGAGAATAAATAATTTGTATAATATATTGATTTGCCCTGAGAGAGTCGATTCATCAATCGATATAAAATCGATTACTTTACTAATTGTTAGTAAAAATCATTGAATATTATAATTTTGAATCCTATTTATTCCTAAATTATAAATAGAATAATATAACACATTAGTTGAGACGTAACTACCAGAATTTAACAACTAAAAAGGAAGATAACCTGCAAATAAGAAAAAATCACCAATCGATTGTTGCTGGAGACAATCCTATTAACTAATAAAAGAATCCTAAATACACCAAAGGATCCGACAAAAACAATTAATAAGAAGTTCGAAACACCACGGAAACACTTTAAAATAATTAATTTTAAATTAATTTAAAACAAATAAATAAATAAATAGTAATAAAAGTTTTTTTTACAAACTACAAGAATATTTATAATTTGTTACAACATTTATTTTAATTTATTGTATTATGTACCTTAAATTTTTCGATTTTTATTCGGTTCAAAATGAATAACCTTAAAATACGAAGATAACTGGATTTTCTAAACCGAAACAATGATGATAGATTGGCCCATTTGATCGACACAGCCGCAGATAAATTGGAAATCATTGCCGAAAATATTACATCATTCACACGACTGAAACGAAAAGCCATACATCTCCGTTCAATGTGACGCTAGGCTTTCCTGCGAACACTATCCAATGTACGCTTCACTTGCATAACGCTGATGACATATTTTCAATTGATAACACCCTAAATTTATAAATTAAACAATCTTATAAAATCCTGCGAAACAGGTATAAACCTTTTATCATCTCACTTCATCTCCTTACTCATATAATCTCCGTTTTCTTTTAAACTTGTCTCTTCCTATTTCTTTGTTAAATTTTTTATAACTGTTTCCTGTAACTGAACTTAAATTTATTATAGTCTTGCTAACATAAACCACTAAGTAGGTGAATTCGTTAAAACAAATTCTAAAATCAGTAATTCCAAAAGTCGTATTACTGTCAACATAAAAAATTATTAATAGAATTTGAAGTAAATTATTACTTGTTGATTAACGTAAATATATGTAAATACTTCAGAGCAGATAATTTAATTTATAGTTACACAACAAATATACTTTTATACAAAAGATTTGCTCATACGAACAAGAAATTACCAACGAATCTCCGTCCGGAATCGGGAGTGATTAGAAAACCAGTAAATATTTTAAGATTTTATAACAGCTTGTAGCTGGATTGTTACTTACAAGCATTACTTCTTGTTACTTAAAGCTATTATTCATAAAATTTGTTAGCTAACTGCATCAATATTGAAAATTGGAAAATAAAATTCCAGTAAATGTACATTTATTTTATTTCGGTAAATAAGCTAATTTTATTCTATAAGAGAAAATCAGATTTACGTTGTACACAGCGCGTGATGGTATTCCAGTTATATTAGAAACTTTGCAAATGTATTTACCTCAATATAAAATGGAAGTCCTCGTGACAAAGTACCGTTCACTAACAAACTGGTTACAGGACAGGAAGTAAAAAACGTTTTCTGTAATATAGGCTTTTCAGTAAACAAGTCATATTTATATTGTACCAATCTCAAAAGCCGACCATCTCGGTTTTACATTTACAAATATACAATGCACACTTAGCACATTGGTTAATCTCTAGCAATAAAAAATTCGAATCAATCTAATATCACACGACAGGTGGTCAATAGGACCTTGCCTCTCAGCTGAACACACATGTCCGAAATCATAACCAGGCATTTTGAAGCCCCACAGTTCCAGTTCTATATAAAAGGTTGCAGGGCTCAATAGTCATTTTGAAGGGAAAACAGCAGCCATTAGTGGCAACGAATACAGAAAATCTGTCGATAACTGTACCCCGTTTCGTAATTCTATTAATCTATTAGACTTCAAAGTTTCCAAATTCATAGTTGTCTTTCTTACTTCTGTGCCGGTGTGCCGGCTATCGAAGATTTTAGTTAAAGTTTTTATTGTAATATAACGCGAACGTAAGTAGGCTAAGCCGACCTTTGTACTACAAGATAAAGGGACGGTTGCGTGCGTAGCTTATGGTTGGGGTCGTCTTGCCTTGTCGGGTACTGCGGCAGTCTACGCTTCGCCTGGCTCAGAGAATTAACTCTCTCTCTCTCTATCTCTCTCTCTCTCTCTCTCTCTCTCTCTCTCTCTCTCTCTCTTCGTACATTTACGACGCAGTTTGTATCCGTCTTCATGACTGGCTAAAGCGTAAATCGACTCCCGGTAAGTATTTCATTATTTTGTCTTATAAGTAATTCATATTAAGTTATGCAACCGTATAAAATACGTAATTATGTGTGTGTGCGGCCCGACAGCCTTATATTAAGAGAGAACTCAGTATTCAGTGATTAGCTTAACGTTCAGTAGATTGCTCATGTTCCGTTTATTATTTTAGAATAGTGTGAGAGGTATTGCAATTGCCATTGTCACTATAAAGGTGTATAACATTAAAATATTAAGGACTAAAACTTAGTGCATAGTCAGGGTATGAACTGTCCAGGCATGCAGTAGGCTGTCGGGAGGTTATTTAATTAACTGTACAGTAGAGAGTTTCTTGGTGTGAACTTCCTCAGATGAAATTTTATCAATGTTAAAACATTCTTAATGCTGTGAGTGCCTTGCAGTTGAAGTTTTTTGGTCAAATACGATTATCACTTACAACGTGGCGCATAACCTGTTGAATTATGTCGAAGCAGGTAGATCTACTGCTGATCACTTTATATCAAGCCACATTAAATAAGGTCTGTTCATTATTCAAATTTATTTATTCCATGGCTGATTTCTCTGCTCTTTCAGCTAGTTGCAAAAACCTTATTAATAAATATTGTGCTTTTATTGAGAGTTAGTTGGCGGCCCGTTTGGAGGTTAATTACCTTAACTCGGGTGTACCTTTTTAGTGAACAGTTCTCTAATTTATTTTAATGAACAGGGTCTCGAACTAAGCCGGATTCTTGGCTTGCTGATGGCCGTACATCTGCCTAAGCTGTGAACCATGAACAAGATCTTATACGAAGAGGGAGCTGGAGACTGATTCTCAATGTAATACTTGACAGCTGTGATAAGGTGATATGCACTCTATTAATTTCTTATCAAATATCATTGCATCCATGGGCCCACGTGTGCCGACACTCTGCTAGATTGGGGAACCGCTGTTCATGACTCAGAACTTTACTAGTTAAATTCAAGTACACCTTTTTTCTTATAATTGAATTACATAACGCTAAGTGCACTGCCTGTAAGTGGGTGATGCACTGCGGGAGCGTGCCAGAGATATTTTCACACTTGTACATTGTACAGTTTGCTCATCTTGTCATGTTAGTTTTACAAAATGTTTTGAACAGGTTAGTATCTCTGTTCCGGCGGGAACAGAGATGAATATAAGTTAACTTCACTATGGGTTTTACATTTAAGGGCTGGGGGTTTTCCTGGGTTTTTTGGACGTTTTCTGGGGTTTAAAAAAAAAAAAAAAGGGACTTAGTTTTTCTCTGGCTCATGCTGGTGCAACCTCAGACAGGTTGGAGGTAAGTCCACAAAATAACAACGGTTATTATAATCATAATAGTAACTATGTTCCAAATGGTCAGAGGAACCCCAACCTTTCTAATAATAATAATTATCATGGTAATTATAACCGAAATTACCCAAGTGGAGGTAACCACAATTACAGGACATATCGACCTAATGTTAATTACATCCGAGCAGAAGGCAGTGGACACAGGAGGTACCAGCCTCAAAGAAGGAGCCGATACTACGAGTACGAGACCTTCCAAGGGAGCCAGGGAAGTAATTGGTACAGAGAGTACGAGCCCCGACGTAGTTCCAGCCTGGATAATCAGCGAAGACTACCTGTAACAGAAGCCCAACCAGACGATCGAGCAGAACCAAACGAAACAGCCTCAGGACTTCAAGCTGACGCTTCCAACGGCCTGACCCGTAATGAAGCGGAACATTTAAACGAACGGAGGCAGTAATAAAATCCAATAACCCTTTACTGCTCCAATCTGCTGGGTTTAATCAAGTAGGTATGAATGTGAAGAAAAACAGAAAAAATTTTACCATAATATACAGCAATTATTTAAAGGATATCCGTAAGGACCTATTAGAAGAAAGTGAGCTTAATATTAAAAATAATGATAATGAAATAATATACATAATCGCAGAAATTGAAGGTATTTCTGTTCCTATAATGATAGACACTGGAGCCAATGTCTCCATAATAAATCGAAATGAATTGGACCGGATACAGCAGGAATGCCACAAAAACTTACCGGTACTACCTATTAATAATATTGTACTTGTAGGAGCTACCGGCCGACAGAACAAGACCATAAGAAAGCAGGTATCCCTCAATGTCAAAAGTCAGGGCATTAGTGTGGATATGATATTTCTTGTTGCAGCCGGATTACCTTTCAACATCATGATAGGATGCGACATATTGCGCCGAAACTCAGCAATTATCGACTTGTGCCGAGGAAAGGTATCACTCTTTGCTGAAGGTTCAACCTGGATAGCCAATTTAACTGATAACAAGACTTTAGACTCCAGACAACTTCTCGACCACCAAAATAAGGTGAATTACTTATCCAACCACTCAACAAACAACAAGCCAGTACATCAGGATTCGGAGGAAGACCTATGGCAACAAAAGATCCAAGAGATACGTAACTTCCAGTGCCACAATACTAACGAGCAACTAACGGAAAACCAGCTGAATCAATTGGTAGAAATATATGAGAAATATCGGGCTGTATTTTCTGACGAACCTGGAAAGATCCGGAACTACCAATGTTCCATACGATTCAGAGAACCGGTAGAATTCAACCGAAAGTCATACCCAATAGCACAATCTTTGAAAGAAGCCGTACGATCAGAGATCCAGAATATGATCCGTAGAGATATCATCGAGAGCAGTCAATCGCCATACACAAGCCCAATTGTGGCAATACAAAAGAAAAATGGGAAGGTAAGACTTTGCCTTGACGCTCGTGAGATAAATAAGATGATAATAAACGATCGTACCTCACCGGGTGAAATTGATGAAATTTTGAAGAGGTTCCACGGAACACGATACATTACCACCTGGGATACGGTATGCGGCTATTGGCAAGTGGAGTTGCACCCAGCAAGCCGGCAATACATGGCGTTCATCTTCGAAGGGCGCAATTATCAGTTTAAGAGATTGCCCTTCGGGTTGGTGAATTCAGTAGCTGTTTTTGTCGCCTGTATGGATCAAATACTAGGACCAGAAGCGCTCCAATTCACGACTGTATATGTTGATGATCTCCTAATAACATCAACCAGCTGGGAGGAACACTGTTATCGTGTGGAGTATATTTGAAGAAGCTTGCTGAAAATAATGTCACCCTTAAACTGGACAAGTCCAAGCTTATAGCTAAAGAAGTTCAATTCCTGGGTTTCCAGGTAAACAGTCAAGGAATAACACCATCAACAGAAAAGGTAGACGCCATACAACGATTCCCTACACCAAAAAACAGAAGGCAACTACAATCATTTTTGGGCCTATGTAACTATTATAGGAAGTTCCAGAATAATTATTCCGAACTAACAGCCCCGTTTCAGTACCAGTTATCGTCCAAGAATAAATGGCGATGGGGTCAAGAACAAGACGAGACCTTCAAATCAATTAAAGAGAAATTCTTAGATGCAGTAATGCTCAACCATCCAGATTTTAACCGACCCTTCTTTCTAAACTGTGACGCTAGTAACATTAGCTTGGGTTCAACACTGTACCAAGAAGATGAAAGTGGAAACCATCTAGTAGTGAGCTTTGCTAGCAGAACCCTTAACCAGTGTGAGAAGAACTATAATGTGACGGAAAAAGAGCTGCTAAGTGTAGTCTTTGCCTGCGGGAAGTTTCGGACGTATATCCTCGGATATCCAGTGACCGTCCGAACAGATCACAAGTCAATATCATTTCTAAGAAGATGCAAATTAAGCCATGGTAGATTGACCAGATGGGTACTCGCCCTGCAGGAATACGATATACAGTGGGAGTATGTTCCTGGAAGTAAAAATGTAGTAGCCGACGTATTGTCAAGAGTGAATCTGGAAGAACAAACATTCGAAGGCGAAAAGGAGAGCATTTTGAAAATCTATAACATTATTAAGGACAGATCTGATTTAGAGAAGATAGTGCAGGACATCAGCAAACACCAGCAGTCCGATCCGAAGTTAAACTCTATTAAACTTCGCCTCTCCAACCAAGATGACACAATAAACAAATTTTATTGTATACATAATGGGATTTTATTCATCAAGACATCCCTTGATGAAGAAATATGGAAGGTTATGATCCCTACTACAATCGAAAAGGATATCATCCTGGACTATCACCTACGATACGGTCACATGGGAGCCATGAAGGTGATCAAGGCAATAGAAGAGAATTGTCACATAAAAAGTATCAATAGAAAAACTAGAAACTACCTTAAAACCTGTATGATATGTCAATTGGTGAAAACCAACAATGAGAGAAAGGAAGGTATGATGATACCAATTACCTCACAAACCAAACTGGAAAAGGTCTTTCTGGACATATGTGGTCCATTTCCCCGCAGTGGCGGACGCCATCGATACAAGTATATTGTTATTATGATGGATCATTTTACAAAATTTACAAAACTATACCCTGTGAACAGAGCCACCACTCTGAAGACTCTAGGAATAATAACAAATCATTACATTCCAGAGGTAGGAAGCCCGACATCCATAATCACCGACCATGGAACGCAATTTAAGGGTTGGCGGTGGAGAAACACTCTGAATACATTGGGCATTAAGACATACAAGACGTCTGTCTACCACCCCAGCAGCAATCCAGCGGAGAGGGTATTGCGAGAGGTCGGAAGAATATTACGGACTTATTGCTATAACCAACAAAAGAAGTGGCAAGAATATTTATTAGCGACTGAAGAATTCCTTAATTTGTCATATCACACCGCTATTGGTACCACACCATACACGGCAATGTATGAAAGACCACCTCCGAGAGAAATACAAGACATAATAGAGTTCCCCAGGAGTCAAGAATACAAATTCAATCGAATCAGATTCTACAATAAATTGGCTGAAGACCAGGAAAGGCGCAAGAACAAATATCAAAGGGCTGTTAAGAAAATAATAAGATATGAAGTCGGAGAAAAGGTACTGCTAAAAAACAGGGAATTACCCAGTACTTTGGAAGGCATTACCAAAAAGTTATTACTGCTGTATACCGGCCCATACCTGATAATTAAAAACAATAATAACAATACGTATGTACTAAAGGATATCATTTCGAATAAAGTAAAAGGAACTTATAATCAGTTATCCATCAAAAAATATTTGGAGGACTCATAATCATGAGTTAAAACTATTATGAAGAAATTGTGAATTTTGATAACAATAATTACAAAATTCAAAAATGAGTAAGTACAACTTACAACAAAACATTTGAAGGATTATTGTGAATAAATAAAAAGAATTTGAACATAATAAGCTTCAAAATTCAAAAGCAATAGTAGGTACAAGCTACACAAATATTCTAAGACTATTATGCAAGTAAAAAGAATTTGGAGGGAGATAATAATTGTCCAAATTCAAAATAATTAGTAAGTACCACTTACACAAACATTCAAAGACTATTATGAATGAGAAAAGAATTTTGAACATAATAATTTCAAAATTCAAAACGATAATAAGTACAACTTATACCAAAATATTTGAAAAACAACTATGAATAAGAAGGAATGTAGTTGAATAAAAATGTCTAAAATTAAAAAACATTAAACTCACATCATTACTCATACAAATGGTGAGAAATAACTCTGAAATATGAAAAAAGATTTTGTAAGAAAGAGATACAAAATTCTAAGAGAAAAAGGAAACCAGAATGTCATATGACTTAATCGAACAAATTAACCAAACTCACAGAGAAAATAATTTAATAAAAATGGAACAATGAAGAAGGACCAGCTCACTAAAGACCAAATAGTGAGATAAAAAAAAACAAAAAAAAACCTGATACTAATAATGATAATGCTGTTACAACAACCACTGTTATAGTGAAAGTGATAAAGAATTAATTCATGTTATACCATGAGCAATAAAAATAACTCAATGGATACCAGATGGTAGAAAGAGGAAATATAAATACTACTTACTATGTAAACATGATGAAATGTATATGATACCACATACCTAAACCACCTAATATGGAATAAGCTTTAAGAGAGAAGAAGAGTCAAGTGTATAAAAGTATTAATTAATATAACGTATTATGAAGTGAAGAATCTAAAGATGTTTATTTTAGTCAAAAATGACTACTTTTACTGTTTATTTATTTTTATGACTGGATGTAGAAAATGCCATCAGTCTTATGTGTTGAGCAGAGATGATAATACCTCTGGACTCAATTGAAGTATTGGACAGCAGGGATTGAAGCCAAAAGTGCCACTCTGAACTGTTCCAATTAATTTGTTAGGGAATGTTAGGGAGTAAACATACTGGTGAGGAAGCACCAAATAAGAAGGAATATAAAATGATAATGTTATACACAAGATTGAAGATCACTTATCAATGAAAAAAAGAAACTAATGAGGGAGATACACGTCAGCTGAGAGAAAGCAATGGTGGAAAAAGAAGGTATATAAGTGAAAACATGTAATCACGGAGAAATGTAAATACAAAAGAATTAGTAGTAATTATTTCATCCATACAGAGTATGATCTGAACTAATCACTTTTACAGGAGAGCATATGTAACATAACAAAATTATCACACTAAACATTTGAATTAATGTTACATAAATAAAAGAAAAAGTTCCATAGTGAGTGAGAGGAATAAATTGTTTAAGGATTACCCTAGAAACTGTATAATTAAGTCTAAAATGTTAATAAAAATGGAAGATAATAAAGAAAACCATTAATTAAAATAACCTACTATGAAAAAACCAGTTAAACCAGCAGTATACCCAGTAGATTGGGGAAGCAGTACAAAAAGGGAAGGACCATAAAAAAAGGAAATAATCTGTCATGAAACCATTTTAATAAGGAAACTACTTATGTGATATTTGAAGAAGGGACAAAACATATCAAGATTCCAACAAAGAAACCAGAAACAGGAAGAGATATGCCAAAACAAAATGTTAATCATATAATAAATACCATGAGACAAAATTGAAACCGATATAGGTAAACCCAAACAAGTTACAAGATACAATACTATAAAACACAAATTGTATATTAGTTGTAAGTGTACTATGTTAAAAAGTATTATAAAAAGACTACCAGAGTGTAGAATCCAATAAAGTGAAGTGAGATAACAAAATTAAGAAACTACAGAGTGTACAGTGAGAAACATAGTTAAAAAATCTATGAAAAAATCTTCAATGAAGTTTAAGTATTATTAAAAGACTACCATGAGTGTAGAATAATAATAACAAAACCATTGGAATGAAAGACAGTCTAAGGACTGACAACATCACCAGTAATAAAAGTTTTTAAATTAGATATAAGAAAAACTATTACATATAAAATGTTTTCTTTAATTATAGCTAAGTAAATGGTGAGAAGAAAAAAAATACCAAAGGACAGTTCATAACTGAAGGTATGCCTAATATTAAGATGTTTGCTATTTATTATTAATTAAATAATATTTTAGATGTAAGGTGTAAATAGATACACGATGTTTTTTTTTTATCACAGTTAAAGTGTTTTCATAAGAATCATAAATACACAAGACAGTTAGTGACTGACAGTGTTACTAGTAATAGGAGTTTTTTATTTATTCAAATTAAATTATGTCTAGGATAAGCTATTTTGTTATCATTTTATGATACAGTAAAAAATAATAGGAATAAGATGTTTGTTTAAATTAGGTGATATATGGAAAATAGTTGATAATAAGATGTTTTTGTTAAAATTAGGCATAAGATGTTCATGTTATGGTTCAATGATGTTATTAGTATAAAGAAAGTTTAGTAGATACAAGATATTCTATTGTATTTAAAATCATGTCATTTAATTTTTCCATTGTGTAAGTCAGAGAGGCAAGTAGGGCATAAAAATGTAATAGTTTTATTCAAATCAGTAAACCATGTATAATGTACAAACAGACCAACCAAGACACTATGTTAGTAAACACAGACTGGCCTATAAACCAGAAAATTATCTATCAAAGAATTAATCTATGTAATAGGAATAGAATTCAATACATACAATACAGAAATTGAAAGTATAATTAATGCAGATACAGTTAATAGCAAATAGAATGACAAAAGAAAGAAAACTAACTTCTTTTGGAAACAGTCAAAAATAGGCTTATGATAGTAATCAAATCAGACTAAACAGCAAATTAATCAATATTGAAATGTTTTAATAACCAAATTATTAACAACAAGTAATTACGGAGTTATTAGGTGTATTCCAGGGAAATATTATACCGAAAAAACAAATAAAAACCTTTAAAACACTGAATTTGTACAAAATATGAGACATACAATTATTATACAAAATTGTAATTTTTGGGCTTAAATGAGTTTGAAACAAACCCAGCTATATATCAAAAGATGTAAAATTAAATAATCAATAATACTGAATAGTTAGATTCATGTAAAATTAAGAAATATTTGAAATACAGTAAAAAATAAGAAAACTTGTTATGTATAGTTAGATAGTGAAACAAGTCTTAGACAGATATTTTATAATTAAACAATATGAAGAGGAAAAAGACATACCACAAATTGCCTTAAAACGACGACGTTGCGTCTTTTAGTCTATTGTTAATCGCAAAGCTGAACAGTTGAAAAATGTATTAGTGGAGTTTTGAAAACCAAATAATTTATATTAAAACCAAGTGTGGTTATGTGGCGTGTAACGGAGATGAACTAACAAGTGAAATAACCTTATTTATCTATGTCTAACACTTCACAAGTTTCCAAAAACACAGAATAACACCATAAAACTTAACGCCAGAAATCGACAGCCATTTTGAACAATTTTTGGAACGAATTCACAGAGAACCAACACACATATTTGAACACCACACTACACAAGAGATCCATCCAAAATTCGACATCGCAGACGACGAGGGGACATTCAACACTATATTTTGGAACAACACCACTTCGCAGAAAAGGGAACATCGTTTTATTTCTGTGGGAGAAGATATTCAATTCCAACGGCGTCATAGCAGTCAAAACCGAGCAGACGGCGGCCATTGCTGAATTTCTATACAGACGATCAACCAGTGCTTCCTGGAGCAGAGTGACGTCATTTCTTCGACTTGGTTCGAAATTTAAATAATTTCTTTCTAATTGACAATTGTAATAATAATTCTATTCTATTTCAGATATTAACATTTAGTTTAAGAATACCTGTTAAATGTATCTTGTTCCTTGCCCTCTGACCATTTCGACTCGTTAAAAGAACCATAAATTTAAACTTGTAAAAAGTATATCTGTTGATTTTTCTCACTGCCGACTGTGGCAAATATTAGCCAGTGCCTGGGACATGCGCAGTTAGACTGGCGCACAATTTTGAATGAATAAACGCAAATCAGTATTCAGTTACCAGCATTGTTTTTTTTTATTTCTACCATTAATGTTATTATTATTTTTTATTAAGCAAAAACATAATTCACATTGAGAGAATAGATATAGAAGGAAATTACAAACTCAACTAATTAATTAATTGTTAATTAATTAAATTAAATCATTCCAACAAACTCGATACAAGAACGAGAAAAAATATTTGCAGAATTTTTAAAGTTTGATGTATGTATTATTTATCAATCAAACACACCTAGTTATAACATATTCTTATCATCAATATTTCTATATTCTATTTATTATTACATTTGAAATTATATCACAATTTGACTAGCCTAACAGTGGGACTTTAAGGAGTCAGACTGACCCAGTGATAAACAAAATATCAATAATACACACACAATATCTCTCTATATACTTCAATTATATTTATATTTTTATTATTATATTTGTAATTCCTTAATTATATTACAATATATATATTGGATAGGTGCCATAGTCACAGTTGACATGGCTTTCCGTCAGGTCCCAGTGGGGATCACCGCATCATGGTGACTGTCATCGCCCCTTTCCCCTTGGCCCGTGCAGTAATGGTATTGTGTAGAATGGGGGGGTGTCGTATTAGGGAATTATCCCGTAAGTATATGGGGCAGATGGCCCTGTTTAGGTGGCTATCGTGTTCTGGCTTGAGTGGACAAGCCTCAGGAGGTCGGTACTCAGGGAGCTCCCGCACTTTTCTTTTGTCTTTCTTCTCTGTCCCTCTTTGCTGTGGGCTGGCCCTGATCAAGTCAGCATGCAGCAACCGCACACTTACACTCTACACGTCTTCTTTCCTCTCTTTCGTTTTCCCTTCTGAGCCTCTGTTCTCCTGAGAGCAAGTGCCGCCGGGCCACCTTACCCACGATGTCCACCGGAGTATTTAAGATGGGGGTACACTGCAGGGTACTTTCTCGAGTTTCAGAGTTGGGCAACCGGGTTGCCCCTTCGGGGTGGGGGTGTGCCGGTGTGCCGGCTATCGAAGATTTTAGTTAAAGTTTTTATTGTAATATAACGCGAACGTGAGTAGGCTAAGCCGACCTTTGTACTACAAGATAAAGGGACGGTTGCGTGCGCAGCTTATGGTTGGGGTCGTCTTGCCTTGTCGGGTACTGCGGCAGTCTACGCTTCGCCTGGCTCAGAGAATTAACTCTCTCTCTCCCTCTCTCTCTCTCTCTCTCTCTCTCTCTCTCTCTCTCTCTCTCTCTCTCTCTCTCTCTCTCTCTCTCTCTTCGTACATTTACGACGCAGTTTGTATCCGTCTTCATGACTGGCTAAAGCGTAAATCGACTCCCGGTAAGTATTTCATTATTTTGTCTTATAAGTAATTCATATTAAGTTATGCAACCGTATAAAATACGTAATTATGTGTGTGTGCGGCCCGACAGCCTTATATTAAGAGAGAACTCAGTATTCAGTGATTAGCTTAACGTTCAGTAGATTGCTCATGTTCCGTTTATTATTTTAGAATAGTGTGAGAGGTATTGCAATTGCCATTGTCACTATAAAGGTGTATAACATTAAAATATTAAGGACGAAAACTTAGTGCATAGTCAGGGTATAAACTGTCCAGGCATGCAGTAGGCTGTCGGGAGGTTATTTAATTAACTGTACAGTAGAAAGTTTCTTGGTGTGAACTTCCTCAGATGAAATTTTATCAATGTTAAAACATTCTTAATGCTGTGAGTGCCTTGCAGTTGAAGTTTTTTTGTCAAATACGATTATCACTTACCACGTGGCGCATAACCTGTTGAATTATGTCCAAGCAGGTAGATCTACTGCTGATCACTTTATATCAAGCCACATTAAATAAGGTCTGTTCATTATTCAAATTTATTTATTCCATGGCTGATTTCTCTGCTCTTTCAGCTGGTTGCAAAAACCTTATTAATAAATATTGTGCTTTTATTGAGAGTTAGTTGGCGGCCCGTTTGGAGGTTAATTACCTTAACTCGGGTGTACCTTTTTAGTGAACAGTTCTCTAATTTATTTTAATGAACAGGGTCTCGAACTAAGCCGGATTCCTGGCTTGCTGATGGCCGTACATCTGCCTAAGCTGTGAACCATGAACAAGATCTTATACGAAGAGGGAGCTGGAGACTGATTCTCAATGTAATACTTGACAGCTGTGATAAGGTGATATGCACTCTATTAATTTCTTACCAAATATCATTGCATCCATGGGCCCACGTGTGCCGACACTCTGCTAGATTGGGGAACCGCTGTTCATGACTCAGAACTTTACTAGTTAAATTCAAGTACACCTTTTTTCTTATAATTGAATTACATAACGCTAAGTGCACTGCCTGTAAGTGGGTGATGCACTGCGTGAGCGTGCCAGAGATATTTTCACACTTTTACATTGTACAGTTTGCTCATCTTGTCATGTTAGTTTTACAAAATGTTTTGAACAGGTTAGTATCTCTGTTCCGGCGGGAACAGAGATGAATATAAGTTAACTTCACTATGGGTTTTACATTTAAGGGCTGGGGGTTTTCCTGGGTTTTTTTTGGACGTTTTCTGGGGTTTAAAAAAAAAAAAAAAAAGGGACTTAGTTTTTCTCTGGCTCATGCTGGTGCAACCTCAGACAGGTTGGAGGCCGGTCAAATTTTGTCAACTACATGCTGGCGCGCTGCCACAGATGCTAGAGCACCACCACCTTATTGTCTTTTATTTTAATTATATGTATATAGCCATTCGGGGTTAATAGAAATAATTTGCTATTTTTCTGGAAATATATTAGTTGATTTCGCTCCTTGCACAAGGGCTATACTGATTGTTTTTTTTTTTAACTGGCAAAATACATGTTGATTGACTTTCGCTGGTAGTATCTGCTGTTTAATTTTCTTTAACTATAAAACATGTACTCATTATTTTTGGTAAAATATTTTGTCTAAATTTATCTGAGATTGTAAAGCCTCGAGTGATTAATTTCTGATGGTTAAAGTACATATTGATATTTCAATCCTTCTGAATTTGTGAATTAAAGTAAACGTTTAGAATTCTATAATCACTGTTTGAAATCCGGTGATGTAGTTCTGTCATTTTTATTTAATACTGTGAAAGGAACTTAAAGTTCATACACTCATGATGGGTTGTTGATCAGTGGAATGCTATACAAATGGGCGGTCCGGTTTCATTTATGAGTTGTAATTTTCTCATCCTTTCCTGGGGGTTTTGGACCTTATGTAGTTCTGCAAAACAGTTTGTGGATGGGCGAATATTTTATCACTGCTGGGTTCAGAGTATTGTAGTTGCACTGCCTGGTAGTCTGGTGCATTCCAGGGGCATCCGTGTGAAAAAATAATGTAATTGTGAGTCTATGTGCTTTATGTTTCTGTGTGTTGTTGTGTTTGTTCGTGTCTAGCTAGCCACGAGATGGGGAAGAATTTTATAATTATAAATACATGTGTTCATGGAGTTTCTATACACTTGTTGTGCTTAATATTATACACATTTGTTATGCTTAAGATTTATACACACTTGTTATGTTTTATATTTATACACACTTGTTATGCTTTACATTTATTCAAACTTGTGATTAGGCACACATGTTGTTCTAGTTTAATAATGTTAAAGCAGGGCATGAAATAAAATAAATTGTTATCGTTCTATTACGGCTGAGTTTCATTGCAAGTCCCGTCATACTGGACCCAGCATAATTTTGCTTCTCTAGGCTCCGGCCTAGTCCTAATTAACTTGTGGCTTCTCTTTCAAAAAAAAAATATTAAAATAAAATAAGTTGTTTTTATACTCATAAAAAGGACATAAAAGGAAAGAGGGGTTACACTTCTTTCCTACTTTCTTACATCCGTTACCACCTTTACAACAAAACACTTATAACCTACGAACTATAAACTATTTATGGAACCATAACCTAGGAATTGAAAAAACGTTAAGGTAAAACTTAGGACGAATGGTCAACACGTAGAGCATTTTTGAATGGAAAGGATAGTTAAACAGGAGGACTCCTGAGTCCGCGACTGTGTATGGATGGTATAATTACAATGTGTAAAGGAACAGGAATACAGTATAAGGAAAACGGCTCGGGGACTGCCTCGAGGTTATACACATGGTTTGATGCGGAGGACATAGTAATGATTGCAAGAATCAAGAGACAGCTGCAGAAGAACCTTAATATATAAGATAATAAGATGGATGCATAAGCAAACAACTACATTATGAAGAAAAACATAAATATTTAGGAGTCATTGTACAGAACGATGGAAAAAGGAAAGAAATTGAAACTCTCGTAAGTAGAGCTAAGAAAGTACACTGTCATCCTAAAAATTTGTATAAGTAAGAAAAAATTGGTATAAAAACGAAAAGCCGCCTATAAAAAACAAGGCATCAACCATCTAATTAAATAGAAAATTCTAATTAAACTCTATTTAAATAGAAATAAAATAACTAACATAGTATGCACATAACTTTTGTTTTCTTTTCACTGACGTTTTCACTAAAGTAAGAAAAAGAGATGTCCCATTGTTTTATGGAGGATGCCTACCATTTTTAGTATGATTAGTAATTCCAAAAGTCGCTATAAGTTACACCTAAAATATAAGTAAGACCAGCTTATATAGATAATTTAAAAGGAAACAATTTTTAATGAGAAAAAGAAGAATTTAAACCTATCTATAATGAAAGGCTATTCAAGATTTTGTATTACGTCTTGCGTACTATGTAGACATAGTTTTCTGCTACAATCATTATTAAATGAATAGTTTGAAAATTCTGAGATCAAAACACACACAAAAAATGCACTTACATTTGCCCGTTATGTACTTACAAAATACCCGTTATAAACCCTACATATGTAGGCCTATAAAATTAAATATAATGCTCGTTGGTTACAGAACTGTGACTAAGTGAAATTAATCTTTAGACAATAGAGTATTATTCCAATGAATACAAACTAGTTAGTTACTGCAAAATCGATTCATCATTTAATACGCCGTTGTTAAGATAGACAATAGTCGAGGAAAGATCTCTTTTACTGTTGGCTCGCCACCTAAATCTGCTTACGCTGTCTTATAATGCATTTTGCATTTAACACAAAGGAAGAGCGTTGTTCGCTTATCGACCTCATTGTGGAAGGATCCTTAAGGAAGAGCTTACGATACCGCCCGTTGCCTGTTAGTATGACAATTTTATTACATGCATTGTCTTTGATCAGCACGCGATAACTGAAATCGAATAGATACACAAAGACGTGTTTTGTCTTACAAGTACACAAACAAATTCAAAGTTTCTCACTGCCAATCTGCGCAGGGAGTACGGAGTAATAAGTTATGAAAACCACAAATTTTTACAGTGCCTAACGTGAGTCCGAGTTCTCCATAATTGCATTAAGAATTCTTACGTACGCCTACTATTTATTTTAAAATTTAACAAAACTCGTTTCTGATATTGGAACACAGTTTAAAATATTTTAAACAAAACTCTAATGGTCATTTCAATGTTATATATATATATATTGCAACAGTACACATGATATGAAGTGCTTTTAAGTGGAATATTACTGCTATATAACATTTTCTGATGGCCATAGACATGTTTTAAATTGATTTTGTTCCTTCTTTGTAAAGTAGTCATAAGTTTTGAACCAAGCTATGTTCTTAAAAGTGTGTTATGTCAAAATGTTCAAATTTTATTCTCTTTTATGTCATGTGAAATATTTGTGTGCAAGTGGGCGGGTGCGCGTGTAATTTACATTTTATTTAATAACTTCGAAGAAAATTAAATTTTCGTTCTGAAATTTGGACAGAGTATTTTCATGGTTATAATCTACATTTTTCATATACTCAATTCTCTACACCTATGGCTTTTATGTTTTTTTTAATGAGTTCAATCTTCTTTTATTCTCGTTATCTTAAAGAAAGTAATAAATTTATAGATTAGATCTAGACAGGCCTTTGCAGAATCGAACAGAGTTTAAGCCTGATTTCAGTCTATCTGTGTTCTCATCTGTGACGTTCCTAATGTTTCAACCAATCAGAGTGTCTAAAATTTATTCAGATTTGTCATCTGTCGAAAGCACTTCGCTTAGTTCCTTCCAAAGACTCGTTATAGAAAGACGTACTCGATGCCACGAGTTTTTGGTGACCAGACAGGTCGTTTTCCTGTAGACTTAGAAGTTGGTTCACGGTTCGAGTTCTTCGTAACCATTACCACTTACAGAACTCAATTTAAATAGATCATCATACTCTAGTGCTTTTCGCGTATAGTAGAAGATATCCGCTAGGTGCAAATTATCTACCGAGATATTTTGATATTACGCGAGAACACTTCAAGAAGCCGGATTTGTGTAAGCTTAATAAACACAGATCTATTTTACCCAGTTTTAAAACCCTGAGATAATTTTATAAACAATAACAGTTCGTATCGCAGTGTGCGTGGGTGGAAAGACGTGAATTGCCAGCGTAGGAGTCACCGGTCGACGCGCAGTCACAGCGATCCAGTTGTGGTGCGAGGAGCGCATGGTGTCGACGCAAACAGTGGATTTCAACAGAACAAATAACATAATTGTAAAGCAAACCATAGACTCAATTTTGAAAGACAAATTTTAAATAAACAATTTTATATTACAAATTAATAAGAGAATAGTAAAGTTTATTGATTGAATTTAATAAATTTTCTTACCTCTAGATATAGACTCTGTTGTACTAATTTCTATAATACCTATCTATGCAGTTTAAAATTTTTATCGTTGCATAAATAGTATTTGGCGCCGTCAACGTGTTGGCACGAGTTATATAGTTAATACGATTTTAGGTTAAGGATTTTAATTATTGTATATAGACTAAATTTATTTGAACTGTGTTTTATGTGTCAATATTGTGTCGCACGGCAGATTTCCCAATGACATGGTTGTTCTAGGTAATGACACTAGAGCAGTACAAAAAAAACATGAAATTGGAAGGACAGATAGGAAAGACATAAATATAGGATGATCGTAAATGAGGAGAAACAATGGGGAATAGAAGTTAAGAACAGTGAGTAAATAACATTCACCGTAAGGGTGAATTTGAAATTAATCGCAAGTACAAATTGAAATGTACGCTTACAATATTTAGGAAGTCCACAGTGGAATACTGAAGGAGCGAAGTAGAAATTAAAATAACTATTGTGTATGTTATAGAAGAAGAAGAAGAGGGAGGAGGAGGAACCGGAGTAGGTCAAATGAGATGAGGATAAGAATAGCCTCCTCATTCTCGAAATGAGAAACACACACGTTATGTGCTACGTGCCGAACGTTCTGTTGTACGCGTATGAAACGTGGATTTTGGAGAAGAACGGGGTGGATAACACTGAGGCTTCTCAAGTGTGACCAGAGGAAAAATGGAGAAAATAAAATTACATGACAAAGTAAGTAATGAATAGTATCTGAATAGAATAAACAAATCACAATATTTTAGGTAAATACCGAAGAGGACGGGAACAGGGAATGTTATAATTGGAAAAGGATTATTAACAACTGTCCTGAACTGGGGAATGAGAGGTGGTTAACGATGATAGATGATGTTAAGATAGAAGGGTATAAGAGAAATAAAGACAAAACCGGGAACGGTAGTAACACTGGTGGCCACATTTCAGCCAGCACAATGCTATATAACATAACACTATTATTCATTAATGTTACAGATTTTAACATGATAGTGTTTTTTAGGCTGGGGGTCATTCCACAAAATGCGTGATGCGTCATCAAAAAATGAGACGCTTCCACACTTTCGATTCCCCACAGTCTAGAAATCTTTTGTTTACAAAACATTATCATGATTCGATGTTTCAATTTCGACGAAATTCTTTATGCGCGCGTGTGTATGTGTGTGTAGGGAGAGATAGAGAGAGAGAGAAAGAGAGGGAGAGAGAAAGAGAGAGAGAGAGAGAGAGAGAGAGAGAGAGAGAGAGAGAGAGAGAGAGAGAGAGAGAGAGAGAGAGAGAGAGAGAGAGAGTTTAATATTTCAGGCTGTGGGTTATTCCACAAAAACGTCATCGAAAAACGTGACGCTTCCACACTTTCGATTCCCCACAGTCTAGAAATTTGATATGTAAACGCATCAAGACAGAAATAATCGTTGCTGACATTGAGGTTAGTGAGAATAAAATTTGGTTTTACATGCTCTGTTTGTGATTGTCTGTGGTTTGGAAATTATTTCCGTAATCCACCAAACGTAATCCACATTATACGTTTCGAAAGCCCAAAAACATTATCATGCTTCGATGTTTCGGCTTCGTCGAAATTCTTTGAATGCTTAGGTGTTTTATAAGAAATAAATGTAATTCAAAGCAGGTTATATTTTTTGTGTATTAATTAGACACAAAACTATATAAATTCATTACCGCAAAATAGATTCATCAGTTAAAACGTGATGTGTTAGAGCAAAACAATGTTCAAGTGAGATGTACTCTTTCCCCCAATCTAAATCTGCTTACTAAGACTTATAATGCAGTTTGAACTAAACACAAAGGAAGAGTGTTATTCGCTTACCGACCGCATTGTGGATGCTACCTTAAGGAAGAGCTAACAATACCGTGTAGCGTGTAAGCATGCCAATTTTATTACGTACAAGTGCATTGTCTTTTATGACAATACGGTGACAAAATTAGAACAGCTGCTTACAATACGTATTTATCTAATCTGTACACAGATTATTTGGGACGTTTCTCAGCTCTAGACCATACCCCGGACCAAACCTAACTATCTAACCTAACTAACATAGGCCTATTGGTGTTATAGAAATCTATATAGTGTTCACATATCGTCAAGGTTACTTGGCATATTCGTCTATAATTTTTCTATCAACTTTCAGCAATTATACGTTAAATAATTTCATATAAATTTATAAAAGTTAATATTAGATGTTTTTTATAACAGGCTTTCCTTCCACTCGTCTAAGCAGGGTTAATTATATGTTTAGTTTCTAGATTTCATGCAGTAACGTTTTCACAGCCACATTGTAGAGCATATGACACTAACAACGGAACGAAAGGAAGTTTATTATAATCCATCAAGAGCTTCACTTAAGTATTGTTGCATATGAGTTACCGTTAATATGTTATAAAAGTCTGTTTATTATAAACGCGATTTGCATAAATTTTTGAATTATGCTCTATAATTATCCTTAAAGTGTTCTTAGCTGTCCCCTTTCTGCGATAACTAAATGAATTCTGTTAAATTATTATTACTAACAAAATAATAATAATAGTGATAATGAATGTTACAGCGAGTGGTAATTATTCGTATTTTAATTACCGTGAAACTGTAATTATTATGGTGACATTTGTTCCGGTGTTAATTACTATGTGCTAATTAACAGTGTTGATCAATTCTGTATGTTTGTTAAACACACTTTTAATTTTATCGTTAAACAATTTAACGAATTTGTGTCACAAAAGTAAAATGGTAGCCACTTAATACGATAACCAAATTCGGTGGACAACAATGTTGGGCAGTTACATTAATTTAATCGTTTTATGTCTTGATATTAACATGATTTCTTTTTTAATTTCAAAATAGACCAGACAGACAACACTACATGCAACCAGTTTAAGATTGTAACTTGATAGTGACTTAAGGGTGAAACAATTATAACATAATAAAATTTGTAGAGAAAGTACAATTTTATTGGTGTGATGTCGTTACACAAAAAAAAATCCATACACAGCATATATACGTAAACTAAATAAAAAAAATAAAATCTCAGAATTCCAGGCCAATGATAGGGAGATTTAGTTATAAACTATATAGTATTAAGAAGATTAATGACATAAACAAAACTTACAAACACCATAAAAAGTTTAAAACTCTCTCATCAAGCCTTTATATGAACGCAGATTATGATGTGTAGGAGATAATGCCAGAAGAAGGTAAATTTTTAATATCTATTTGGTTGCTACAGCAGTTGGTGTATTTGCCCCTTTTACAATTCTTCTCCTCGCACTCCTGACCTTACTATTCTCTCCCCATCCTGCTGTTTTCGTCGTCTTCAAATTCTCCAATTCACATTCCTTCCATCGCAATTGCGGTCTTTCCTTTTCTTCGGTAAAACAACTTCGGTTTTGATAATCCTCTTACGCAAAAACATATTACCTTCTCGCTCTACATGGCCCAGCAATTGCAGGCTCTGAGATATTACAAACCCACCATAACCTCCCACTTCATTAATTGATTCAGTTCTCGATTATAGCGACTTCTCTAGTTACTAATTTCATAAATTTTATTAAATATATTTTTCAAATAATACTGATTACCAGCTGATCGTTCATTAATGTAGTTACCTCATTCCACAGCCACCGATTAGCGCGTTTCATCTTGCAGAGATCAGATAAGCATCACGTTTTATGATCATAAAAAAGAACGTTATTGCGTTTGAATATAGACCCTATCCAGAGCATATCAAAGGGACTGGTTAATTTTCAGAAAATAATACTAAAAATCATTTTAGGAAGTGATCGATGCCCTCTTCCATTATAATAAGGAAAGCACAAGTTTAGTTGATTTGAACGAAAATCAGAATGTGGTCGTTCCGGATACGAAAGATGACCTATTAGTGCTTCGTACAACGGCGTAAGCATATAGCAAAGAAGCAAAGCAGGGATGCAATCGTTAACTAATCGAGAACATGGAAGTGATTAACACATATTGGGAGGAGATGAGTAGTAGTACACTTATGCAAACGTGTGACTTTGACGAAAGTGGGTAACTGCTGGGAGAGTCTTTTTTTAGCTAAAACATGTCTAACCTAACCTGCCAAAGGATTTACTTAAAATAAAAGTTGAATAGATTTTACGTATTTTTGCTGGTTGAATAGATTCCTTATAAAATTAGATAATTAGATTCTGTAACACTCACTTATGAATTGGTGTACAGTTTGTGGATAGCTTGGATATTACTTCAGTGTTTTGATGAAGAGAATAGAAATGATACGAAATTGACACTGATTGATTCGCAAATATTGTTTAAAATGGACTGTTTTTCACAAACTCTAAGGCTAAGGAAAGGGCTGAGCCACAGCACTGTGATGTTACTGACGGAGACCGTTGTCAGTACTTTTAGTCCTTCAGGCACTGAAGATGGCCACCGATTGAGTTGTTGAAACGTCTGATTTTAAGAACATAGGACCACGGCCTCATAGCCCGGAACGTAGTTATAATAATTAAGTATAAGACATAATTTTTCACCCGTAACACATGTCTGCAGACACGAGGAAACACATAATTCGTAAAAAAGAGTTACAGAGAAATTTTAAGTCGTAGAATACAAATTTCATTATCTCACATATGCTCATTTTGACACATTGTGTTCATTCCTTACAAAAACATCGAAGTCAAAAAAGAGGGATATGAAAGTTTGCTTCAAGGCTAGTGACTAATTTTGGTGTTAAGTATCTCATCCTTCAGCCTTCGTCACAAGGCTACCGGAGCTGTAAAACACTATTGACACATCAAGCGACAGATGCTCAAATTTCCGAAACACGATCAAGTTTCTTCTTGCTCACGTGTTACAGTACACTACAGTAGGTGGTCCACCACTTTTAGGAAATTGGTCGTCAGGCTGTGGTCACTTGACAAGTTTTAAAACTTGGGTAGCACTGACGCTCACAAGAATATTTCACTCCCTTAAAAGTAAGGTTTTAGAATAACCGATAAGTTATGCTAATATCCTTACTTCATCTTATCACCTTAGATATAATGGCCTATGTAAGCTCTCAATTTTCTGTGGTCACAGTCATAATGTGAGCTAGTGTTGACTAATAATTTATTTTGTTCAAAATCAATCCCATAAATATGTTGCAAAAAATTGCAGCAATTAAAAATTTGAAACAACATATCTAATTATGCAAGATGTCTGCATAATTATGCAGAGAGACATTTTTTCTGCAGAGTTTTTGCACACTTTACGTGCAATTTAAAAAACACAAAGAGCAACTAGTTGGAATCAGAACACTTGGAGTGTATCTACACTGTACGTGTACTTTGTTACAACTTTTTAGTAATCAAAGAAACTTGACTGAGCAACTTAATTAGCTTACAAGTGATTTGCACTTGGCTGTACAAGACACAGATAAATAATTAAAATTTAGTACTTTGTAGGAAATGATAACTAAACCATGAAACATTCAATTTAGAGATGAGTCCCCATTAAACTAACCGGTTATTCCACTTAGCAAACATTTATTTTACAATGTTAATAAAATGGATACATTTTAATTTCTGCACTGAATGCAGAACAGACTTGTAACATCATATTCGTTTATCTCACAGTGTTAAGACATGTTATATGTCATTAGATGCCACCAACATGCATTTCTTGAATACTTCTCACACACACACACACACACACACACACACACACACACACACACACACACACACACACACACATTTAAACACTTGTTGCTATAGATCTTTTCTTAACATACCCTATGAATTACTTATACTACACTAATATACAATGATCATTTTTTCCTTACTCGGAACAAGTTTCGAGCATCAGGCAGTATGCTATTCGTTAGCCATGCTGACTTTTAATCTAGTTGGGTACGTATGAGCTGGTTGGTTGCTGCTGCCGGTTACTATAGGATTTTGGTTGGTTTAGCTGATTGGGGGCTGTCTATGTAAAATTTTTTGAATTCTTTGCATTCTGTTTTATATATTCCGGTGGATAATCTATTTTATTTTCAAGTCATGTTTAGTTCTCTCAGTAACTAAGGAAAAAATATATAACGGATGCAAATTAATGTTAGGAAGAATCATGGTTAATATTGTGGCAGTTATTTTAAATGAACATAACTTTCAAACAAACTAAAATACTTGGTATATTTAATAAATAAGTAATATTAAGTGAAGATGATCAGAAAGTTAGACTAGGTGAGAAGATGACAGATGTTCACGAAGATTGCTACAATGGCGATCATGAGACATGTTGATTTCTTTCCACAATGAATACCAAAATCTGATTCCATTGTTTTATATATTCAGCGACGTGTAATCGCGAACCACCTTCACCTGATTTCGGAAATCTCAAAATTGTGCTTTATACATAAATTTGTAATCTACATAAATTCTTGTCTACAGTGACAAATGCAATGTGCGTAACATAAGGCGCCAAGCAGTGGTGGGAGAAACCAAACTTGAATCTCATAATAAACCGTGTCTGGTGCGTCAGCCAGAGACTGTTGTTGCGGTTGTAGTTTGTCAGATTGCAGCTGAACAGATGCATCAAGTCAATGTAAAATATGACGAGATTTGGTTTGACGGGGAGACGGAAGGGGTGGCGCAAAGATGAGACACGAACGTCCGTCACGTGCGCCGCCTAGCGGTACTTACATTATCTATCTCTTTCTACGCCTTCTCTAATTACAATCAACATACAATGACGCGTGTAACCCCAGTGCACCCCTTTCTCGGCGATGCACCCTTTCCTAAACCCGACACACGTGTTTCACTTTCCATGCTATGCCGACGCCCGCTGTGCTAGCTGGCTTCCTATCAAAGAGGAGTCAACTGTGGTAGTGGAGTGGTGCATGCACCGCACAATGGGAAACCGACGGGGCGCTTCCTCGAGGAAATATGTTTCATAGACTTTAAATATTAGCTCTGTATAAAATGGAGTGCGTACTATTGTTATACGGTTGCAGGGAGTGGGGACTGACTGCGGGGTTTAAGACGTCTCTGAGACCCACTCTACCGTAAAAAATATCATTTGTCTGAAATCAGCGTGTCAGAATTTAAAACGATACTGTTGTTACATTAATGAAGCGGAGACTGATTCGATAAGATTGCTACAGCGACAGTTCATTACATTAGCTTATGGAAAATAATTTTAGATACTGTCTTCAGTTTTTACATTGATATTTCTTTGGTCACTTGACGAAATTCTTTAAATGTCAGTGATAAAAAAAATGACAATGAAAAATATTCATTATCACGTACAAGAAATATCAAAAATTAAACTGTGTTCAGCCGCTAAAATAAAAATAATACAAAGCGAAAGTTTATAGGAAAGTATTATTGTACGTATTTATTTATATTTATATGGAAATTTGTTCATGCTTTTTCCTTCTTTTTTGTTTTGCTTTTAACTTGATTATTTCATTACCCTGGTAACATAAATGTACTTACAGTTTCACAATCCTTGTATTCTCGATATCGATAACCAAATGTATGTTGAAAATTAAGATCTTTCTGGAGACATGTTGGCACTCTTTATGTATTGCAATGATTCATTATTTATGGTACTGCACATTTTTTTAATCTAATAATTTTTTTAATGACCTAGATATTATTTTTAAACAGTAATATAAAATTACTTCTGCACGTATATCTGATGCATGGATCTAAGATTTCCGTAAAGAAAATTATATATGAATGTATAAATCAACATACATTTTCATCATTTTCACAACAAGGCTAGGCAAGGTGCAGTCTGTTCCGCCTTCAAAGAACCTTAAGCTAGCTTCCTGGGTCTACACACACACATATGCCCTACATGTTTGTAGCCTATTTCCAGACTTGTTTGGTCAGTCTGTAATCTGACATTCTTTCCAAGTAGTTTTTCAATCGTTGTTTGTAATCTTTTAACTCTTCATTCAAGTTAAAAGTTTGTAATTCTTCACTTATGATCTTATTCTTTATACGGTCAAGTTTAGAACTCCTCTTAAGAACGCCATTTCCGAGGCCTGTAATTTACTCTATGGTTTTGTGGTTGTTGTCCATAATCGACACCCATAGGATAGCACAAGGAACACTGTAAATGTTTAAAACTTCAATTTCCTATCTTGGCGTACTTTGTTTCTAAAAATATGGTTGATTTCCCCACAGAAAGCCTGGAACTTACCTAACATAACATCAATATCAGAATTTTTAATATAGCCAATATCATTTGCCAAATAATTAAATTGGCTCACCTGTTCTAAAATTCTGTCATTAATCATTAGTTTGTTATTGTAGGTTCCTTACCTAGAAATGCCATTACCTTTGTTTTTATAGTGGAGATTTTCATTTTGTATTGTTTGCAAATCTGATGAAGCTTACAAACAAATTTTTTCAAAGCAGATTCTGTATTTTGAAGTACAAGCAAGTCATCAGTAAACAACAGCACATTCAAACTTCTGTTTCGTGATAACTTAATATAAGCTTCAGTAGATGTCTCCATTTCCTTACCAGATCGTCAATATAAATTAATGTTAAAAAGAGTATTTTAGGTGATATACTGGACCCTTCTCTAACAGCTTGATTGACAGACATTTGTTTTGACAATATAGGTTTAATTGCCAATCAAAACAGACATCCTTCAATTATTTATGACAACTATTCTTGTTCCATTGTATAGGAATTGTGCAGTTCTTATAAGTTGTTGAGGATATCCCCATTCTCGTAATATTTACCACAACTAATTTCTATCTACTCTATCAGAGGGCTTCTCAAACTCAACGAAAACTATATGCCTTTCTTGATTGAACTCGCGATGCTTCTAAATGAATTGTGTAACAATAAAAACATTGTCTATAAAAGATCTGTTGTGCCTGAAGCCATTTTTTTTCCTCAAAAATAATATGCTCGTAAGTAGTCTGCAGATGGTAGTTTAAGATCCTTGTATACATTTTGTTGCCAGTATCAACCAAATATATTCTCCTATAGTTAATTCAGTCATTCCGTTTCCTTTCTTAAAAATAGACACCACCCGATAGTTAACCAGTCTTGTGGGACCTGTTGTCTTTTCCAAACATAGGCCTATAGATATGTAATAATCAAAGTTTAAGCAAAATACTCCCACACGTGAACAAGTCTGCGTGCAATCCGTCCTGACCTATTGGTCTTTGATATTTAGCTCTTCCCAGCTCTTTTTCAAGTTTGTCGAATGTTATGAAGTCTCCCTCGCAGTTAGCATACTTGTTGGTTTCTATATTAAAATTACTATGGTCTGCTTTGACAAGATTATTTATGTGTTAACTAGATATTACCTACTTAAGCCCTGCGATTGGAGCGCCAATTTTAACGTTAATTATTCGGTACCATTAATTATATTGTGTTAATTAAAAATATGTTCTCTTCGATCTAGCCTACGTTCTTGGGCGTCATTTGCAACGGTAATTAAAGTCACAAAGATGTCTATTGATGTTAATTGTAATGGTATAAAGTTTACTTAGGAGTGATGAGTACAATTTATAATTCGTGTTCAGGAAAACTAATTAAGTAACATTGCTGTATCATCCCTCAGGTTGTTATTTAAATAATGAAACACTTTTGTCATTATCATATTTGTCATTAATATCAATTATCTTGACATTTAATATATTACGATCATTCATTATTTTAAAATATGATTTATCTCAATAGACATTTATTCTAAGATTATTTACAATAAGACATATCTCAAGGTTCAATTTAATTTATCTAAGCATGAATAACATTTATCTCAATTAATTATCATATTAACACATATATTATTTCTAAATGGATTCATGTTTAACATATGAATTTATTCTATTGAAATGTTGTAATCATACTAGTTCACGTTTTAATGTTACTTCATGCGTAATTTCTTTAGTAGTACAGGTTTTATGTGTAGGTTCTTTTAGTAGGACAGACAGGTGTTTTAGCAAAATATTAACTAATACATAAAAGTTACTGTTGGTACGATTATCCCCATCTACAGCGCATGGATCTGCGATGATCTCATCTCCCACTCCTTAGATCTGCGTTGTACGTGATGATCCGCTTCTCACTCCTTTGCATGAATTCTCACCTTGTTGAATCATATCGTGGTTTACTCTCGTAGTGAATAATGGCTTAACACTTTCTATCACTCCACTTTAAATAATACTATTCGGCATCTTCTGACATTACATTTGTACATACATTTGAACCTACAGGTTTTATGTGTAGGTTCTTTTAGTAGGACAGACAGGTGTTTTAGCAAAATATTAACTAATACATAAAAGTTACTGTTGGTACGATTGTCCCCATCTACAGCGCGTGGATCTGCGATGATCTCATCTCCCGCTCCTTAGATCTGCGTTGTACGTGATGATCCGCTTCTCACTCCTTTGCATGAATTCTCACCTTGCTGAATCATATCGTGGTTTACTCTCGTAGTGAATAATGGCTTAACACTTTTTATCACTCCACTTTAATTAATACTATTCGGCATCTTCTGACATTACATTTGTACAAGTACCGTTCACTAGTTATAGCGTTATTCTCGTTACGTGAGTTACGTGAGTTATAGTTCACACATGACTGATTCCGAACACATGCTCAGATCCTAATTGTGTAATTTATTAAGTTATACATTAATAAAACCTTAATTCTCACCCTTTCAATATTAACTGTATTACACACATTGTTTGTTAATTTTTATTCTACAAAAATATAGCATAAGTTTGTAAATCTTCACAACTATTTACACATGTTAACCCTACGTAAGTCTTAAGTCAACTCGCTGAACTTTCACCACCGACTACTTCCGAATTTAAGTAAAGACTCTTAAATGTTTAAGTCAAGACTCCGCGAAAATTATAACGGACTCCATCGATACATTACTACCGACTCTCCGAAAATTTAGTAATAGGCTTTTTTGATCGCGCTTTCAGCTTATTTTATATAGTCAATACACAGGATTCCCCACTAAGTCTCTTTTCATCCCACTGCTGCGTTTCCATTGGTTCTTCTCTGTTTCTTCTACGAAACTTTCCTCCTAGTTCTCTTACATGTTACCCTGCTACGTTTCCATTGGTTTTATGTTCCTGTTTTCTAAGAACTTCACTCCAGGAAACCCGCCTATGTTGAAAGCTGATTTCTGATAGGTCATCTTCTTACCCTACTCTATTTCTTAGCTTCTGGTTCAACCCCTTCTGCTACGTTAAGTCTGATTTCACACTTGTAAATTTTCCTGTCATTTTTTTCTATGTCCCATTTAGACATGATCACCCTTAACTGCCTTCCTAACGCACAGCTGCACTGATTAATGAGTTCAATCAACTTTACTTTAGTTTTCTCAGTATTTACTGGTAACCCTCTCGCTGACTTTTTCTATACCCCTTTAGCGAGAAATATTCCTTAATTGTCTCTTAGTGTCCAGCTGTACGGTTTATTAACCTTTGTTGTGTTTTCTCGGTACTCCATTCAGTCACCCTTACTGTTGTTTTTCTACGCCTCTGCCAGAACAATTTCATAGTCTCGCTAAGCCTCCAGCTGTCTTGTTAATCGGTTCAATCACCTTCGTCGTATACTTCTGGGTATGTCCCCTTTCGTACTTATATCTGGTAGTTTTCCATTCCTTTCAGTAAGAACACTTCCAGCTGCATCGTTGATGAGTTTATTCAACTTTGCTGTTGCATTCTTGGTATCTCGTTCAGCCACCTTTACTGTATCTTTCTCAGTACTACACTCGTGATTCTTCTTCTGGCGTTTTTCTATGCGTTCGCTAGAACAAACCCTAATTTCTTCAAGTGAACATCTGCTCTGTTGGATTTATGATATGTCCATAAACATGTCTGTCGTTGTAAAAGGATTTCACACTTCTTTGTGTTAACTTCCTCTCGTAATTTCCCTTCATATAGGCCTATCAATGTCAATTCAACAGCTGCCACCTGCTTCTTCTCTTTTTTTTTTCTTTTGGGTTTTGGCGTTACATCTTTCATATTATCTTTATACCACAGAATTTCTGATAATCAACCTATTGTAACATTACATAATCAGTGCCCAATACTGAGTAAAATAAAGAAATACCTATTATTATTATCTTATAAAATAATAATAATAAAAGTCAGTAGTTACCCCATTCCCCAAGTCAGAAATGAATGATAGTTAAGTATCATACTATGAAACATTTGTATAATTTTACACCAAACCATAGACACTTTAGCAATGAAAAAACAGTGTACTAAGTGTTACTATAGAAGTGCAGTGTATACAAAGTGCAACATAGTATGATATATGTAAATTTAAAAAAAGACATCAATCACAAATTGTGATAAATATACAGAACTATGGTAATAAACAATAAGTTTAGTAATAAGTTATTATAGTTTTATTTTGTTAGGCCACAAAGGCAATATCAATGGAAGTAAAATGTTATTTTGTTTATGTTTGAAGGATCCAGGGTTATGTAAAAAATTAATCACTGCTAATTAGTATAAATTGTAAAGAGATGGTGGAAGATAAAATAGTGCCCAGAGCAGTAATACATTTACAGAAGTAAAAGTCAGAAATAAACTAAGTTAAAAACCACTAAATTATAACATACAAATATCTAAGTTTATTTAATCATATGAATAAAAACATTATGTAAATTAAATGTAATTAGAGTTAAAATTTATAAAGGAGTATTTTTCCTAAAAAATGGAAGAACTAATAATATCTTAATACTAGCCTATTTACTAAAACTGTACCTAGGTTAGCCAATAAAAACTCATCAATTTCTGGGTTACTAAGAGTAACAGCGTTAACAAGATGAGTAATTGTTAAATTGGATTTTTAAGAGGGTAGATGATACAGAAATAGTGTCCAGAAAATTTATCAAATATTAACCAAATATTGTAACCATTCACTCATGAAACGTGACGAAACGATTCAACACAAGAAACTACGTCTGAGACATACATTGAAACATAATAATTGATGCGGGAATATCCAAGAACATTGAAAAATTGTCTAACCATCAGATTGCTTGAAAATTTTGAACTGTCATTTCGTTGGTGAGAACGCCTACCTTAATAAACTAAAAAAACTACACATCACCACCAAGTAACGAACACCAGAAACCAGTACAACATCATTCAATTTATAAGAAAACTTAGTGTGAACATTTTAAACTTTATTTATTTAACCCAAAACGGTAAACACGTGGTTTCATTAGAACTACATAGCAGCCATGTTTCTTTTCTTTCCATCGGTATGAATACGAGTAGTCTGCGCTCTGGCGTCTAAAAAACGAACTTCTTGAATCAGACTTTAAGAATAAAAATATTAATTATTGTAAAGTATGATACTATTATCTAAGCATTTTTGACTTTCTTACAGCTCAAAGAATCCCCAAATAACCCTGAGATAAATAATTTATTAATTTTACTAATAACTATAATTGAATATATCTATTGTGTTATAGAAAACTTATATCGAAAACTGTTGTAATTTCGATAATAGGCGATCTGAAAATCGATGAACTGGATATAATAGTTTCCAGAAAATAAACCAATTTCAATCAATAAATACCTTTCTTTTAGGGAATTGACTTTGTATTATTCTTTGTAGATAGCAGATTTGTTACAGGAAACCGGTGAATAGCAGAGAAGAGTGAGAAAGGTAGCTCATACATCATAGCCTATGAAGTACAAGAGACAACATAACCTGTAACTGGTTATCAAATTGAAAACAGCTGATGCAACGCGCGTTTAAATAAAACGATTAAACAGTACACCAAGAGAGGAAATCTCTCTCTCTCTCTCTCTCTCTCTCTCTCTCTCTCTCTCTCTCTCTCTCTCTCTCTCTCTCTCTCCATAACAACTGAACTGTAATACCTGCAAGGAAATAAAAAACGGGAAAGGATCCCGTGGTTTATTTTTACTAAAGAATTACACCATAAATAAAAATAACACAGTCAGAGTATCAAATAGACGTAACACTGAGAGAAATAAGACGTAAGAAAGCAAGCGGTACGTTACACTATCTATGTTTGGGAATGTTGAAATTTCTGTATAATTTGTATTTTTATTCATGCCTTTTAGCATTTTATAGGCAGAACATCATGTTCAGTGCTTCCTATAAACTGACTCCTTGATTCTTCATGCACCATTAAACACTTAGCTCTGTATCTTTTTTTTTTACAGATGTCTTTTGCACCATCTGTATTTAGTTGGTGATACATGTGCTATGCCCTTTCTTCTATTCCATTCCTTTAGCAAATTCATCATTTCACAGGCTAAGACCCCTTCTGCTCCGTATCTTCTTCTTTTCACTATTGGCTCTTTTGCTGCTTCTTCTATAAAAGCCTTTATATTTCTCCATTTGGTTTCTATGTTCTTGTCTGTTTCCAATTGCTGATTTAAGCGATTGTGATAAAACGTTTTAATACTGTCGTCATCCAGTATATGTATTTTAAATACCTCCTCATTTAACATGATATAAGGGTTCTTTCTCTTCCATCGAGCAAACCTGACAATCTTAGCAAAACATATCTTTTATAATTTCTAATTCACCTTCCTAGATAATAAGACGCTCTTCCTCTTTTACAGGAATCTGTTAAGTATGGTTTTATGTTAATGTCGAGGTTCGGTCTAATAACAGTACAGGTTTTATGCGACGTTTCGAGATTTAAATTATCTCATATTCATGCATACAATATAAAATATAAAGTAATATAATTGTCATGAGGGTTAATTATAATATATAAGTTGTATGGTATTAAGAGTGGGATTGTTTTGTATAGAATAACTAAAAGTACTTACATTATATTGCTGAGTCACAGATATACACATACACAAAACTATACACTACACTACGATACAAAAACATGATACGTATTAATTATATTTTTTCCTCACTTTGTACATTGCATAGTGGCAGTGTGTGAATCTATTTTGTGACTGAATCTCATTCTATACAAAACAACGCCACTGTTAATACCATACAACTTATACATTATAATTAACCCTCATTACAATTATATTACTTTATATATTATGTTGTAGGCATGAATATGAGATAAAATAAATCTAGAAACGCCGCATAAAACCTGTATGTATGTGGGTGTGTGTGTTACTGACACCTGGTAAATTGACTTCAGTAATCATATCAAGCTTGGCATACGTTCTTCTAGTTACCCGATTTCTAGACTCCATTTTTCTCAGTTCTTCCATAAACCAACTCTAACATTCCCCTTTCATTCCCTTCTGGGTTTTCTTGGCAAGTCCTTACTTGTTTTCAGATTCCGCGTTAAGTCTGTCGTTGGGCACATCTACAGCTATTATATGTTTGTTCCCGCTGTCATCTTATGTTGGTTGGTCCCATGGTCCAACAGGACTGTTCTCTATTATGGCTCGATTTCGCACTCACCGATATGTCCTCATTTCGGACATTGAGAAGATGTATCGGTAAATTTTTGTCAATCCGAAGGATTCCAATTTGCAGCGTATTGTTTGGCGCGACGCCCCCCATAGGGAACTCCAACATTACGCCTTGAGAACAGTCACATATGGGACTGCAAGTGCGTCATTTCTTGCTACAAGATGTCTGGCTCAAATAGCCCAGGAAAATAAAACTAAATATCCTATAGCTTGTGCAGCCATCGCGAACGATTTTTATGTGGACGTTCTTATGACCGGTTCAGACAACCCGCACATCCTATCCAAAATGAAATTCGACATCACCGATTTATTAAGCCAATACGGTTTTACCTTGCACAAATGGTTCTCCAATGATCAGACCATTATTGCCTCGCACGCTCATTCTTCCCACGACTTTAGCAAAAATCAAACTGAGCATACGTTGGGAATTCAATGGAACATGGGCGAAGATAGTTTCTTATATAGTGTCCAGAGACGTGTCAATGTAGGGGTATTCAACAAGAGAAGTGTATTATCAATTATCGCAGGAATTTACGACCCTCTGGGACTCATTGGCCCGGTTAAATTCTGATGTAAGCATTTTATGCAGCGATTGTGGTTAACGGGTACAAGTTGGGAAGAACCCTTATCAGATTCATTATCTAATCAGTGGTTAGAATTTTATTCTCAGCTGGTTTCAGACACTTACTTCAAAATTTCAAGGTCTGTAAAGAGTTTAAACAATTCACAAGTCATTTCATTCCAGCTCCATGGCTTTGCCGACGCGTCAGCTAAGGGTTACGTGTGTTGTATTTATGTGCGTACGGTCTATTCAAACTACGCCATCTCATCAAACCTGTTATGTTCTAAATCTAGAGTCGCTCCCTTGAAGCAGATAACATTACCCAGACTTGAACTTTGCGCCTGTCTATTGTTGGCTCAGTTAGCTTCCAAGGTTATAGACGCCGTGAATTACAAATTCGACGAATTATATTTTTATTCGGACTCAATGATAGCCTTACACTGGATCCACCAGCAATCTTCCAGATGGAAGGTATTTGTCGCCAATAATAGCTAATTCTCACACTTTCTCCTATGCACCGATATTTTTCTGGTCTCTTCAGGACCGTCGGTTGTCTCTCCAAAAATTGTTATGATTAATGTTAATATTTTTCCCAGGTTTCATTTCAATTGTTATACCTCAAGAGTTATATTAGTTTGTTATAACAACGCTATGTTAGTGTTGCACCTAACGTCAAAAGGCCGAACCCAGAACCTAAACCAGCTAATATTGCTAATCTTGCTAATACTTGCCAACTAAACCGGCTAATATGAAAAAGGAAAATTATACAAAACAGTGTGACCAAAGACATATAGGCTATACCGAATGAGTGAAGGCAAAATATCTCCTTCAATTAATCTTTTTTATGCTAAGCACCTGGCTCAACATTTGTAATGTTTGAACTTCGATCTGATTGCCGATTTATGGAATGTCGCTCAGGTCTCGTAGCAAATTCTTATATTTTCTCTAACGCTGATTTTTTGAGTTACTGATTTTTAGCTACAATTCATCTTTGAAAATATAAGTGAGTCCGAAGAGGTCAAGCTAGGTATAGATGAGCCGGGAAACAACTGTTGTTTCACGCCTGCAAATTGTACAGAGAGAGAGACAAAAGTACGGGGGCAGTATCATCGTGCAACACCCATATCTCGTTTGTTCTCGTTTCTAGTAACAACACCTCTCAAACGCTTACGTAACTGCCGAGTGAAAGTCTCCTGACTTGGCATCATACGGACAAATTCTTGATGAACACTTCTCAATAAAAAGACACCTTTACAAAGACACCTCGTCTACTATTGTATTCTGCACAATGTTGTTAGCCTTGTATACTGAATCCGTTTTTTTTTTCATTTGTTCACAGCCGTAACATAGATTTCGTGATACCTAACTCGTATTGAGTTTTTCCATTACAAATGTACAATAGGAATTCTGAGTATAGTACATATTTTCATATTTCACCGTCAATCAGCCGACGATTTTTCCTCGTTACAATATGCACTTTCTCAACATAATCGTCATGTGATGATATTAACGACCGTCCAAGTTTGACAATGTCTTTAATGAAACGTTAGCCTGAGTTGAGACACCGATACCGCTCAGTGGACAGCGTACCTCTCATACACTCCTGATACGATGTTCTTGGTATGAGTAAAATTTTACTCAAACAACCTGCTTCTCGCAAATAAAATTTTGAATTGGCAAAATAGCCAAAACAACTTTACGCAAACGATTGTAGATTATAAATTAATAAAAAGAATAAAATCGAATAAAGTGAATACTCTTTTAGTAATCGCTAAGAAGTAGGCCTATCAGTAGTAAAAGATTCATTTTCGCTCTGCTTCGAAGGATTTTTTTTTTGTACAGACAGCAAATAGCTACTGAGTCAACTGCAATCACAACATATGAATATTGATGGTAAGGAAATCACACACGCTCGCAAGTGCTCGCTCGCGCCAAACTATGAATTTACAGTGTTCCAACATGAAACCTACAAGCCAAAAAAAAACAGCATTACACCTAACTCTATAATACTGTGTTTCATTAACGGTGTCTTGTGAAGTTCCTGACATAGTCTTCTAAACATGGTTAATGTTATTGAACAATGTAGTTCGGGTACGATACGGATATATTAGGATACGAATAAAAAGCCAATAAATAATTGAAACTCCACATACAGAAATAGAGAAAACTGAACATTTGCATATATTTCATTCACAAGTTTCTCAGTAAATAAATGAACGACGCCCTACATTGACAGACGGTGACAGAGTGATAGCAAGACAAAGAGACAGGAAAGACTGAAACATCGAAGGCAATAGTTAATACTGTGGATATATACTGCCAGCAAAAAACGTGAAATAGAGTTTCACTTCACAATAAGTTTTCATTATTCACAAAGAGAAATCTACTTATTTATAAATATTTTATTATATACTTTCAACGTTCTCGATGACGGTTATGTGGTATCTGTACACAGTACTTGTTTCGCCTATGTTGCTATCTGTTACTTAGAAAATAGTAGTGTATCACACGTCTGTAGCTAAACGAAGTAAGGTTTATGCGTCCCCCGGGATCAGCTGAGACTATACAGTGACTCAGACAGAAAGAAATAGCCAGACAGCGGTAAATAATATGCAAAAATGATGAAGTGTGGTGTGGGCGTTCCTTTATGTTGTATCTGCAACATCATACAATATAATTTTCAGTAGAAAAACAAGCCTTCCCATAAGTAAAGCAACTACCTGATCTTATCATATTCATTGTACGTTACACAGTGCTGAAATTCCATTGCTAAATATTTGTACTAAAATCTACAGATTCATTGACCTCCGCGAATTACCTCTGAACTTGTAGATTTAAAGAGCATGTGTGCACTTATCAGTGAAAGTTGTAATTTATTATTTATTGGTATACGGTCATAAATTTAATTGCGTATATTAAATAATGGATACCAAATAAAAATAGTTTTTATGGAAAGACAAGCAATTGCTGAAAAAGGTAGCTCTATAGGACTATGTAATGAGGGCTATGTAGAGAAACAAGGTTTGATTTTGAGACTTGGTACTATAGGATATCGTGAAGTTATAGGGTAAAGAACTCTGCTGTTGACGCAAGAGATATATTATTTTAATCCTGAATTAGTAAGCAGCCCCATGAACTGCATAACTCATTCCTTGTTTTGAACGAAACATATTTTCCTGGGTTTGTTGTTCATGATGTGACCGATTATCACTATTGATTTGAATATAATATTCTGACGAAGAACACAGTACTTTAGATACAAATTTAAGATAATGTTTGCCTTTTTGTCTTGAGTCAGCTTTCGGCTGAGGCGGCCGCTGGGAGTACTGTAAGTTCGTTTTCTCAGTTAGCGCCGTTGTTTGAAATGGCTGACAAATCGTTGTGTGTGCGTTGAACAACACAGTACTCGGGCAACTCGAATATACGAGCACAAAAAACACATGGAAACAACATTCTAAATGAACCGAGACGATTTAACTCACACATTGCACAACGATTTGTCAGTCATTTCAAACAACGGCGCTAACTACATAAAAATGGAAGTAATAGTGCTCATAGCGGTCGCCTCTAATGAGCTCACAACAAGCACAAGCTGGGTTAGGCGAGATAGCAAGAAATTTGAAAACGTTTGGGGCCTATCTATAATATTGTGTTATGCATCGGAATATTACATACGAATCAATAGAAATACATTTTTAGTTAGATAAAATTGGTATTAGATAATTTTAAAATTAGCAGTTAAATTACGAAACCTCCGATTACTTTACTATTTTTTAGTAAAATAAAAATTGTAAAGCAGACAGTTATAAAATGAACATTAAAATTTCAGCGCTATTGGTTTTTTAGATGGGTTTGTAAACATAATGCCCAAATGACAAATATTAACTTTTAGGTTTATATATGTCTTCATACATACGAACAAGCCTATATAAAATATTTTTCACTAATATGTATAACGGATAACAATATACATTTTTTTCCCAACAACATACAAACGTTTGAATGCGGTCGAATATTCGTAAAGGGTGTCAGATACAATAATTTTACCAAATTATTAATGATGCTGAGTTTGTATTTGGAATAAACTACATCATTACTTGAATTATCACATGAACTTTTACAATAAAAGTTTTATTACAATTCTGACTTCCACTTTAGCTGGAGTTAATAAATTGTCAAAGCTAAAACTGCATTTAGAGTTGGGTTAAAATCCGTTTAGTCTCATACTCTACATAGATTTTTACATTTTTTTCAAGTTTTTGATTACTTTTTAGCCTTTGTGCAATGAAAGATTGAAATTTCTTAAACTGAACACTGAATTCAAGTTTTCTTAAAATAATTTTTATTTTGACAGTCAACGCCAATTTTTGCGATTGCACGAAAATTTTGAACCACTTTTTGGGCCCTAGCGTCAAAAAGTTTTGAAACATTAAAATTTAACACTTAATTCAGATTTTGGTTACAATTATTTTTTATTTGATACCATAATTTAATTATTGATTTGTTAAAACTTCTGGCCCCTCACATTTACCTCCCGTCTCATTATTTCTAGTTAGAACAATATCGAAACTATTGGAGGTCTGTGGAGTGAAGTTATGGACACTTGTAAAGTTTTACGAAATTCTGTTGATCCATCCAAAAGTTATGTTGAGACATAACCCAAACAGACAGACAGACAGGCAAGTGCCAAACAGTCGAGTTATAACTGAGAACTCCTTTTCTCGTTCAATATAAGTCACCAAGTATTATCACGCCACTAAATTATTCTTATTAATGCGATACAAACTGTTTCGGAGATGCTTCTTAGCCTACATTACGAAAGAAGGCTTAAATTAGTAAATTGTATACCTAATTTATGACGTATACAATGGTTAGTGAAGTGTTTCCATCGTTATTCACACACCTCACTGTTTTTTAATGTTGAAGCAATATTAACGCAACCAGGGAATGGTATGGAGAGTTGAGACCGTAGATTTTTAAGTAGTGGGAAAGTTAATAGAGAAAAATATGGTATTCTTAAATATGAATGATGGAATGCCGTTTCTACGTTCACGTTATGTGCCCTTGAGTTTCTGACAAGTATATTGATTTCGGTAACAATATTTTTGTTGGCAATGTAAAGCAGTTTTAATGTACACCTTTACGTTGATCTGCAGCTTTCGTCAACTAAATACTTTAGAAACCGAGAAATCCTGTGTGTTAGTTTCCAAACGCTTGTGATTGGGATGTTCTCTTTTGCGGAAATAACTCTATCGGTCAAAATAAAGACTGCCATTAAAGAAATTCTTATCAGTGGTAATTAATTATTTATCTTGACTCAGTGTAGTTAAAGCATTGTATGTTTCCACACAGCATTAAGCAACAGCTATACCGAGAGATAAACGACGACACCACTCCATGGTGTCCCATTGAAGGTGATAAGCTGCACAACACGGCGGCGACCTCGACTCAACAGTAATCTCATCTTACTAACGGTGCAATCTGATTGCTGCACGGAGACAGTTCCTGGACGCGCCGCGCAATTAAGAACACATCAAAGGCTTTCGAATGTCATATTTTGGTCAAAGGAGTATTACACCCCACGCAATCCCAACACAACTCACATACCTCACTGCGTTCCCTGGTGTCCCCTGTGTTCTGAGATTTACTAAATTAAACTGGTGTCCCCTGTGTTCTGAGATTTACTAAATTAAAATATATTATTTTCCCTCATTGATAGCAAAATCTGATTTAAGTACGTACTTATTTTGATAATTTGCATATTTTCCCAAATGTTCATTATGGTGCCCTTGTGTGGTATGTGTTTTATCACTGTCATGTTGGTTAATGCTTATTTATGTGATAGATAATTTGATGTATATTTATTTTTAGTTAATTGACTGTTACTTTCACTTTATTTTTGTTATTCACTTCACAATTTTTTCCAATACACTTTTGTCTTGATTTGTTTAATAACCTCACTTTTCGTTTTGATCACTATTTTCCCTGCAGGCTTATTTACCTTGTACGGTATTATTAATTCAAACACTTTTTGCTACAATCTGTTTCTTGATGTATAACATATATTTAATATTTATAAAGATATTACCTCAAGATGTTTACTCCTTATTTGGAACAACTTATGGAAAATAAATAAACATCAAATTATCTCTCATATAAATAAGCATTAACGTGTACTCAAACAATATAAACACACCTCCAAATAACCACATGTTGAGGTTATTAAACAAATCAAGACAAGAGTGTATTGGAAAAAATAGTGAAGTGAATAACAATAATAAAGTGAAAGCAACAGTCAATTAACGGAAGAATAAATATACATAAAATTATCTCTCACATAAATAAAAGTTAACATGTAATCAAACAATATAAACACACCATCAAATAACCACATTACCAAATTATTAAATCAATTTCAGACAACGAAAGAAACAACTAATGAACACAAACATCAATATATACTTCAACAGTTTGGAAAGAAAATTAGACCCAGATGTGGAACCTTATACGATGATCTTCGTAGATGATATTCTAGTGATATCTAAGATATTCGATGAACATATCAAAAATCTACGTACAATATTCCATAAGTTTAGGCAAAGCAAACTTGTCCCTAAATCTAGATAAATGTGAATTCATAAAAACTTCCATCCAGTTCCTAGGACACATCATCTAATCGTCAGGTATACAACCAGATCCTACCAAGTAACCAGTATCAAAAACTTTCCTATATCCAGGAATCTTAAAGGATTACGTGCATTTTTGGGTTTAACTGGATATTACAGGAGGCTTACACCATTGTAAGCTGAAAGGACTCAACCTTTGTTACAATTGACAAAGAAAGGACGAAAATGGAAATGGGAGAAGAAGCATCAAGAAGCCTTCGACAAAGTGAAGACGTCATTCGTAGAAAACATCATGGCACATCATCCTCAACGAGAACGAAAATTTGTGATTTATTCTGATGCTAGTGATTACGCCGTGGGAAGTGTACTATACCAGAAGGATTCCGATGGAAAACTAAGGGTCATCGCCTACGCGAGCAGAGTTTTCAAAGGAGCAGAGCGGCACTACTCAACATCAGAGAAGGAGATACTTGCGATTGTATACGCTCTTATACAATTCCGATATTACATTTATGGTATACATTTTGAAATACATACTGACCATCAAGCATTGTCATTTCTATTGAAAGTTGTGTTGACGAACGAGATGTTATTTAAACTGATAACACCAACTCATGAGAGCTTAGCTCATGCATCGGCATTAAAATGTTATTATCTCTTAGAGAAGATTTAAATATCAACACCATGATTAGAAAATTTTAAAACATGAAATGTTTTTAAATTTGAAGAAATGTCGCCCAAAAATGTGGTGCGCGACCATGCCATTTAACTATTTTAAAAATTTTAAAGTTTAATGTATGCTCTAAAAATGTGTGTTAAAAGAAAAAATATATTATATATAATAAATAATAGCATATTAAATATTATTTGAATGTTATTTCAATTGTTGTGTATTATGATAACACAACTGGCGCTCAACAGGTAATTATTGTAAATGAAAAATCTAATCGTAATAGTAACATTAATAATAATAACAGTAATAATAATAAACAAAATAATAAATTAAGAATAGTGTAACCGGAATCACCAATAATAATTACTGTAAGAAAGGACGCTTCATGGATGCAATGGAAGAATTTATATTTTACAAAGCAAGTAAATTCCAGCATGACGAGCTATTGATGATATGTTGTCATTTAAATCCAACGTATTCTACGACACAGTAATACGCACACAACAAGAAGAAAGCAGACGACTGCCTGTGTAAGTTTGCGATAACAAAATCAGTCGACTTTTAACTTTACGACGACGCGCACTTGTGTGAATGCACATAGCTATGTGTTCGCGTGAATTCGAATCTTGTGCAGTGATTTTATTTTAAACTTAACGACGAGCGATTAGTTCATGATTTCTTTTTTATAACCTGATGATGGGACTGTGTTCCTGAAACGCGTCGTTACGCAAACAATCAAAAGTTGCAAGGAAGTAATTAGGTAAAGGTAATTACCAGTCTATATAATTTATTAATAATAATTATTTTAAAAACAGAATATAAATAAAAAATAATTCAACATGGCAGAACCAGGAAGTTTTAGTCTGGAACTTCAAAATATGATGCGAGCCATGGTGGACGAATTAAGTATAAAACAAACCGAAGAGTTAAAACAAGAGAATATAAAACTCGCAACAAATTTAAATAATAACTAGGTGAATTAAAACAAGAGAATATAAAACAAACGGAGGAATTAAAACAGGATAATTTAAAACTCGCAGAAAATTTAAATGAAAACTAAATGAATTAAAACGAGATAATGTACAATTAAAAGAATAATTAAAACAAGATAATGTACAGTTAAGACAAGAGTTAAAACAAGATATAATAGATAGTACTACACAGTTAGCAGATAAAATTATAGACACGAATACGCGCATAGGTGCACCAGAAAATAAAGTTAAACAAGCCCTGCCTGAACAATCTGTTAGGTTAGAGAATTAACATAAAGAGTTACGCGTAGCATGGAGGAAAGATTTAAAGGACATTCATAAACAAATAAATGACAGTGTAAATGAGAAACTAAATACGATAAAGCATGAACAGGACAGTAAGATACAGGATGTTCATGATCTGCTTCAAGCGACCACTAGTAAAACGAGTGAGATAGAAACACGCACAATGGTAATAGAGAATAAGCTAGAAGAAAGATCCAAAACTCCGAAAGATTATTCTGGACAGATGTCCAATATGAAGGAAGAGGTGAAGAATGAAATGGATCAACTTCAAGAGGAGCTACGCAGACGTCCAGCGCAGATGATGATGTATCTAGCTCCAGTAGAAGAAAGGGTTAAATTAACATTTGCAGGAAATAAATGGGAGAACACCATGGAATGTTTAGCCAACTGCGAAAAGGAAATGGAAAAAATTGGTAGTACCATTGACGATAATGAAAAAATAAATTTTGTTACTCGACATTTTAAATATTCAGTAGCACGGTGGTATACTGTCATACGTGATAATGTCACAAATTATCAACAATTCTGTGACTCCTTCGAAAATATGTATTGGGATATCCATACGCAACGTCAAATACGTGATCAGCTAGAATTTGGTAAATTTAATATTCATGGTCGTCAGAGTGTGGAACAGTATACAATAGAACAAATTGAAACAGTGAAACATCTTAGACCAAAATTTTCAGAATATGAAATAATATCTAAACTGTCTTACCATTTTCAAAAAATATCCAACTCGCTTTTTACACACAAGGTATTAAAATAATTGAGGAATTTTTAATGCTTGTAACACAATCTGAGAACATCACTAGCGGTGAGAATACACAACACAATTATCAACTACACGGTAATAATAATTATAACCATAATCACAACCGTGATAATTATAAACCACCAACGCAACATATGCAAAATAGGTCAGCTGTAAACATCGCGCACAATCCAACGACTCAACGCGTGGAATGCGGTCGTCAAGTGAGGGAAAGCAGCGATCAGAGGGAGAGTAGGGGTGAGAAAGGTGGATACGTCTGGACGAGCCATATGAACGAGCGGTTAACGCGGTAAAAATAAACAATAGCTCAAAGAGAGAATGCATAACGGAAACGGCGAGTACACCATCGACTTCTAAACAATGACTCAAGAAGCGTAATCAGTAGTACACAATAAATAATATATATCCTGTCGACATACGAGACGAATTGCTTAACACAGACGAGGGTATAAACCAAGCGGAAACACACACATTTTGCCCTACTGTTAATGTTCGTATCAACAATTGTCTAATTAAAATGTTGGTGGACACAGGTAGTCAACTGTCAGTTTTAAACGCTGCTTGGGTGCAACGAAATAAAAATTATTTTAAAAAGTACAGCGATATTACCTGTGAATAATATGAACATTACAACCGCTACGAATAACCGAGAAAAAATTAAAAAACAAGCCTACGTAGCAATGACATATACAAATTTAGAAATAGAATGTCCAATGATTATTATGAATAAGTTGATATATGATGGTATTATAGGAAAAAACGGTTTATACACAGTGAACACATAAAAATTACCGACAAGATGAATATCGGGTAATTTGCAAAAGACTTCGCATGTGGCGAAGACAAGCGAAATAAGTGTGAAAATAATCGTGTTTAGAAAGGGACGCCAACGACAGACTGAGACCTGTAGAATATTGTCGAAACATGATTTTTGCGCCCTAGGGTATAAATACTCGACACGCGCTAACTTATTTCTCTTTCTCGTACAACTACCGTGGCAGCCGGAGGGCTCTGCCCAACGACAACAACTATTTTTCTAGCAACCACAGCAGCAGCCGGAGGTTCTTCACGACTACTCATCACTTTCGTGAGAGCACCTGCAACCTGAGGCCATGACGGGATACGAGAGAGCAGCCAAGTACGATAGAGTCCAGCGTACGGAACGAGGCAACGGACTACGGAGAGGATATGAAGGAAGAGGATCAAGGACTCCAGGACTACACGACTACAGAGGAGCATCCAGGATCGAGGACCTAGGACCGAAGAGAAGGTACCACGACAAAGAAGGTGAAACAAAATATTTGTATTTGTATTTATAAAAACAAAGAGACTCACGTAAAGACAATGAACTATGTAAAAATAAGACAATATAATTCAAAGATGAGTTAATACATTTTGGAAATGGAAATGTTTATTTGTATAGTAGTTTAAAGACAGTAGTGTATAGTAATGTTTAAACACATGAAAGTATAATTTTGAGAAAAAAGTTAAGCAATGAGATTTAAAGTAATACGAAAGTAAATAGTAAATTTTATAATCTTGAACAAATAAATTAATCAATGATATTTGAATTGATCTGAAAGTAAATAGTAATTTTTATTAGAAAACAAAGGAATGCATATGCAATATAATAAAAAGAAAATAGATTTTGAAAAAGATTAGAAAATCTAATAGTTATCACAGTAATGTGCAAGTCGAGAGCAATATTATATAATAACAAATGTTTATTGTAGTATAAGAGTGTATATTAGGTTCTATGTGTAATACGAGATTATTACTTATATGTTAATAACTAGATGTGTGCTACGGCTATAAACATGCGAATAATAATGATATTTTTAAATCGCAACAGAATAGACAATTTTTAATTAATAAATTTTTAAATGACTCTAAACCATTTCACGTGTGTTATTATTATTACGATTACACCTGTCATAATTTTATAGCGTAAGTAATGTTAAAAATAAATAGCTCACAAGAAGTTGGGGCTTCACAAATACTTAATGTGTTGTAAATATATATAGCCTATATGTGTATGTGTGTGATCATATTATATTAATATATCTAACACAAACACACACAAAAATCACTGTCATCACTTTTGTGACTGGTTTGATACGGATTTCCACTACCTCTTATATTAAGGCAATTTCTTCATCTGCGCTTACGTGCAATATTACTCATCCTCAACTGTTTGCCTCAGCTACTCCAATTTCATCCTTCATCTGCTGCAACTCTTTCCATTCATTCATTAACCCATTCATAAATCCATTGGCCCATAATGTTCTCCACAAACATTTCCTTTATTTCCGCTTTGCTCGTTTGTCACTTTTCCACCTGTATCATCACACTATTTGGCAGTTACATTATTCGCGTATTTCTTAATTTAAGATATTAAAGATTTAACATGTATGCATTAAATTTGTTACAGTCAAAACTCTAAAACAGAACCGGGATAAAATTTAGCATAATTCTCAGAAATATAATATAATTTCTTTTGAATCTTAAAGCCTATTAGCTTTCATTCTGACAGAAAACTCCACCACCTTTTATACAGCTTAAATAACACCTTATTTTGTCCACTTGGCTTGCTCCAAGAGTCGATTCCATTCTTCCCTAATGCGTGTCCTGGCTTTTCAGATTCTTATGTTCAGCTCTCTGACGTCCTCCTCTATCTGGTCTTTGAATTGACGTCGGGGTCTTTCCCTTTTTGTACTACCCATTAGTTTCTGGTAGAAAATATGTTTCATAGCTCTCTTTCCTCCATTCTCTCTATGTGTCCAACCCACCTTAGGCTATATATTTGGATTATCCTGACAATGTCCGGCTCTTTGTAAGGATGGTATAGTTCATAATTATACTGCCTGCGCCACCTTCTATATTCTTGTACTTCTCTAAATATTGTTCTTAGGATTCGTCTTTCACAGCAACATAGAAGTCTCTCGCTATTTTTTGTAATTGTTCAGGTTTCTGAATCATATGTCAGCACTGGCCTGATGAGTGTTTTGTAAATTTTGCATTTCGTGCTCCTTGAGATGAAGCTAGATGCCAGGTGTTTTTTAAATCCATAATATGTTATATTTGCGAGATATATTCTTCTTATTTCAGTGTTCGTGTCGTTAGTGCTGTTTATCTGGGAGCCAAGATATATAAACTCTTTTACTGCCTCTATATTTTTTGTGCCTATTTCAAGGTTTTGAGTGGTTACTGGAAATTATTTAATCAAATTAAAAAAAGGTTACTTAACAAGTCGCTAGTGTTAGACGTCGCTTATATACATCTATGTATGTTGCCCGATATAAAATATTATCTAATAGGTTGCTGTAGGGTTAGAGTTATTTTATTATTTTGATTACTGTTTTTTCCATTCATGTTTTATTTTTATCGGAGTAGTGATACCAGGAGGGATCTTTATTCAACCATGGGAGTTACATACTTATCAAGTAAAACGTATCAGACAAATCGATTATGAAATTCAGAGCATCTCAGAGGTAGTTTAGTAAAACACCGTAGCGACGGCGGTTTAATACAGAGCCAGTGTTTGTGGCTACGTTTATAAGAAGCGGATTGATGCTACTCGCGGGAACAACTACTACAACTACAAATATCGGTATCGGGCAATTTAAAGCAAAGTAGTGATAAATAATCCAGAGAGAAATACACTATATAGAGTATTTCCTTATATACAGTATAGAAATTGTTTATGTGTGTATATACTTTAAAAAGGAAATAAGATTATGTTTTAAATTTTTTCTCCGTTCTTTAATCTCTGTATCAAAATACAAGGTGCACCATTCTATAGATGCGGTTTGAGTTCCGATTATTTTCTGTGTTATCAGCGTTAGTTGGCAAATGGGGATACCGATCGCCATGATCGCCATATTTAACCAATTCTGACTTTTAAGTTCTGGAGATTTTCTGTAATATGTACAGACAATTCCTAATTTTTGTTTTTATATCACTGTTGTTCGAGGTGGATTTTTAGAAATAAACTCTCTGGGTGTGACTGTTTATATTGTATATCTAAGTGGAAAGTGGTTTACTTCTATCTCCCATCGACATCGATCATACTAAAAACATTATAACGCTAAAAAAAAAAAATCTGTCCGCGCTTGAAATGACTTTGATGTATGGAGAGAAACTATGAGAGGAAGTTAGTACAAAAGACTGTGACATCCTTTAACGTCGAGGTGCAGATGTATGGATGAATCGTAAATCTAACAGTGCAGCTGGACGCCAGAGAGAAGTACGATTAGGAGTACCAAGAAGGACCCAACAGGGGTGACTGCACTAATCGTACTCGGGCAGCTGGAAGCTTGAAGAAATTAAGGCATTGTTCTGGCTGAAAGGCATAGAAAACACCAGAGATAAGTATGAATGGGAAATACTAAGAAGGATACAACAGAAGTGAGTGAACTAATCAACCGGACACAGCTGGATGCTTAGGGAAACTAAGGGTTGTTCTGGCTGAAAGGCGTAGAGAAACACTAGAGAGAAGTACAATTAGGAAATATCAAGAACACCACAGCAGAGGTGATTGCACTAATCAACAGAGCAGCTGGACGCTTGTAGAAACCAAGGAATTGTTCTGGCATAGAAAAACGCCAGAGAGAGAATTACGATTTCAATACCGAGAAAGCTACAGCAGAGGAGGTGAGTGAACTAATTAACAGTACAGCTGGGTGTTAGAAGACACTAAGGTGTTGTTCTGGCTAAATGGCATATAAAAACGCCAGGAAGATTTACGAGTCTGAAATCGGACATACCGTGACAGAGGGGGATGAACCAAGAAAAAGAAATAAGGAGAGAACGGAGATGACCTATCAGAAAACCACGTTAAAGGTAGGCGGGTTTGCAGGAGTGAATTTTCCTAGAAGAAAAGAAAGAAGGACCAATTAAAACGCAGCAAAGTGAAATGTAGGAAACTAGTGGGGAATTATGTGTATTGAATATACACAATGAACTGAGGCGCGATCAAGGAGTCTTTACTTAAAATTCGAAGAGTCTTTACGTAAATTTCGTGGAATCTGTTGTAAAGTTGTTCGGGAGTCTACGATGAAAGTTCAAAGATTTTACTTAAATTTTCCGTATAGTCAACATAAGTGAATAGTTTGTGAAAATTTATAAATCTATTCTAACATTCCGTTGAGACAAAATGAACGAACAAGTTGTGTAACGTAGTTAAATATCGAAAGAGTGAGAACTAGAGTTCTATTAGTTTATAACTCGTGAAAACAAACAATCGGATCTTATCATGTGTTACTATCGATATAAACTATTGAAGCGGAATAAGTCGTTTGCGAACTGTAAACTTACGTAACGAGAGTAACCGTTGTAAACTAGTGAACAGTACTTATACAAATGAAATTATCGGAAGAAACCGGATAGACTTAGTTAAAGTGAAGTGATTACAAAAGTGTTAATCAATCAATCACTACGAGAGTCAACCATACTATCATTCATCCAAATGATCCTATATGTAAAGAAGCCGTGAGGGAATCTACATCTACTCAACGGATCTAAGGAGCTGGAGATGGAGGCACAGGACATCAACACGTCGTAGACAGGAATCTTCGTACGAACAGTAAAACTTTTATGTACTAATTACTATTTTACAATATACCTGTCTGTCCTTCTAAAAGAACTTACTTATGGATTACACCATAAAACTTGAAGTAATATGATTCGAATATAAAGCGAACTAAGCATTTCCAATTACGAGTATTTATTCATATATTAAAATGAATCCATTTGGAATAAATAAATTTTTGTTTAATATGATAAGTAATTAGGTGTAAATGTTATTCATGCTTAGATACAAAATTAAATGAACCATGAGATATAGAGAGCTTAGCATATAAATTGTCTCTTGGTAGAAATTATGTTTAAAATAATTAATGATAATGATATGTTAAAAGTCATAAAGAACTGATATTAATGACTGTTAATATAATTTAATAAATGTGTTGTTTAGACTGATAAATGTGTCCTGTTTCATTTATTAAAGATTAACCTTATGGATTATACAACACTATTATTTGAATTAGTTTTTCATGAACACCAACAATTAAATTAAAGAAGTAGTATTTATCACTTCTGAGTAAATAATTAATACTTGAGTATTATACTATTAACTTCACAACTATCAATAAGAGTTTTCTTATAGTATGTTACAATTATTGTTAATTGATACACACAACTTGGGGTAATTAGCATAACATTTGACGCAACAACTTCGGGCATAAGAAAGTAGTGTTACAACATGTTTTCCATGTTTATAAGTTCCCCCATTTATGCTCTGTCGCCTTGTGCCATTCACATCATTGGTTTCTGGCACCATAGAAGTCACGTTGCATTCTTTATATGAAAATTTGGTACTGCTCAGATATACGACTCTACTGAAAGTTTTGGTTACTTGGCATCCCTTAAGATTTTGTATTACTTATCAGTTCTGTCAGAAAACGGTTAACATAGAACATATGCAATTATAATATACAAAAAACCTTATTTTGTACTAATAATATTAAAAATAGAGCAATTTGTTGGAAACTGACCTTTGTTTATTCGATGAATGCGTAAATTCTATGCGACAAACATGGAAACATTTTTAACAGCCATCCTTCCATCCGAGTTATGTTTTAGAGATGTGTCTGACGGGTAACGTTATGTAGAAGTGCAGTTTACTGTCTCACCCGTTGACGTATTCAAATGCGTACACAAGTGCTGGTGTCGTCGAATGACGCGGCTGTATCTAATATTTGTTTGTTGTTTCAAAATGTCATTTAGCAACAAAATTTTATTACAACAACCTTTTGATACGATAAATATGTATGTACATAGCTTTGTCTGGTAGACATTTATGCAGGATCGTAACGTTTGCGTTAGCTGATCTTTTGTATCTGATTGCAAACTGTTCTTTGCAAAAGAAACGCATGAAGATTCGTTTATGAAACGACCGAGGATATAACTGACATACATGGGATTTGAAGAAACATAAATTTCTATACAGAGAGATACTTATTTTTCCATTTTTACAATTTGTGCTGTCTATCATTTGAGAGTCCCTACGGGAATCTTTACGCCTGAGTGGCCCGGCTGACCACGTCAACCTCATATCACACGTGCTACCGAATTGCTGACTCAAAAACAATCAGTAATCACATAATTTGAAACTATGCGCCCCCCCAAAACATACACACGATCACCCACACGCACACAAAAGTCAACTAATTTTTTTTTTAATGAGCCATTGTTTTTACGTTTATATTATTGTTTTAGCTTTTTCCCAAGTAACTGGTACCTCTCTGGTAACACTAATGTTTAGATCTCAGGCTACAAATGTGTGGACACAGTATTAAAAATATGTATACTAAAAAAATTATGAACTGACGAGAAATCATCGAGGTATACAGGAGTCTCAAGTTTGATATAACTGATGTAGGCTACAGAGAAGGCACACCTAGAATGTTCATTTCATGTCTATCAGAGTGCGGCCTCGACTTCATGTCTTCAAAGTAGGAAAGGAATGGAAACACAGTGACACTACTAGCAACACCCTTATGGTTTCATTCATGAAAGACAAGAATCATTTTATAATTTCTTTCTCTTATCTTATCAGTGAGCCAATAATCTTTTTAAACTTAAAATCCGCATATGACAGTACAGACAACGTTAATGTTTTGACTAATATCGGTCTTTCACTACTACCGATAGGGATGAAATCCTAATCAGACATTACCTGTATCACACGGGGCTAGTATAAAATGTTGGGGAACTTTTATGTTTATAAGATATTTCCTAGGCCTATATAGGAGACACTAAACAAGAATATAAATGATGTTCTTCTTGCATGGTTCTCACACACTCGTGCTACAGTAAAACTTATAATAAAAGAATAGAGGACACGAGTACAAGGAATGGAGATTTATAGAGAGGGGTACACTTACAGAGACATGATGAAAAATATCTGATGAACGTCAAGTAATTTGTTTATAAAAAAATATTAAATTAATAAGCACCAAATTTTATAAGTATATTTAACAAAATGAAAAATATATGATATATAATTACCTTAATATCCACTTTAGCGATACACAGTTTCGTCACTGATGACGCGTTTCGGGACTAAGTCCCATCCTCAGATACATAATTAATAAATTAAAATATTAAAATCACGACCATGATACTGGTCAAGTCAAAATAAATAAAATAAATTATAAATCGCATGTAATAAGTTTTGCTAACCACGGCTGGAGCTCCCGCATGCGTTCACCCGCAACCGCGATTGTCACGCGATTGTTCGCGGTTGCGGGTGAACGCATGCGGGAGCTCCAGCCGTGGTTAGCAAAACTTATTACATGCGATTTATAATTTATTTTATTTATTTTGACTTGACCAGTATCATGGTCGTGATTTTAATATTTTAATTTATTAATTATGTATCTGAGGATGGGACTTAGTCCCGAAACGCGTCATCAGTGACGAAACTGTGTATCGCTAAAGTGGATATTAAGGTAATTATATATCATATAATAAGTGATACGGTACGCAAAAAATAAGTAATTGAAAAATATAGTCTACTAACACAAGTAAGGAAGTATTTACCTGAAAATAGGTGAAACTGATGTAAACCGAGAAAGAGACGAAACAGTAACAGGCAAAATAATCTAAAACGTGTGCATAGTTTAAAAAATGAGGTAAATCTATGGTTTTATATGACATTCATTATTAGAATTAATTAATAATTACGAATATAAAATTATCTCTAAATTTGGATTAGTTAAAAAATTTCTTTTAATTGAAGGAGAAATTTGTACCGTCCTCGATGGCTTTATTAACTGAATAATTCTATGCATTTTCAACTAAAATGTCCGTGCGTGTTAACTGCGCAAGAAGTCAAACCGTCTAAGCAGAAAATAAATAAAACATTTTGTACTTTTAATAACCTATCCGTCAATATGGAAGAGTTTACTCCACATAGAAGTATCCATGGAAACGAGATTAATCTTATTTCATGTTGACTTGACCTGTTCAATACGTTCAAAAAATATATAATGGTCTCAAAATTATACAGACGCCAAACCTAGGTTGACATAGTGTCGTCGACGGTACAAAGAGAAGAAAATTTTAAAAATAAATTTTCCTTCATACGACAATCACGAGGATCCACCTCTTTAAAAAATAAAATAAAATAATGGAACACCAGAGAATTCGTTACTCACAACCAGCTTCAATAAACAGAGACTCAAATACAACATTTCAAGTTTACGATTACCTAACACATACAAATGTAGCAGACAATAAATGTCACCTAATTAACACTATGTCGTAATCAATAATACAGGTCACCAATTACAGAAGTCCACACACAATAATTTGCTCTTACCGCTCTGCACATAAACCGCTGTCCAATGAACACACTGCATCGCAAGTAACAGGTCTCATTTCTTGGATACCCAATAGCAAACACAGCCCACCACTGCAACTGGCTGGTGGTTCTCCAAATATCTATATTTACGCCAAGGTTAAAAAATGATTCTACTGCTTTCTCGATGATACGTGGAGAGTAATCGCGCAATCGAAGGCGCCTAGAAAGTAGTAGAAAACTTCAAGGTGCGAAGTTAGCCGATGTATTGAATATATCTACCAGACTTATATTAAACATATTAAAGACTATATCAACGATTGCAATCAGATATGAGTATAATATCACATTATACCAAACAAATATTTATGAAATATTTTTCCTTATTAGAGAAAGCCATTAGGAACATATAACTCGCATATTTTTACAAGTCTCAGAATGTTTTCTTCTACTATAATCTTATTTAAACTTCTAGCAACAATCACCACCACCACTACAATCGTCATTATCACCCACAGAGTCACACACACACACACAAACGCTTTGTAACAGTGCCACAACACTTGGAGACTAATTAGACAAAACAAACAGTTTGCCTTTATTTATTAGGTTTGACTGACTATGATCCCATAGATTTGAAATGCAAACGATAAAAAATGATTACGTGATTAAAATAAAACCACTGCGACAGGACAGTTACTATTACAAGAATTACGATTTGCAAGATAAATTTTTCGTGAACGCTAATAGCCTACTGCCATGCGTCATTTAATAGTTAAGGATGTTTCAAATTGCCTTATCAACCCTCCAGTCGGTAGTTTCACATAACAGTGCTCAGATTTCAATACGGCAAGTCTATCAAAAATCAGTCAATTAAAAGTCATTTAGCTAAACATAATGACTTTAGCAAACAGGGATTTACAAAGCCTTGTTACAAATCTGTGAAAAGGCCTAAAGGCTAGTGAGGAAAAATTCATGATTATGTTTTTAAATTACCAGTTTAGGGAGAAAGGCAGTGTTGTGGGGTGGCTTTCACCTGAAGTAGTCTCTGTCTTAACTCGATTTGGAACAGGATTTTACGGTGCTGCGCGGTTGGGCACAGCATTGCCCACAAGAACGTTCGGATGCCGGTTGAGCTGCACCCATTGGGATACCAGGGATAGGGCAGATATTTGGGGAACTCTATCGCAAGTCGTCTTCATATTTGAGGCTATACGCTTGTGGAAGTTCTGGTGTTTGTCGAGGGGAGTTGGTGTTGAAGGTTGTTAAACATCAGCCTCATGCGGGGAGAAGCCAGTAACGAAACTACTGCTATTGAATATAGTGTGTGTTATGCCTATTAGGCAACTTGCGTGGCAGGTACAGGAAACTTGCGTGAGAGGGTTCCATCGTTTCTCTACCGCCTCCTTAAGCCTGTTCGTCCCGAACTGGCAAACCGTCTCTGAAGTAATATTTGTGTGTGTCCCGAGTTTTCATTGCATCACTGTCTGTCTTCAGCCGTCCCCTAATCAAGCGATGCATTTCTCGCAGTTGGTTTTCTAATTGCGAGGAATAGTTCTGTGTCTCTTGGAGCTGAATCTCAGGTGATCCGAACATCAAGTTGCAAGGAAGACGCATCCCAAACACCAATTTTGCTGGAGTCATGGCGGTCGTGTCGTGTACTGATGACTTATATCCTATTAGGAATAATGGATGGTATACTCTGGTCCTAGTCTCTTTGGTTCTCGTCAACAAACTTCGACAGTTCCTGCTCAAGTGTCCTATTGAACCTATCAACAATTACGTGCGGCAGACGGTAGACAGGCTTTGTCTTGGTTTTCTGTATTCCGAGTAGACGGAATTATGCATTCTTTAAACACTCCTGAATGGAAATTCCTCCCTTGATCGGTATGGATTTCCATAGGGCTACAAAAGTTGTGAACTAACGCCCTTACCACACTGGTAACCTCCTGATTTGGAATTGCATAAGCTTCCACCCCCTTAGTAAAATAGTCACCTATAACCATAATGTACCGGTTTCCATCGTCAGTAAGTGGGAAAGGCCCAGCAATGTCTGTGGCAATTCTTTCTAATGGCAGTCCAACGTTATATTGTGTCATTTTCCCCCTGCTTCTGGTTTGTGGGGCCTTGCTTCCAGCATATATTACACAGGTCCGACACTATTCTTCTACGTCGAGGCGAAAATGAATCCAATAGAATTGCTTCCGTATTTTGTAATCTGTTTTATTAACGCCAAGATGACATCCAGTCGTTCCATCATGCACCTCCTTCACAACAGACTGCACTTTACTTCGGGGAACTATCAGCTGCATGACCATGTTTCGTCCATCTGCACTTTCTCAAGCTCTTTTCAGCAATCCGTTCTCCAAGGTAAGAGATTCCCATTGTGCCCAGTAGCCTTTCAGCACTTTGGAACCCTGGCATACATCTGGTTAATCCAGGCGGTGACCTTCCTCTTTTGCTGTCAAGATCGGTCAAATCTCTTTTCGGTCATCTGTCCTTGTCGAATATCTACAGTGATGGCATGAACATGTTTGCTTGTGGTCTGTTCTTCCTTTCCACGGCAATGTCGGTAGTCTTCTGAGCACGGTCTTTGAGAACGGTCTTTGAGATAAGCCATCTGCATTACCATGAAGACGCCCCTGCCTATGTTGTACCTTGAAGTTGTTCTCTTGCAGACGTTCGAGCCATCTTACCATCCTTAGTGCCGCTTGTCGCATAATGTGTATTTCAAGTGTTCTCCAGAGCACTCTGGAACGTACTTTAGTGCGGCCTTGACTAGCGGAGAAAGGCGTGTAGGAACGCGCTCGGCTGTTTGAGAGGGTACCATCGTTTCAATATAATTGCAAGGGCTCAGTCCTCAAAATTAAATTGCATTGTTTGTATTTAAAATACCGTGTTGGACAATTTCTGCCACTTAATGAAAGTTAGTTGTATATATGTGCATTGTGTATTATAGTTTTGTTTATTTGTTTGTCGATTATTATACATAGTCTTTTTTTTGCAGTTTCAGGTAAGATTTAGTGCATGGTCAATTTCAGAGAATTTTTTCTTGTTTTTAGTCCCCGATAACGTGTAACCAGTTTCTGCAACAATTTTTGTCTTAGAATTTCTTGGACTTAATATAATATTTTCTTTTCTATTTCAGTGTAATACCGTAGTAGTTAGGTTTAGAGCGCACGCCTTCCTACTCTGCATTGAGGTATCTTCAGTGGTTCTGGAACACTTCTCGAGCAAGGCTTAATAAAAATTCATGTCAAGTTCCTGTTTTACCATTTTTTGTATGTATGATTTTGGTCGTCCCAGATGCGGTACGATGTTGTCCAATGTGAGAATGGTGTAACACTTGAAAACGCTCTGGTAGCAATTTAGATTTGCAGTAGAGTGCAAAATTTTTTGTTGGAAATAACACTTAGTTTAGTAAGTTATTCAATCAACATGCTTCGTACGTGGCGTTCTCAATTCATGAGCTACTCACATTTACATGTATTTTAAACCGCATTTACTCTCTCTTACACGCTGTAATATCTCTTTTTTAAGAGATTTTTGTCTCGTTTCACGAGTCTTTCATTTTTCTCTTTAACGTACGTGAGATAATTCATTTTAGAAAGTATAACATGGATCTTAATCTATTAAGTTTCTGATCTGCTTAAAAACTAATGAAATCATGTGTACCTCTATTAATTAAGATACGTTTTTATTAAGTATTGCTTCCACTAAGTAAACAAGGTTAATTTTAAATATTATGTATAATAAAATAATAAATAACATTATATTACATTAGTATAGGTATTGTTACATTATATATAATACCTAAAGTAAATAAACATTGTCAGTTCTTTTATGATGTCGGTAATAACAGTTCCCGGTAAGTTAATTCCTGTTTATTAAAGGGGGAAGTTAGTGACTCTCCTCTTTGATAACCCTTCTGTTGATTACTGTTTTGTTTTATCGAAGTTATGAGAACAACAGTGGGCATTTCATTCATGACAAATCGATTGTGTTGTAGTACGAACGAAACAAATCGCCACACAGGTAGAGTTTAATACAAGAAGTACTGACCGTCATTTAATACAGAGTGGATAAGTGTAGGTGGCTACGTAAAAGAATCGGAAGTGATGTTTCTCTCGGGAACATCTAATAACACTATATATAACGGGATCGGTCGGTTAGAAGCGAACTAGATAAATAAGTGCAGTGTATGAAAAACCGATATCAAGTGGATGTTTCTCCTACTCACTATATTACATAAATACAATTTAAAAATTTTAAGGTTTAAGATTTTAAGATTAGGGCAGACAGAAAAATGCACTAACGTTACATGGAACTTTGAAAGGCAGTCCTTTTTCAAAACTACTATTTATGTCTCATTTGGTGCAAAATTATTATCCAGCAATGCCAACAGTTGTCGACGCTTACATATATTTTTCTTTTCATTACCAAATTGTGGATTAATAATAAGAATAATAACTGCGTTCTTAATTGTTTGTGGTCCTTGGTACATCTTAGTACGACGTTCTTGTACGGGTTTGAAACATGTTGTCTCTTGCAAGTCGGGTCTTTCTTAGTCCTTTCGTCTAGCTAGCGTCTATCACTTGCGTATTTCGTGTGAGATGCTTCACATCGACTATCGTAATCTGTTATATTCTTCCTGAATATATGATACAACTGAGAGCACTCGATGAACATCTCTGAAGGGGGAACATAAACTCTACACGTAATGGAATGTGGTCCACCTATGGACTCCACATTTTTGTTAAATTCCGGGTCAGTATAATTCAGCTAAATACCAACATATTAAAACTTAATAACAATGACGACGTCTATATATCTCAGGCAGAAGTGGCAGAGTAAGTGAAAAGTGTCATCTGTTAATTTAAATCGTTATTCAGTGCATAGCCGCTGTTACATACCCATTTATTGTAACATTGAGCCCAGATTAACAAAATTTGATACGATTACATTAGATTTTATAATGCAAATAATAATAATAATAAATATTATTATTATTTTCACGAGGGAAACAGTGGAAATCTAATGTTCAATGCAGGAGTGTCAGCACTTCTACGTTGTGTGTGACTTTCGTCCACGAGAACCAAAAACCCTTAGAGCCTACTGCTTGACGTCAGTCCAGCTAGGAACCGCTTTCGCAATACTTCGGGGTGGTGACAGTCACAATTCACCTAATAATGCGCCTCCATAATTTATTCCTCTTTCCTGAATAACAAGTAGCTCACACATAGTTTGTGTGGCTTTCGTTGATTGCATTTTCGTCTCTTTTTTGACGTATACTCAATAATGTCATCAGGAGTAATGTGCCCTACTTCTGATTTGAGGCGTCCTCGTTGTATCATCCGTTAGTGGCATTTAAAAAATGCATGAAACGCATCATCCAGATGATAACCGTAATATACGTATCCTGGGTACGTATTACTTTCCCCAATTTACTGAGGTAGGCATGAAAATGTCCACGAAATGAGAGACACTGTGTTAAGTAATAGTGGCCTCACCATGTCCTTGATTGATGCGTCGGTCCAGCTGTCTAACAAGTCTCGCAATCCATGTTCCTCTAGGTTCTTGATTTCATCGTTCCTGGCAACTATGAATAATCTGTAATCTCACTTCAGCTTTAGAAGTTGTTTAGCTTACATCTTTCTTTCAAAGTTCGTATTAATCATCTGAGCTACGAATGTACAGAAGGTTTGCCGGCTTACCGTAGTATACGAGGAGAATAAAACGGTTGGCATTGATAAATTAGCATAGTTGGCAGATCTATCCGACTACTGCCAAATACTTCACAAGCAAAGAAAGAAAAATGAAAACTGAGAGGGGACCAGATACCGAAGAAAGAGTGGTATGAATATCACGTTACCAAAGAAGTCTGATATTTTCACTGAGAGAGAAGAATCTTCCATGAATACTGTGATTCGTAATACCGCAGACTAGATTGTCTCATCGAGAAATATAACTCGGCTGTAAGAAATATATTAGGAATATTCAGAAATAAATATGTGTACAAATTATTTATTGTTTATATTACCTATATACAACAGTACTTGTGTCTACTGTTGTGGACGACAGGCCTCATAGTAAGTACCAGCAATTGCCACGTATATCAGGTCTCATGTGACCCCGTAATCGTGTGACTAAATATGTGTATCAATATATTCTTTGAAATGTATAGCTTGTACTATGTTCAGCGTACTGTTGTTCCACAGATATTATAGTATTTGTAATGCGTATTCACCAATCAAGGTTGAAACTTTGTCACCGAATGTATTAATTACTTAAGGAATATACATGTTGACGGCTCAGACCATCTAATTCGGCCTAGAAAAACAAAACATAATAGAAACACAAAAACAAGAATTACTTTTAAGAATAATTCTATAACATTCACCTCCTTCTTCAGCACCAAAATATTGCCAATATGCCCAACCTTACAAGATAGGCCTACCTACTCCCAACGGGCAGTCGACAGCAGTAGGCCATTCGCTTAGCTCCTGTATCCTGGATTATTTTAGTTATAATTTCTATTTTCAACGTGGTGTTTATCTTTTAAATGGTCGGTATTGTAAGCTGAAAAGACAAAGTATTTTAGTTAATTTTAACGTAGTTATAACAGTAATGTTTACTTGATATTTGTAATAATTATTATTTCAGTTCATTTTTTATAACAGTGATTGATGTTTATTTAATATTTGTAATAATTATTATTTTAGTTCATTTTAATTCCTATTGTATTTCAACTAATAGTTTTTATTTTTATTTTTGCAGGTTATAGATGGTGGTGTGAACTTTTGGAATCTTACATAAATAACAACCTCAAACTTAGTTTTCTTGAATATTTACTATTTGAAAAATAATTTAATTTCCATACAGTAAAAAGTGACGCTATCATATATTATTTATTCAGCATTCACATTACACATAATAGAAAACGCATTATAGGCAAAATTGAAAATACTAAATATTATTCTCTGGTACAGTCGGTTGTCCGCGTTAGTAGGTCCTCACGGTTGACGGGGTAATAGAATGCAGCAGCTGTCCATGTCATTGAACGACTCGGGTATATCTGTTATTTGTTGCCCGTTTGAGAGTACCATTTAGCAACAACATTTTATTACAATACCCTTTGATACCTAGCTTCCTTAGTAGTCATTTATGCAGGTCGTAACGCTCGAGTTAGTGGTTCGTTTACAATCGTTGTAACTGCCTTCTGTTGTTTACACAAGGAAGATGCAAAGAAACGTCTATAGGGTACCAATACCGTTTTAAGCTAAATTAAGACAGGAATCTAAGTTAAACTACGAATAACATTATATCCTAAAAATTGATCTACAATAACTTGTTCTCCTGTAGTAATTACATAATACTTCAGAAAAGCGAAGACATTCTACATAAATCTGTACACTTCTTGAACCATTTATATGTGATATATAAATAATTTTATATAATTTTGTCTCATAATAACACGAAAGTAATGGCTTTTAGAGGGAAATTCGCAGTAGTTAAGGCTAAATTTTAAAACAGCTACCACATTTAATATACTAGCTTCTGACATAAGTTACGAGAATAACAAACATAAAAAGCTAATAAGAGTGTAAAGAAATATTAAATGAAGTGTAGAATGATAACAAACCGATCATACAAACAGCTAAAATAAAGTTTTTAAGGTATCTAAAGGTTATCGCCCACGAGATCGGAAGCGCAGTTAAGATATCATTGATGAATTAAATATTTATTGTATGGATAATACAATAGAAGAAAGAAATTACAGTGGATGGAGCACAGTACAGAATGGAAGATCAGAGATTCGTTAAGCTAACAGTGGGCTATAAACCAATCAACTTTGCAGGGATGATTACAGTGAAGAGGAACAGGCTATAAGCCTATACTGTGGAGTGAAGACAACGAATATTAATTACTTTTAACTCGATCGAACGTAAATATTTATGAACAGAAATCCGTTGTACGTTTCACGTTTCCTTGGTTTTCACTATTCCGCTACGTTCTTGATACATAGAACCCGAGTCACAAAAATGGTACCAAAACAATTTAAGTCTTAGTGTATAACGCGTATATCTATATTTACGTATTTCGATTTAACACGGTTAACCATCTCGATTTAATACAATTTCAGTGGCTCGTCAAATTAATTGTAAGTAGTGATGGGTACACATTTACTGTTTCTTTGACTGGCTAAACTAACTGTTTCGTTGACTGTTTCTTTGACTGTGAATGTGGTAAACTAACACACCTACACACAACTTAGAGAAATAGACTGCAATATTCCACACACAAGCGCGCATACTATACATGTGTGTGTGTGTGTGTGTGTGTGTGTGTGTCTGTGTTTTAACATCAGTCGTATCTTTAGTCATGTTACTAGTAAAATTCAATAATACAAGGTTATATTAACATTATTTTGTGGCTCTCATACATTCGTTTCGTAAAAAGTTTGCGAAACATGATGATAAATTAGACAAATAAAAATTCTGTGAAAACTAAATAAAGAAAATTCGCTTCAAAGGAAGGAACCACGATCTAGACTCTGACCTTAGGTGACTAATGCCATTATGCAATGATTGGTGGCATTTTGTATAATCAGTACGTTTAAAACTCCAACCACACGTATGATATTCAGTATGATAAATAAATCATCATCAGTTAATTTAATTTAATGCCGTTAATTTAGACTCATAATTTAATTTTCAGTTGCATCATTGTCTACTGTCTGAGTACACTGTTATCAGAGCACTCGTTTACTGAGTAAGTCGGCATGGATTTCAGATTCCCTCCCGTTTACCACTTCGTGAAGTTAACACTCGTTTATACATACTACCTCTCGTTTTTCATCTTACATCATTGGTTAATGTGATTCGGTATGAAACTGCACCCCGTCAAACAGTGTAAAGAGGTAACCGTTGTTTTTCAACTCAAATAGTTTAGAAAGACGGTTTTCATACTGTTTTCACACAGGAAGTATTAAGCCACTGTTTCTACTACACTTTTTATTGCTAAAATAGCTACGGGTTGGATTCTAGCTCTGATAGATTTCGTTTAGGATGAGATCACTTGTTTTGTATTTACATCATCTGAAATGCAAAAATAGGTTTTTTGTTATATTATGATAACGCAAGGAATTCGTAGGTTACTGTGAATGGTATGATTGGAGGTTACTATGGAGTATTATGCAATGGGTTTTCGACTGAGATATGCTTGGCTTGGCGCATCCATATCACGTCAAGCCAAAACTACTGTCACTATATAATTATAATAAAATATAAAATAGGAAATTATCAGGAAAATTATGAGAATTATAAGGAATTTTTCTGAAATTGTCACAATTATAAATTATTCTAATTTTAAAAGGCTTATAACATCAGAATGTTATGAATGTAGACAACAGGATATGTAGTTTATGTATTGTTATTAGTAGGAAAATTAAAACAATGCTGAAGGACAACATAATAATAAAGTAAACCACTGATTGCCCACTGATAAAGTAGACAATCATAGAAAATACATATACATATAGGCCTACATTATAAAAGCGGAATACTCAGATTGTAGATTAATTTATGTTGTTGGTATCATTTTAAATTTTGTTTAAATATTATGTTTAGATATATTTATAGACAAATTTTCATTTATATGTACACTTGATTTACAAATGGGAGTTTTGCTATTAACGAATTATGTCCTTTCTGCCCACTTTAAAATTGTAGTCAAGAGGACGTCATCTATACAGATTTTATAAAAAATCGTTTAATAACCTGCCATATAAGATTTTGGTCAGTTGCCGGGGAAGCAGAAATATTAGCAGAGAACACTGAAAGTGACTGCAGCAGCTGCAGTCGAAACGTATGGTGTCATAAAAAGAGGACCACGCCCAACAGCCCGGTAGAAAACTTTATTGAAAAGACTTCAGCCGGGAAAGTTTAATATTATAGGCAAACCTGCCACATCATATCTTCATCGGTAAACTCTGAGTGCTGGTATTTGTTTCTAACCAGTTCGGTGGCTCAGATCTTCGTCGGCGATGCATGGAGACCACCGACCACCGTCCGGTAATGTTTGTGCGAATTTTTCCGGACGTTTTACAGTTACTTCGGTAGTTCCATAAGGTATTAATGCAGGAGTTCTATTTTTTTGTCTTAATTACAGAAATAACGTCTTGCCCTGAATTTTTATTTTTAAAGACTTGCGGTAAATAGTAAGGTTCAATTTCTCATTAGAATCTTACTAAGATGCTTCTCATTAGCGTAGACAATCATTTTGCTTTTCAGAAGAGGAAAGATGATACTGTAGAATGGGAATGAGGACCTTATTGTACAGACCTCAATAAAAATGAAACTGTTGTTGCTACATATACAGGCAAAGACGAGTATTTTGTTCGTACGATCAACAGCTTAGCTACAGAAAGGAAAGATTTAGTATCAGGTTTTGGCAGTTCTCGGTTGTAGGTTACTCTTCCCTCATCATATTGAAAGTATCGTCTCCACAGCTAGGAAGGAATCTGGGGCTTATAAAATTGATTTGGAGGCATTTAAAGATTAGGGGATCGCGTGTAACAGGTTAGGTTAGATTCGTCAAGTTAACTATAGGAACCTACAAAATAAAACAAAAAATTCAATAATTTTAGACGAAAAAGGAGACGAGAAATTTCAACATAAACGTTTCATATAAATTTACTACATACATGTAACCACCAGCCTTGATTTTTAATTTTTATTATCAATCAGCTACTTTGCTTCTACTTTGATAGACCAAATAATCACTGGTTATTTAACTTATTCTAATATATTTAATCTACTTTATTCGCTAATATAATAAGAGATTCTTAAGACTTTGCATGTATTATGCACAATTCATTTCATTTGGATACAGAATGTACTCTACTACTAAGACAAAGAAGCATTAAATATTTTGTATGTTGAATCACAAATTGGAAATCATCCATTGAAAATAACGAGTGAATGGTTTCATTGAAAATGTACCATGGAATATTTGATATCATGAGAAGAGATTTTGACTGAGATGATATAAAAGCTTTAAACTAGATAGTTCAGCGTAACCATCAAGCTCAATACCGTAACCAATAATTTGAGCTAGGATTGGTAAATAAAAAAATAGTAATTTATTTTCTTGAACTTCTGGGGCCTTCCTATTCTCCAGTAAAATAATCCCTGATTTTATTTATTATTGATTCGACTTTAAGTGTTACCTGTTGGTTTTGGTGCTCTACGTGTTTGCTCTAGTAAAGTGTGGTCCAGGTGAAGTGCTTGGTATTTAACTTCTGTTGTAGTTTGGATTGGAGAATCATTACTATAACGTAGCGGGTAATTCTTTTTATATTGAACTGCTTTTTATTATTGCTGACTTTTATTCTTCATTTCCAAAGCCAATATTGAAGCCAGTTTATGAATTTGCATACTTTCCGAAGCCTTAGATGTAACTTAAATGACGAAATTTGCCCAATAACCAGCAAGATAGGTATTATGGTATATTTCCTTACTGGCATACCTATTATGTACATCAAGTACATACACGGTCCTAGAATCCAGCCTAGTTGTGTTTGTTTGTGCTTGTGTTTGTGCAGCATAACCCGATTTTAGTTGTACGTAAACTTAGTTGTGCCCGACTTGGTACATAAACTCAGAATGTGGAATGTGGACAATCTTAAGTGATTTTAGAAAGATTTAAATTCATATTAAGAAATAATGTGGTCGGAAGAATTGTCTTTAGCTTGTATAGAAAACCTTCCTGCCACATTTCGCGAAAGTCTTGGTAGGCTTATATGTACAAGAATATAGGTGATCACATTTCCTTTCTTTCCAAGAGCACCGTTAACTTATGGACGATTCTTATTGTACTGTTGAATTTTTAATCCTCATTAAAACCAAAAGGTATTTGATATTATTTCTTTGCGTGTATTAGACTAGGCATTATTCACGTATGTTTAGATGGGAACCAACGTCACTGATAAATTTAGAGAATATGACCGTTTTACTTACTAATTCTGTAACTTTCAACAAATTTCGTTATTGTCGTGCTGAGTTACTTTCGTTACCAGGACCGCTATAGTAGTACGTTATCTACAATATATTGTCGTGCTGAGTTACTTCCGTTACCTGGACCGCTACAGTATTACGTTATCTACAATATATTGTCGTGCTGAGTTACTTCCGTTACCTGGACCGCTATAGTAGTACGTTATCTACAATATATTGTCGTGCTGAGTTACTTCCGTTACCTGGACCGCTATAGTAGTACGTTATCTACAATATATTTGTTTATATCGACGTGTTTCTGCGTCGGTACTGTTTTCTGACCTTAATGTTTTTGTCTCTTCAAAAGTGTAATAATACATTATTTCCGCAGTATATTATAATCTGTAATTATTGCCTATTTTATTACATTGAAATGTTTAATTATTCTTCTATATCATTCCTACTTGATTATATTAACACGGGAACTGTTTTATGATAGATTATTGAAATGAACATCGTGTTTTCATCCCGTCACTAAGAAAGTTACGTACACTTGACTCTGTTTTTCCAGTAACCCTAATCACAACTCTAACTTTATACTCCACTCTTCCATTAATAATTTTAAGTTTCAGAACAATCTGAATAAAATAATATATTGTTATACATTACAAATAGTTTTAACGTACGATATATTAAATAATAATATTGTTACGAGAAGCCTACCGAACAACCAAGAACATTCTCCACCCTTCCACTGTCCATTGTGGCAGGTTTCGCTCAGTCAAGGCTGCTCTAAATTGGGTTCTAGTGTATTCAAGAGCACCTGAGATACGCATTAAACCAGCCAGCGTGGAGTAAGGAGGGAAAACGTTACTGGACCTCTGCGCTGCCTATATAAAGCCATAGCAGCCGGCTTGTCAGTTCAGATACGTGAGCGATTTCCGTTAGCGCGGATCGAGTGTTTGTCGAAGTGAAGAAGTATTGTGTTAATAACTGTGTGGAACTCTATTAATAGGCATTGTTATTGTGTGTGAACAACTTTTATTTGATTTGTTGTAAGAAACTATCTTGTTGATTACAAACTGTTTAATTGTGATAATTAAAGCTGGTGATTAGTGACTTAATTGGTGTCTTGTATTTTGTTTTCCACTGTACCATACGACGATCAGTTAGACCGTCTTAACAATATAATAATTTTATATTAAAATATACTTTGCAAACGTAATATTTGTTACAATATTAAAGTAGTAAAGTGTTAACATTTATGAAATTTCGGAATGAATCGTAAAAGAGATATTTATTTAAAACTCAATTTTCAATATTCTGTCGTACCATTTTGTTTAAAGTCAACGTGAAAGAAGATTACTCTCGTTGCCATGGATACTCATGTGGCGTCAGCCGTCCTATATTGACACGGGTATTAAAATTACAAAGAATCTTGCTTATTTTCTTTTAAACCCGTTGACTAGTTGCGTAGTATCGGAAAATACTTTCATTGAGTTATATCATTTCACAATCTCAAAACTAATTCTACTTACATAATAAGTTGTTACAACTATGTGCCCACGGGTAGTTTTCAGTGTAAACTCGTAATGTATGTTAATCTGTCCCATTATTTCACCAAGAATAGATAATTTTTACTCATTTATATTGTAACTGATAAGTAACGTCTCAAAATCGATAACATAAGGTTGAAAATACATTAACAAAAAAAATCATTATAAATAATCACTTTTTAAAAAAATTTAAATTTGTTTTTCAACACATCATGTACAGCTACATATTTTTTAACTACTTTTCTTTTCTACCACTAGGAGGTTACATTAACTTTACTCAGATTTTACTTTAGCACATAGAAATAGTTGTAAGTACCGGTTGTTTATAAGTACATATACAACACCCGTCTTTTCACGTGCTCTAAAAGAAAGAAAAAAAGAAGAAAAAAGTGTACTCTACAGCAATTCGAAAACGCACTAAACAAAACGAATAACATTACTACATAAGAATACATTCATATATGCTCATATTTTTCTTGTATTTACATTTTATTACATTTTAATAGTAATAAAACTTTTTACAAGAACATATTTTTTACTTACTTTGTAAATTTATATCTGATGATGATAGTTGGATTACTATCAAATAAATGTAAATTTACAAAATAATTAAAAAAATATACTCTTAAGACAAGTTTTAATGTTAGTAAAATGTAAAAATATATATGAGAATAGGAATTATGTGAAAATATTGGAAATATATTAGCAAATAACATCATGAATAACAATAAAGTTAATGGAAGGAACATACCTAAACACCTCATACACTTTGTGTGCTTTAACGATTTAAGAATACAAACTTAAAAAAACATACACAAAATAGCGTCATACGCTTGACTACATTAAACTGCGGTAATGTTTATAAACAAACATAACGGTTTGGAGGAATGCTGACATACGCTCAGACGATTTCCTGTTACTGACCATTGTTTACACACAAGTAAAATGAGGTACCTACCGAATGAACCAATAAATAAAAAATAATCAGTTGACAATTAGTCTCAGAATAGTAAAATTATAGGTGTTTTTAATGAGGAATGAGTGAATATTAAAGCTATTACAGAAACACAGAAGTACAGTCCCTTGAATATCATACAGAAAAAGAAAAAAATTTAATAATTAAGATTCGAGAACAAATAAATTAAAACCATTAAGAAAAGAAAAAATCAAAAATACAATTAAAAGTGTTACCAAGTCCTATCACAGAAAGTAATATTAATACTGAATACATTTAATAGAATAAAAGAAAAATACATCCGTAAATCTGGAACAGGCTTACATAGAGAGTTGAAAAAGGGTTATATGAGAGACAGTATTTTGTGAACAGGATGGTAAAACTTCAAAATGAAAAGTCAAAAATGTAGAAAAAGCCGAATAAAGAGAAGCGGCTAGAATACTATGGAAAAATATGAAGAAAACGTGAGAGGAAGCGACCGAAGATTAAATGAGGAATACGAACACGGCCTCTAATAAGGGCACTGTAACTCATCTGGTATTGAAGAAGATAAAAAACAGGTAAATCTAGTAAGAGATCACACAAACACCGAGCATATCAAATATACAAACCTTGAAATAAAAAGAGGGTTTTAAGTCTTATGCTAGTTCCGCAAGATGAGGCCTGAGGTGTGAAGGTAACCTGTCGTACGCTGTATCTTTAAAAATGTATAAAAAGAAAATTATAAAGGAACATTAATGCAGAATAGAGGGCAGAAACTACCACTGAACGGCTAAAAAAATAATAATAGCCTTCTAGAATAGCAAACTGGGTTCCGTAAAGGAAAATTATGCGTAAAAATATTTTCGCCAAAATATTTGAAAACATAAAATAATTCACTTCTTTTATGTAGATTATGTGAAAACATTTGATTCAGTTCTCGGAGAAAAATTATGTTTCATAATGCAAAAAAGTATTTAATCAAGTGACGAGTTACCTAAATTCAGAATTTTAAGGAACTGAAAGTAGGTAACTGACAATGCATGACTGCATATTTTAATTAATTTACTGTACTAGCAGATTTATTACTACATTATTAAAGAAGATTGCAATTATATTTAAAATAATTCGCATACAAATAAATACCGTCCTATTTAATTACATTATAAAAATTACTACACAGACACTTTTTTTAGGGAAGGGGGTAATCATGATGATGATGCTTAATTATTTCTCATACTGGATACTCAGTCACACTACATCTTTATGTAGGCAAAGGAGGGTAACATGTTTACTGACGATGCAACCTGCTGCTCGAAATGATACATTACTCTTCAACAAAGTTCTTCACTGTGGCTCATTGTTTCAAAATTGCCGACAACTTCCACCTCTTCACTATCTGATTCCTCTTTATTTCTCTGCCTTTCCGCAAATCTCTGCAGTAATTTCGTTAAATCCAAGAAGATTATCAGTTTTATCTTGCTCCATCCAGTTTCCAACGTCACTATCTGTAGCTTCTTCGCAGCATGAAATTTTTGAATTAGATCCACTATCCTTGAATCTGGTATCTCCCCCTTCTTCTCTAAATTCTCTTTGGTAGGCAAAAAGAATAACATGTGTTATTGGCTTTTACAAATTGTCTAGCACAACACTACAGCAACGCATTTCTGGGAAAGGTTTTACGGAATGTCAAGTTATCGAGTATCGAGTTTCCGAGTCTTAACTGACCATGATCTGTTACGGCAATTTACTTGAAAACTTAAGTACTATACTCACTATTTAAGCAACAAACGTGCCTAATGATTCGATATTTATCAGTGATCAGTTACTGTATCTGACAGTAAAACTCTAAGACAGTCAGATCCATGAGCTCTTTTTAATTTCGAAACAATATAATCTTACAATTTAAGGTTAATTGGAATGAATATAACACGTTTAAAGACTTTCAACCTATCAAGTGTCATTTGTGACCTTTCACCCATAACGGTCTTTGATAACTAACAAACTGAAAGAGGAAATACATTCAGCGTCGTATACTATACACAATCTTTGGCTGAAGATATTGATGTGGGTAGGAAGCTAGAAAACTTAAAGTAAATACTGACACAGTATATAAAAGCTAAATAAAGTAAGGTTAAGTAGCATAAAGAAATTCTATAAAAGCTATGTATGGAGGTGAGGTATGAATTTTAATAAAAGGACAGGATAGAAGAATATAATCAATAGAAATGAGATGTCTAAGAGGTACTGTAGATATATGGAGGGATGGGAAAAGAGTTACTGAATAAGGGTACAGTTACGAATACTAAGTACAAATGAGGAAGATAAAGGAATACAGAAAAAAACGGCCACAGCATCTAGCAAGAATGGATTACTTTTGTACTCCTGAAAGGTATTCGAATATCAAGCAAAAGAATGAAGATCGTTAGGGATGCCTAAAAACAAAGGTAAACTTCAATAGCAAGTAATATTAAAAGTATAACAGATTATAAGCCTAAAACATGTCAAAATAAGAAGATGATTTTATTAGTAGAATACTAAAGATAAACTGAATTAGAAGAACTTTTTAATATGTATGTCTGACAGGCTCAACAATCTAGACTCCTAGCTGCGAATCTAGGATATAATTAAGTATTACATAAGATTCCGTTTCAGTAAAATTATTTTTTGGTTTGTTGGGCCTTGGCTCTCTTATTATAGACGACAAGAGTACCACGGCCCAACAGAGCGGAAAATAATTTTACCGAAGTTGACTCCAGCCGTGAAAGTTTTAGTGGTATGATAAGACTCGGTTGTTTAATTTTTGCAACTGAACATGTGGCCCATGACTTCTCCTAAGCTATTATGTTTCCTTTCTTGTCTATGGGTCTATGGGAGCAAGTGGCCCTTGAGGATTACTTACATCTGATAGATCCTAGCCTGAAGTTTTCATAATTCCATAAGTGATTCTCTGTTCTCCTTACATCGGTTCAGACGTACCATCATTTCTGAATGTCGTTAAAATATAATTTGAATAATGTGTAACTGTATGAATATCGAGAACAATGTCATATAAATTAACTGAATTTAAAATAAATTTGCAATCCTACACTTTTGCTTCCTCTTAGCTTATCAGATGCTGATGCTTTGCTATAATACACTTTCTTCTTATTTCTGTTGTAATTTTAAATTTAACATGGCAAATCTATTATAAAAACAATATACCAATATTTACAATCTATTTTTAATATACTTCAGAGATACCATGTTCTCAAACCCCGTTCTCATTATCTACTGTGTATAGGTTATGAATGAAGTGAACAGTTTTTCACTGAAACCTATTTGGCGATATTAATGTCTTTGTTTATTAGATTTTTGCTTACGCAAATTGGTTACCAACGTTAATCACTTCCGTAAAACAACTACAAGATGAGCAAAATGAATTGTATTTGCAAAAATTGTATTGCCTCTTAATTTAAGAAACGTAAACTATTGTTAAGTATAGGATACTGATTTGATATACACTAGAATATCTTCAGTCATGTAGTCACATAGTGTTCCGAACCCTGAAGGAATATAAAATATAGGGAGAGGAAGTTGTTCTGTTATGAGGAAACTAATTGTTGAAAATATGTCTTGTATTGTGACAGTGATAGCAAAATATGTCGTTGTAATACTGCAGGTAATAATGAGTAATCGATCAACTATGTTGCCAACAATTTAGTAGAGAATCTAAATTTTATTATGCGACACATGTGTCTGTATGTGTATTGTATGTAGGCTATATTCGGTACATGTACAGTAATATTTGTGATGTAAATCTACCCCACTTTAGTTTCTCACTTTACACAAGTCAGATGAATAGAAGCAATATAAGCGACAAAATCTGTTACACTAACAACACATTATGCGTCATTGCTCGTAAATGTGTCCTCTCAACTAATTAACAACAGTAATAGTGAAGCTACAGCATGTATTATTATTATTTATTGCTAACAATATGCAGCATTACAGTTTTCTGATTGGTACCCATTTCCAAATAGGTGGTAACGCGGATAACACGGAAGCACTAAACGTTTTAATCTTTAATCTTAATCTTTGAATTATTATTGGACCTATTGTAATTTCACAATGGATTATTAGCGGATTGTATATTATTACAATCAGCTTGCTATTGTTTCTATTGGCCAGCTTTCATTGGCAACCAATAATACAGTAGGATATAATGCCTGCAGCAATTCATATTAGATCGGCTATATATTGGTCCTCCTTTCAGAGATTTGGAACAAATTCTTCTGTGAGAATGAATAAATTTACAGATAACGTTGTAAATTAACGCGTGTTTACATGAAATATCAATCATACACCACACGAAAGTTTTAGTTCTACGGTAAACTATAGATGTCGCTCCGCGAACTTTTCAACTGACCGACGTATGTTGTTCACGTTTCTCTACCATAACATTAGAGAAGTTCTCTGCCAAACACTAGTGAAGTTCTGTCTTTGCTTTTGACGTTAATTTATTTTCCTTTCAAAGGGCGCCTTGTTACTGACGCGATCCGATATCGTGTTTGCTTCTTCTTTCTAGTTTTCATGACCAGTGTATTACTTGTGTTTCCTACATGGAAATACAAGGTTTATATAAATTTTAAATTAGCGGTGAATTTTTATTTTGGCTTTTACTCGTTGTACTATTGATGTATTTTTCCTTCTGTGTTATAGTATGTGTTGTAGTCAGTGAAGTAAAATGCCAGCTCAGTTGTGCTTTCGACTGTCCAATGATTTCATTTACAAAATGCTAAACTAGGTAAACGATACATCACGTCACCTTCCTTTTGTCACATAAGTGTTGATACTAGCGTACTAGTAGTTGAAATAACTACCTACTTGATCTTAATGCAATTAGTTTAAAGTTTTCAGTTAATCAAACATTTTTTATATTCTCATTTTTGAATTAATCTTCTAGCTTTGCTCTACCTTTATAACGTAAGGCGTCAAGAAAAAACCAATAGTTTTTTTATTTTGTAGGATAATCCCCTTAATTTATAACAACTCGCTTATTTTTTCTTCTTACGGGTTACAACTCAATTAAATAAACATTATTCATGGTTGAAAGAAATGTTTCCAGCCAACTTTTTCCATGAATCTTTGCCCAAGGAATTTATTGATTTAGAAACATCAAGACATGACAATAAAGGACTGAAGCACTTTGATATTCGAGACACTTGGTATTTCATATTTGATTAACAAATTTGAATATTACGTAATATTCACCGACCTTAACAGAGACAAGAATTAATAGAGGGATGTTATTAAAATTACTGCTTGACGGGCTGTAAGGCCGTGATCCAAGATTGTTCATTGCATTGCAGACGTTTCAACACTGAAGATGGCCGTCGAAGACATGGTTGAAACGTTTACAATGAAAACAACCTGGACCACGGCCTTAAGTGGTCCATACACCTTCGTGCATTGCATGGCACGCGGTGAGCCCAAATACTGGAACAGCAGTCAGTCTCGTGGCCTGCCAGATATGATTCCAATGTGTACGGTTTGACGTCTGTGTTCTTGTTAATAGCGTAATAGCGTGTAATTGAATTTATAGTTGAATTGCGTGGCAGAAAATGACACTGAAACAAAAACAAGCGTTGCCACTCATAGTTATCAGTGCACTAAGTGATGATAATACAAAGAAAAAACGGAATAAAAGGCTTGTGTGGAGTGAACAATGGCTACAACAAAAGAGAACAATTTCCGACATGAAACTGTTGAGTGAGCTAAGAGAACACAATCCAAATGATTACCGGAATTACTTAAGAATGGATTATAAGACATTTAGCTATCTGCTTGAGTAAATTCGTGCACTTATAGGAAAAAACCGCCGAATAGTGGTTAATACTTCTACAATTATAAAGGTTATTCGTTATTGTACTAATAGCCGTGGTGGACGGTAATTTAGAGTTTATTTTTGTTGATGTTGCCCAAAATAGACAAATTCTGATGACGGTGTAATAGACAATACAATGTTTTTTGAAAAATGAGAAGCGGACAATTTAATTTACCCACAAAAAAGCAAACGGTAGAAGGTCTTAACTTTGTCTTTATAGGCGATGAGGATTTTGCTCTAAGGAAAGGGTTTTTGATACTTTTCCACAAAATTACTTGACATATAACCAAAGAATATTCAATTATCGTTTATCAAGAGCACGGAAGATTGTAGAGAACGCATTGTCATTTTGACTAATAGGTTCAGAGTATACCATACCACAATTACATTGTCACTTGAAAAAGGGAACTGCTTTGTATTGGCGTGCTTTATTTTGCATGACGTTTCGCGCAGGAACTGAAAAACTATTTATCAGGTCTCATGATTAACTACGACGATACCGCAACAAGAGCTCTTACTCTGGAAGGAGAATGGAGACAAAATCCATCGCCAGCAAATGAGTTGCAGAATTTGAACAGGAGTCGCAAACGTCACGCGTACGAGAAAGCCAAGGAGAATAGGGATTCTTATGTAAAGTATTTTACAGCAGTTGGTCAGATGCTTGTTCAGGACATAACGATCACCCATTATAAGCACAATTCAACCTGAGACTCAGTCCAAAACAGGACATCATTCACTTCTCGAAAAGCTAAGAATTGTCATACACACGTGTACGTATATGCGTGCGTATGTGATTATGTACTATATAAATAGAAATAAAAAGAAATAAATACACATATATTTACAAACTGCACGAGCGCGCGTACATACATGAACACACACACACACAAAACCTCTTGCTTATGGAAATGATGAAAACCATTTCAATTATTCGGGAATGGAACTAAGGCCTAACTGACTAAAAAACTGATAGAAATCAAGTAAATAAAAACAACGTATATAGATGAGTGAACAAGTGTAGCTTCCTTGAGGGTGATGAGTTAACACAGAGCTTTCTTAATAGCCACTTACAACGAATTGAAGTAATAGATCTTTCAATTTGATAGAGGAAGTAATTGATGACCAATTTATTCTCTCATGTGAGGAAGAGCACGTCGCGGTACGCCTTTCTATCCACGGTAACGATACCTTCCTCTTCTCCAGTAAGCCCATTACAACCTGGTTTATAAAGATGACAGACATTAGGCATTTTCTAATGAAGAAATTGAATATTGTCAAAATCTGAGACGTAACTTAATTAATAAAATCTCTACTAGTACGATAATTACAATAAGCAACGTAAGGTGAGATATTCAACTTTCGTCACCCTTCCTATTCTTTAAGTTGTTTACCGCTGAATTATGTATTTGTATTACTCTAGATATTTTTGTCGTTGTAAAATTTATCGTTATCACCAGATCTCTGTAGTTTAAATATTTTGTTACATACTTTCATCTCAATTAAACGTAAACAATTAAGCGTAATGTACCTAAGTAGTTTGTGCATTATTGTTACGGCTTCCTCCTCTTAGCCTGTAGTTTTGTTATCTTCTTCTAATAGACTGTTCAGAGAATTCTAACAACTACACTAAACATTGTTTACAGTTTCTGTGGCTTGCAATCACAATATTAATTTAATGTTGTTTATCACGACGAACATCTATTTATTCAACGTTGGTGAATACTAAAGGTAACATTTACTTTTCCTTAAACAATCAACCTAATTAATTGGGTGACAGCGAAATAAGAAACCCATTACATATATGTATCATTACGCCTTTGTTATGTACCACACATGGGAATAACTTGATCACAGGGAAGACGGAATGTTTTTGCATTTGAGTAATTCTCTGTCTATCCCTGTTTTATGATCTGTAAAAACGGCCCGTACTGGCTTTTATAGTTGAGGGTTTGGCCCCTAAATACTTGGAGACGGTCACTACGAATCCTAATAGAAAATAAAGGTAAAACTAAAATTGTTAATGGAGTCTTGGAAACCTGTAAATGAGCGTCTATCTTATTAGAATGCAACTGCATGGAAGAGGGACAGTAATGGTAAGAGCTTTCGTTACAAGTGACACGCATTGAATCAACTGTAGAAATCAATCTTCCATTGACTGAGGATTCCAGTCGTGAAGGTAAATGCTAGAAAGCAGACAATCTCCAGTGGCTGTAGATTATCAGAGCCCTTTTGATGGTCAGCGAAATATTTAGACAAAGCTTTAGTTTTGCCCTCACGTTATTTCGTATGAAGGCGGCATACATCAAATAACATTTTAAATTTCTGTAATTCAGTTCAGACTTGTGTAAACTAAAATAGATTGCGATACTTACAAGCAAGATGGGATTAGCAGGATCATAGAAACTCACCTGAAACAACCGATAATATTAGATTACTATGTTGCAGTACATTTAAACACACACACACACACACACACACACACACACACACACACACACACACACACACACACACACACACACACACACACACACACACACACACACACACACACACACACACACACATCTATTCTTTGTAGAAAAATCTTGATATTTCTTGCAGGATTTATATATATGTAGAAATACAGAAATAAAAAAGAGCAAAATATATTTTCAGAAATATTATTTGATAATATTGCTACGACAATTATGTACGCTCTTGAAAAATCGGATGGTGCAATTACGTAAACGTTCTACACGTTTCTCGGCTAGCCGAGGAGGTGCCGTGTCTAAGTCAGGGTCGTACACTTAATTACATTCAAGATTGTTTTAGTATTTTTAACTATGCAAATTATGCTCGTACACCGCCGAAAGAATGGAAAATTATTCTGGAACATCTGGAAACCCTATATAAGCAACAGCGGCCAACTTAGTTAGTTACACCTGGCGGGATTATAGAGTGCGGATCAAGTGATGTGTAAAGTGATTACTGTGTTATAATTAGTTAGTTCTCACTATATTATTGCTTGTGGACAAATTTGACTTGAATTGTTGTATGAGAGTACCTAGTTGATTTCACTTTGTTATTTGTGACTATTTAAAGCTGGTAATTAGTGACTTCATTGGTGTCTGTATTTGGTTTCCACTGTATAATACGACGATCCGTGAGACCGTCGTAACAGTTGGTCAGAAGTGCGACAGAACTTTTAACGGTGGAAACAAGGGACACTTTGTAGAAGAGAAGTGTACGTTGTAATTAATCTGTAAATATGGATATCAGTCAGATGTTGGAAGCTTTCAAAGCGCTGCTACGGGAAAACACAGAAACAACAAACAGCAGTACGACGACAAGAGGCAGAAGATACAGAGGAGCGACAATGACGGATGGTGGAAGGAGAATAAAAACGACAGCATGAGAAACACAGACAGCAGGAAGACGACAAAAAAAATCTCCGACAGGAAAGAGAAGAAGCAGAAGAAAACACTAATGCTGGACGCGGAAGCACGGCAAAAATAAGAACGGAAGCAGGAGGAATGTAAACGTAAAACAGATGACATGAAAGCGCTGATACAAAAGCAAAACCACATGCAAAAACATACCGCTGAGTAGCTGGGTCTATAACGAGGTGACCTTAACAACCAAGTTACTAGAATATCTGACGTAGAAGAGTCCATCTCTACAAAAATAAGTATCTAACGTAGAAAAATCCATGTGAAATAAAATATCGGAAGTAGACGTGTCTGTAGCAATTGTAAAAGATTCAGACGCAACTATAAAAGAGTCGATTTCAAACATGAAAGAACAAATTAAAAGTGAAGTCACGAAGTTAATGAAAATACAGCCACGCGTATAAGCAAGAGCTGAACAGACTATACCAACGGTAAAGACAGAAAAAGACACAGAATATGAGACAATACAGAAAGTCACTTTGCCTACGATTAGGAAAGTTCATATCAAGGCCCCGGCATTTGATGGAAGCACCAACTGGACGACGTATCTCCGGCAATTTGAAGCGCAAATAATTAGGTGGAGAAATACAAGGTAGTTTCACTCGTTCTCTCTTTAAAATGACCTGCGGCAGACCTAGTACAGAAAGTGGTAGGTCTGCCTGATTTCCAGAACACCTATGCAGAATTGGTAAAAGCTTTAGATGTATGGTATGGAGATATACATTTGCGACATGTGTACTTCACTCAGTTGAAAGCTGAGCGACAGCATTCCGGGAGAGTCTTCAAGAGTTTGAAGCAAGCATCGACAGACTAATAAGACTGGCTTATCCTGAAGCAACAGAAGATTTTCGAATGAGGTTTGCGATGCAGACATTTACTGATGGTGTCAGAGATGGTGAAATACAACAAGTGTTACGAACGCAAGACGCCAGCCAGGATAGTGCGGACGTTCTGGTACGTGCTTTGCGCATGCGCATCAGTGTCCATTGTGCGCCCTGACCTAGTCAGCAACTGCGAACCTCTATTTATCTCTTGAGCAATACAGACTGTGACTGGAAGCCCCGATATAGTGATAGGAAAGGTAGACATACGTGTAAGCCTGAGTTTCCTCGAGTTTAACCACCAAATGCCCATCGCAGACATTGTCGATGAAGTGATTCTTGGCACGGACGTTACGAATGCCTACGGATTCGTTGTGGGCTTAAGAGAGAATGTTCTGAAAGGTGTGGAGAAGAGGAACCTTTGTTATTGCAGATTGAAATAGAAGATGAACTAGCAGACGAAGTAACAATTTTTATAACTACAAAAGAAGTAATTAGAAAACCTACTATGATCGTCGAGGAAAGACTCTTACTTGTTCCTGAGCTAACGGAAGCGCCCGGAGAAGAAGTTGCTCAAGATGACGTTACGCAAGATGATGTTGATGAGAACCAAAAAAACTGGGAACAGCGTATACCACTATTCCTAGCGCCGTATTGGTCCTCAGTACACTACACAACCGGATGTCTCCACCAAAATTGGTGTTTGGGTGGGAGATTCATCTTCTTAGGCACTTGATGTTCCGATCAAATGACACTCAGTTCCAAAAGCCTCAGAACAACGCCTCGTAATTAGAAAAACAACTGCGAGAAATGAATCGCTTGATAGGACGTCCTCCACCAGAACCCCTCCGCCCCAAGTCAAGCAGGTGTGGCCTCAGTCAAGGCAGCGCTTAAATACGTTCCAGACACCTCTGGAAAACACTTGAATTAAGCATTAAATGGTGTAAAGTTAAGGATGGAAAGATTCTAGAACACGTGCGCCACGTATGTAAGGGACAGAGGCTGTATCTGTGGCTCAGTTGACCGTGAACTATTTCCTTAGAGCGGATCGAGTGTTTGTCAAAGTATTGTGTGAAGTGTTATAGTTAGTGTATAATTCTAAAAGTTGACATTATTATCGCGTGCGTACTGATCTAACTGGGATTGTTGTACGGGTTGACTACAAATTGTTATTTGTGATTAATTAAAGTTGGTTATTAGTGACTTCATTGGTGTCTTGTATTTTGTTTTCGACTGTACCATATGACGATCGGTAAGACCGTCGTAACATATAAAACCACAGCCAAGGTCACCTGTGGCCCTATTACAAGTTTTAGACATTTCTAAACTAACCGAGATAATTCTCAAATGTAAGAGCTTGTGTCCAACTAGTCTTAAAGTACTAACAATTTACGAAACAGTATTTGCTGTCTCAGCAATAGTAACAAATTGCTAGTACTGGTATTATTTACAGGTCACCATGATTCTGTCCTTTTCTAAGTCTGTTCGTTCCGAACTGGCCAACTCCTGACTGCATGCCTTGGTTTCAGTTTCAGACTAAAAACTCCCTGTTTTATATTCACAGAATACATTCTCAAACACTAACAAATGGCTCTATTTGATTAACGTATGCCTTTTATTACGAAAAAAAATTACGAAACAAATAATTCACCAAGTTTAGTAATAACTGTAATCTATAACTTCATATGCACTTCACTCCAATGATAATGAACTGTAATCGCTTTATATAAAAATTAATGGAAACGACCTAAATAAACTGCAGGTGTACTACCCATGTAATTTCCTTGCGGTTTTGTCACTTCAATACTACATACATTTTTCAAACGGGACTGCTGAATTACCTGTGCCCATTTCTAAAAAAAAAACAGGAAGCACTTGCAGTTCTGACCGTACTTCTCACGCTTGTCAGCATTTATACGACAAAAATATCAGTTCAGCGTCAACAAATTTATTTGTGTTAATCTCTAACTATCCAGATTATTGATTTATTGTTGCATCATATTGAAACTAAAAAATTTCAATTATCAAAATTAAAAGTGTCTCTATATTCTAATTCTACTCTTATTTATACGTGAGGACTATGAGCCACATTCCATTGGCTTTGTGAATAATAAAACGAAAGAGTGGTTGTTGTTATAAAAATTATGCTGGTAGTTCCAAGACAAACATCTGATATGTTGTGACGATTTAAAGGCAATTTAAATAGCACAAATCAACTTTTGTTCTTATAACAAGTAAGAGTATAATCCACCCTCCCTCTGTACCTAGATACCTGTATCAACTTGTAAAAAGGCTAGTATGAAAATGCAAAGTACACTGTTATTAAGCGAAAACTAATAATCATTCTATTTAAATAAAAGACGTAATAATAATAAATGAAATACCTAACTCCTAACTAAGAAAAGGTAGGATAATTTATAGTAGTTAATTAATGGACAATTAATAATAATAAAAGTACGAACTACTTTTCTCTCGGCGTGTAAACTGCGCCCGCTTCCCTACTCTCTGCCGCTAAACTAGCCCCAGTCGACCGAGAATCTCCGACATGTAAGCAGCTTGAAAATGTGTCGTGAAGTTAAACTTACGTTTATGTTGCTAAAACGATATAACAAGAAGTTAGTGTTTCTCAATTACATAATCCACATGTAGCTAAAACGGAATGAAACTTAAAACTATTAATGTAGTTCAGATGTTGAGAAAGTATCATTAATAAACAAAAACTTAGCCGATACATCTCTTTATGAAAAGTAAATGGTAAGATATGTTCCATATCATGTAAAAGGTAACATAAGTGCTTAAAAAAAAATTAAATGTGAAAAGTGAACACCAACGTCAGGAGTGAAGTTACGACTACAACTGTACGAGCTCCAAGTAGCAGAATCCCAGCGTCATGACCTAGATCACAATTCTGAAACAACAAACTAAATGGAGGAACCAGAACGACAACGAACTACATCCAAGAAAAACTACTGAAGAGGATCATCAAGACGACCAGCCGCAGATTCACGTTATACTCAGGTGACACTAAACCATAACTTCTGTGTATATATTGTTTTTAACAACCTCAACAAAAAGAACTGTAAAGTTTCTTGTAAAGACTTATTTAAATCACATAAATATTAGCATATTAATGTTTGTAGTTTCTGTAATGAGATAGTAGTAATCTGATGATGGTTAAAGCTAAAAGTTAATATGAAATAACATCAGACTATTCTTCAAATAGTTTGGATGATGTTGAAGTATGTCAGAATATTATAAAGTTAGATCCCGGATCCGTGGTAATCAAAGTAATACACAGCTGTATGATTTTGAGCTAATAAGAGTAACAATTTAAAGAGCATTTGATGCAGAATCTATAAGAATTTTCTTTTAAAGTAAAGTAAAAACAAAAAGATGACCATTAAAGGTATTATGTTTAAATCCGTAGTTAAGATACAACAATAAAGAGATGTTTTCGCTAATATCCAGAGAGTGAATAAATTTATGTAACCTTGAAAAAATTCCTGATATATACATTGTCCTAATTTGTTGGTAATTAATTTTTACTAACTACGGCAGCTAGTTTAATTAACCGCAACCAATTAAACTGGTTCCCTATGTTATAATGTCTTAACAGGAGAGACGTTATAAAATGCGCCACTCTACTTTCTTATAAGATAATTGTGTACGTCGTGGCACATATAAAATGCGCCACTCTGCTAATACCTTGCTATTGTGTAAAAAAAATTATTGTGTATTATCTGCTAAATAATTAACAATAACTTGCTAAAATGCGTAAATTTATTCACTCTGAATTTGTGAACAAATAAATAGAGTTTTAATTATAAAATAATAATATTAGTATTAGGAAATCGACGTAATAAGCAAGTCCCCGCTTGTAAAAATATTCCATTTTAAACCTGTCGGTATTTACAGGCTATTTCATGTTAGATTCGTGTCGAGGAATGTACGCTCTGCCCCGTAAACAAAATAAGTTGTTTGAATGGCATTCCCAAGTGGACAACATACGACAGACCTGAACAGGAAATAATCGTGTTCCAGATTGTCCGTATTCACCCTCCTTTTGTTAACAACACATTGCCAGGGTAAACAGTAAGACACCCCAACGCATACAATAAGACTCCCCAACAGCTGATCTATTGTGCTAGTGTAAATACAATGAACTCTATGTGTGAAATTTCTTTCCACTATAAAAAGGTATTATACCTTTGTCTCGACAGATAATTGCTAGAAGTACATAAAGTTGAATTGATTTGAGAGAATTTAAATTTGATTAATTAGTATAAGATTCTTATTATCTATATATGTGTGTGTTTAAATGAATTCAAATTTCATAAGTGTTTAAAATAGATGATATAAGATTTGTCGTACGTAATACTTAGATTATTTAAAAGTGATTACCACTACAATGGCTCAATTTAACCCCGACTTGTTGTTGAAGGACGAACTAAGCTATGAAGCTTTGTAACGCGGTCTCCCATACACAAACGTAACTGTCGCGGAGCTGCGCAAAACATTACGCGAGAATAGACCAGAGAAACCCTCACTGTTGAATCGCTTAAGTGTGTTAGACTTCGAAAGTGAAAAGGAAACATGCTATCATAAATATACGGAACTTACCTCCATTGCACAAACCCTGCGAGATGAAAAATCCCCCGCAGTAATTTTAAGAACCACTCAAAGAATAGAACATCTGACCCGACGCATCACCAATTTGTTGAATTGGCCTGGTGACAAAGTTACTCCACCGGACGCGCAAAAATTCGCGGAAGAAGCATTACAACAATTACCCGAGATAATGCGCGAATTACGTAGAAGGTCCGAATCGTTTAGAATAGAAGAGATCCAAGAAGCAATGACGAAACTAAATATTTCCCCTACCCTATCTCCTACTCAAGGACAGCAACCCAGTGCTGTAAAATTTCAGTTTCTGCAGGAATCTAATATAGAACCCGTTAAGGAACGGTTAACCGATAGACAAGTAAATACCCTACCCGTAAACGTCACGCTACTTCCAAATGAACAAGAGAATATGACCCGTACTTACGAGTTACCTCCTCTCTTACAGACGAATCAATCTGCGGAAAAACCAAGAATAACGACTGAATTAAATCTCACTACCGAGCTTTATGGAAAAATAACTCACCCCGTAGAACGTATTTTATCTGAGATACTAACCACTGATGGGCTGAATATTACGAAACTCCTAGATTTTATCAAGCACATATTACAAATAAAGGATCTGCGACAACTAAGAGATGACCAAATTTTACAAGTACTTCTACCTAAATGTAGATCTCCTTTAAAAGATCGTGTGTTAGAGTCACTAAGGTATAATCACCCTGTAGAAGAACTACATACCACCCTGATAAGACACTTCATCCCCACCGGTATCTACGAAGAATTAAAGCGGAACTCAGTACTTCGTGTACAAGGAGCGTACGAGAGACTAGCTCATTATATATCTTAAATAAGGGAATCGGCCTTATTACTACAAGTTAACTGGAGTGAACACCAGCTAGTAGACACTATCTTAGTAGGACTATCTCCCGGGGAACGATCTCGCCTAGCACTCATGAAGAGACCAACCACATTTACAGAACTGGAACTGTGTTGTATACATTCATCCAACGTCTGGTATTCAGACCAAAACAGACGCGTTTTTATGTCCCAGACTCCACGCAGGGATTCATTCCTACCGCTACCCATTGGGACTGATACTCGAACCTACCGCGATAAGCGATTCGTAAGAACTTCTAAAACCCAAAGCTTCCCCAACACATCAAACTCCCTACAAAAACCCCAACAACATGCGAGCGATGCCAATAACGAAAGAAGATGTTATAACTGTGGAAAGTCCGGACACATTAGCAAGAATTGTAAACAAAAGCGGTACCAACAAAAAACCGACCAGTCAAAAAACATGTGAAGCAGGAAGAACAAAAATCCTACGTCTTCCGCAGCATCAGAAGGAAAAGTATAAACACTAATCACCCTAAAGTAAAAATAAATATAAACAAACGTATAGACCTTTACGTAACAAGATTTATTGACAAGTGCAACTCTATTGGTACATGCAAAACCAGTATATGCCAATTACCCTACATACAGATAGACCTTGGAGCAACGAATATTCTCGGTTTAATCGATTCGGGATCTACACGTAGTATTATCAGTCAACAGCTAGCCTTCGTATTAGATAATCATAATCTTATTAGACGTAGCCAAAACATGGACATAAAGTGTGCCACCGCGAATAAGCAAAACCTAAATATATCACGCAGTATTACGGACAAATTAAAAATAAAGAATTTTACTTGGTATGTTACACTACTCGTAGCTGAAGTTTTAGGACAAAACTTAATACTTGGCGCCGACTTTATAAGTATAATTCTCGACATATACGCTAAACAATATTTCTTTAGGTTTGATCGTACTCGAAAATATCAGTTCGACTCCGAGCTAAATAACAGCGAGAATTGCGAAACATCAACTATTCAGTTGGAGCATCATGAATCTAGTTTGAGTCATTTAAAAGGAAATGAGCGACAAAGAATTCAAAAGTTAATAAGGGAATGTTCTACTGTACTCACACCCAAGTTAGGATTGACCAATCTAATCGAATACAAAATAAATCTAAGTGACAACAAAGTAATACGTCTTCACCCATACAAATTATCTCCGCCCAAGATGGAAATAATGAGAAACCAAATCAACAAACTCATTGAACAACACGTCATAGAATCGTCAACTTCTCCGTACTCATCACCTCCATTCCTAGTACCGAAAGGAACTGACAAACATAGACTAGTCGTGGATTATAGACAGCTGAATAAGAATATAGAATTTGAATCTATTCCACTGCCCGACATTCACAGCGCGTTCCACTATTTTACCAAAGCGAAAATTTTCACCATAATGGATCTCAACCAGGCCTTCCACCAAATTCCACTAGCTGAGGAATCAAAACACCTAACTGCGATAACTGAGAAAAATACCTTGTTCTCAAACCCCGTTCTCATTAACTACTGTGTATATGTTACGAATGAAGTGAACAGTTTTTCACTAAAACCTGTCTGATGATATTGATGTCTTTGTTTATTAAATTTTTGCTTACGCAAATTGGTTACCAACGTTAATCACTTCCGTAAAACAACTACAAGATGAGCAAAATGAATTGTATGTGCAAAAATTATATTGCCTCTTAATTTAAGTCACGTAAACTATTGTTAAGTATAGGATACTGATTTGGTACACACTAGAATATCTTCAGTCATGTAGTCACGTAGTGTTCCGAACCCTGAAGGAATATAAAATATAGGAAGAGGAAGTCGTTCTGTTATGAGGAAACTAATTGTTGAAAACATGTCTTGTATTGTGACAGTGATAGCAAAATATGTCATTGTAATACTGCAGGTAATAATGATTAATCGCTCAACTATGTTGCCAACAATTTAGTAGAGAATCTAACTTTTATTATGCGACACATGTGTCTGTATGTGTATTGTATGTAGGCTATATTCAGTACATGTACAGTAATATTTGTGATGTAAATCTACCCCACTTTAGTTTCTCAGTTTACACAAGTCAGATGAATAGAAGCAATATGAGCGACAAAATCTGTTACACTAACAACACATTATGCGTCATTGCTCGTAAATGTGTCCTCTCAACTAATTAACAACAGTAATAGTGAAGCTACAGCATGTATTATTATTATTTATTGCTAACAATATGCAGCGTTACAGTTTTCTGATTGGTACTCATTTCCAAATAGGTGGTAACGCGGATAACACGGAAGCACTAAACGTTTTAATCTTTGACTTATTATTGGACCTATTGTAATTTTACAATGGATTATTAGCGGATTGTATATTATTACAATCAGCTTGCTATTGTTTCTATTGGCCAGCTTTCATTGGCAACCGATAATACAGTAGGATATAATGCCTGCAGCAATTCATATTAGATCGGCTACATATTAGTCCTCCTTTCAGAGATTTGAAACAAATTCTTCGGTGAAGAATGAATAAATTTACAGATAGCGTTGTAAATTAACGCGTGCTTACATGAAATATCAATCATACACCACACGAAAGTTTTAGTTCTACGGTAAACTATAGATGTCGCTCCGCGAACTTTTCAACTGACCCACGTATGTTGTTCACGTTTCTCTACCATAACATTAGAGAAGTTCTCTACCAAACACTAGTGAACTTCTGTCTTTGTTTTTGACGTTAATTTCTTTTCCTTTCAGAGGGCGCCTTGTTACTGACGCGATCAGATATCATGTTTGCTTCTTCTTTCTAGTTTTCATGACCAGTGTATTACTTGTGTTTCCTACATGGAAATACAAGGTTTATATAAATTTTAAATTAGCGGTGAATTTTTATTTTGGCTTTTACTCGTTGTACTATTGATGTATTTTTCCTTCTGTGTTATAGTATGTGTTGTAGTCAGTGAAGTAAAATGCCAGCTCAGTTGTGCTTTCGACTGTCCAATGATTTCATTTACAAAATGCTAAACTAGATAAACGATACATCACGTCACCTTCCTTTTGTCACGTAAGTGTTGATACTAGCGTACTAGTAGTTAAAATAACTACCTACTTGATGTTAATGCAATTAGTTTAAAGTCCTCAGTTAATCAAACTTCTTTTATATTCTCACTTTTGAATTAATCTCCTACCTTTGCTCTACCTTTATAACGTAAGAAGTCAAGACAAAACCTTAAGTTTTTTTTAGTTTGTAGGATAATCCCTTTAATTTATAACACCTCGCTTATTTTTTCTTCTTACGGGTTACAATTCAATTAAATAAACATTATTCATGTTGGAAAGAAATGCTTCCAACCAACTTTTTCCATGAATCTTTGCCCAAGAAATTTATTGATTTAAAAACATCAAGGCATGACAATCAAGGACTGAAGCATTCGAGGCACTTGGTATTTCATATTTGATTTTCAAATTTGAATATGATGTAATATTCACCGACCTTAACAGAGACAAGAATTAATAGAGGGATGTTATTAAAATTACTGCTTGCCGGGCTGTAAGGCCGTGATCCAAGATTGTTCATTGCATTGCAGACGTTTCAGCACTGAAGATGGCCGTCGAAGACATGGTTGAAACGTTTACAATGAAAACAACCTGTCTTTATAGGCGATGAGGATTTTGCTCTAAGGAAAGGGTTTTTGAAACTTTTCCACAAAATTACTTGACATATAAACAAAGAATATTCAATTATCGTTTATCAAGAGCACGGAAGATTATAGAGAACGCATTGTCATTTTGACTAATAGGTTCAGTGTACCATACCACCATTACATTGTCACTTGAAAAAGTGAACTGCTTTGTATTGGCGTGCTTTATTTTGCATGACGTTTCGCGCAGGAAGTGAAAAACTATTTATCAGGTGTCATGATTAACTAAGACGATACCGCAACAAGAGCTGTTACTCTGGACGGAGAATGGAGACAAAATCCATCGCCAGCAAATGAGTTTCAGAATTTGAACAGGAGCCGCAAACGTCACGCGTACGAGAAAGCCAAGGAGAATATGAATAATGAGATAATGAGAATATGAGAATATGAGATAATATGAATTAGAATAAAGTAACATATGAAAATATAAGTATTATTATTGAAAAATAAAGTAAAAGTGAGACAAATAACATGATTTAAATCCCTAAGCTGTGACTTGACACTGATAAACTTGTTAACCAAATACCTTCCATAACAGTACAATACAAACAGAACTCAATAAAATTAATTATTGAAAACAGAATTTGATAAGGAGAATGAGTACCAGTATGGTAATTGCATAACTAAATGATGTATAAACATTACAAAGGGACTATGTCCAAAGTACTAACAAAAAGTTGTAAAGTGGAATTAAAATTTTCAGTGACCACTAATTATCAAAAATAAAGATTGTGAGAATAACCAAATTGAAATCTAGGGATAAACAATAATATACCAGTGTCAGATAAGTGAAAATAAATCATGCATTATGTAGAAAATTGAAACTGACACTCACCCAGTGTTGAGAAACTAAATTTGAACATAACCTAATCTGGCCAACAAGTTTTCAATAAAACCATAGAAAACTATGACTAAAGTAATATTAAACCAAAATGTGTTGTAGTATAACATAACTAGATACTATGAGGAACATTAAATGTACAAAAGATAATATGTTAAGGAAACCTAAATGCTGAATAAATGTAATTTAATATAACCATATGCATCACATAGTATGGGTGTCTGAAACAGCAAAAATATCACTTAAACTTGTAATAAAAGAATAGGAACCTATAACATTGAATAATGGCAGAATAACGTTTATATGAGACAATTCAAGGATGATGTCTACATAATTAATAATAATAACACAAATAATGAATAAACACTAGTTACCACTAGTTGCAAGAGGTCTGAGTAATTTCAAACCAATGTAATTGTCAATATAAAGGCAGAATTAACCAATGCCCAGTACTAACAGTGTTATTAGAACACTAATAAGAGAAAAAGATACAATAAAGAAATAAATATGAAAGAATTACAACTAACGAAAAATATAACATTCAAGAGTAGGCTACTAAACACTCACCAAAAAGACTATAATTAAAGTAATAAAAACCAGTAATAAGTGAGACTGACACTATCAGAAGTGGTAATGACCAATGCATTATGCATAGGCCATAACAAAATGGTATTATCAACCACTAATAATATGATATAATTAATAAACAAATTATGTGATAATAGGCCTAGAATTTGACTCTAGTAAAATGGATAATTCTTAATTATAAGTAAATAACCATATGTGAAAAGTTCATAATACAGTGCTAATAAGTTATCACCATAAACACAGTGAATAAAAACAATGTATTTGATGTATTATGTAACATACGAAATATTATTGATTTGTACGAAGTGTGTTCTTATCAACCACATATCCGAACTATATGATGAGGGTATGCAAATTACTCGTAATCAAAAGATCGAAACGATGGGAGTTATAAAAATGTTGTCAGAGTGATTATAAATAAACTATTTGATTTATAAGAAAAACTAATAAATTGCAAGCCCGTGCGCGTGGCTTTGTGACTAGAAAAGTATACTCTCAACCCCAGGGGCTGACGCTTGTTTGCGCGTCTATTTTGACGAACCTCGCCGAGAGTACACGAAATAAAGATAATTAACCAATCAGAGCTCATTAAAAAGTACAAAGTGCCGAATCCCGACACACGTAACAACAACAGTTCATCACCAGCAATCGAGACAGACTCCACGCAGGCAGAGTGTCCGTCAAAGCATTGAATTGATAGCTACAGCTGATAATGTACACTAACCTCGAAACTCCGAGTTGAGGTTAGGTCGGACAAAAAGGGACAGTGAAGTTTATTTTAACAGTGTTCTTTAACGGAGTTCATGCGTGTAGGCAGTGTGTGAAGAGAAATAATGAATATTAATTCAAATATTAATTAATTTTTGAAAATTAAAAATGTTTTGTGTTAGTGATACTTCGAATCAACGGTACACGCAAGTATCAGTGCAAATGGTCATTATATAGTGTATAAAAAATAGTTAATCATATAAAGAATGCTATTAACGAATTCGATTTATCTGAATTAAATCAAAGTAACCCTATTCCTATAAGGAAAGGAACTTTAATAATTGCATAAACAATAAGCAATGAAAGCTTAGGCTGATAACAATTTTGACCTTCCAGTTTAAATTTAATCGTGATATTTTATAAAGAGACATTGTATAATCAATAAGAGGACCAATGAATCCTAACAATTAATATTTTTAGATGATTATGGTGTTTAATTGTAGAACCTTAACTCAATGTATCATATGAATTATTAACCATAGTAGTAAATTAATTTGAATTACCTATTTTTTGGTTATATCCATTTCTAGGATATATTCATGGAAATCTCACTAAATTTAATTCATAACAATGTTATATAAAATGAGTAATGCATTCAAAGAAGCATTAATCAATTAATATCAAACCCATAAGGTGACAATGAAGCCTAGTTAACCTCAATTTCAAATAATGAACAATCGTTCATATTTAATGTTATGTTAAAAAAACAAATAATATTTTTCATTCCCCCCCTACTCCTTATTACAGTAGTGCATTTGTTTTGTTAAAGTGTATCTTGCAGACTCAAAGAACCTGCTAGTATTATAAAGTAAAATAACCGAATTGTTTACATCCAGACATAGTCGATTACTAGGCAGTCTGACCACCCTGAGATTTTAATTATTTTAAGAGTCCATACTCGAAACCAATTGTTTTAAAAAAGAAAATGAATGAAATAATTGTACAACTACAATTATTTGAATTGAGTTAAATAAGTAAGCATTATTTAACGAATAGATCCAGTGTTGACTATTATTGTAAAAGAATAGACTTACAGCTTAGGTGAGCGACAGCGACGGTTTGTACCAGAGACAACAGCGAGAATTTGAATCTAAAGATTCTCGCCAACAATATTCTCATACGTTATTAACATACAACAACAACTAGTAAGTATTGTACAAATGTTATGCTTATGTCGATTTCAGTACAGGAATACACCGTTCGAGTCACCTCATCGAATAGCATAAGAGTCGACGTAAACTATTCGACTACGAACTCACAAAATTGAACAAAATTATAAAAAACCTAAATACATTTAATAACCAACTTCAAGAGCAATCCAACGGATTTATTTATTTTGAATTCAATTAAAAAATTGAATTGGATTGAATAAATCAATAAACCAAAAACTAATAATAATAACAATACTTATAACAATTCTATGAGAGGACATCTCGTCTAATTACAAAATGGCGAACAACGATTGAAGCAATTGATTAGGTTCAACCTCAACCTCATTAACGGATAATAAAGTTACATACGATCATCACGTCGTATTACAACATGACGCCAACAACGTGTGGCTTATAAATAATATACCAAGAACGGTAGTATTACAATATAACTGATGTAGGCTACAGAGAAGGTACACCTAGAATGTTCATTTCATGTCTATCAGAGCTCGGCCTCGACTTCATGTCTTCAAAGTAGAAAAGGAATGGAAACAGTGACACTACTAGCAACACCCTTATGGTTTCATTCATGAAAGACAAGAATCATTTTATAATTTCTTTCTCTTATCTTATCAGTGAGCCAATAAATATTTTAAACTTAAAATCCGCATATACAGTACAGACAACGTTAATGTTTTATCTAATATCGGACTTTCACTACTACTGATAGGGATGAAATCCTGATCAGACATTACCTGTATCACAAGGGGCTAGTATAAAATGTTGGGGAACATTTGTGTTTATAAGATTTTCCTAGGCCTATACAGAAGACACTAAACAAGAACATAAATGATGTTCTTCTTTCATGGTTCTCACACACTCGTGCTACAGTGAAACTTATAATAAAAGAAAAGAGGACACAAGTACAAGGAATTCAGATTTAAAGAGAGGGGTACACTTACAGACACATGATGAAAAATATCTGATGAACTTCAAGTAATTTGTTTATAAAAAAAAATATTAAATTAATAAGCACCAAATTTAATAAGTATATTTAACAAAATGAAAAATATAGTCTACTAACACAAGAAAGGAATTATTTACCTGAAAGTGGGTGAAACCGATGTAAACCGAGAAAGAGAGGTAACAGTAACAGGCAAAATAATCTGAAACGTAGTTTAAAAAATCAGGAAAATGTATGTTTTTATATAACATTCATTATTAGAATTAGTTAATAATTACGAATATAAAATTTTCTCTAAATTTGAATTAGTTCAAGAATTTCTTTTAATTGAAGGAGAATTTTGTACCGTCCTCGATGGCTTTATTCCCTGAATAATTCTATGCATTTTCAGCTAAAATATCCGTGCGTGTTAACTGCGCAAGAAGTCAAACCGTCTAAGCAGAAAATAAATAAAACATTTTGTACGTTTAATAACCTATCCGTCAATATGGAAGAGTTTACTCCACATAGAAGTATCCATGGAAACGAGATTAATCTTATTTCATGTTGCCTTGACCTGTTCAATACGTTCAAAAAATATATAATAGTCTCAAAATTACACAGACGCCAAACCTAGGTTGACATAGTGTCGTCGACGGTACAAACCCGCATAGAGAAGAAAATTTGAAAAAATAAATTTTCCTTCATACGACATTCACGCGGATCCACCTCTTTAAATAATAAAAATAAAATAATGGAACACCAGAGAATTCGTTACGCACAACTCTAATACCAGCTTCAATAAACAGAGACTCTCATATACCCCATTTCAAGTTTAAGATTACCTAACTCATACAAATGTAGCAGACATAAATGTCACCTAATTAACACTATGTCGTAATACAGGTCACCAATTACACAAGTCGACACACAATAATTTGCTCTTACCGCTCTGCACATAAACAGCTGTCCAATGTACACACTGCATCGGAAGTAACAGGTCTCATTTCTTGGATACCCAATAGCAAACACAGCCCACCACTGCAACTGGCTGGTGGTTCTCCAAATATCTATATTTACACATCGCCAAGGTTAAAAAATGATTCTACTGCTTTCTCGGTGATATGTGGAGAGTAATCACGCAATCGAAGGCGCCTAGAAAATAGTAGACAATTTCAAGGTGCGAAGTTAGCCGATGTATTGAACATATCTGCCAGACTTATATTAAACATATTAAAGACTATATCAACGATTGCAATCAGATATGAGTATAATATCACATTATACCAAACAAATATTTATGAAATATTTTTCCTTATTAGAGAAAGCCATTAGGAACATATAACTCGCAAATTTTTACAAGTCTCAGAATGTTTTCTTCTACTATAATCTTATTTGAACTTCTAGCAACAATCACCACCACCACCACTACAATCGTCATTATCACACACACACACACACACACACACACACACACACACACACACACACACACACACACACACACACACACACACACACACACACACACACACACACACACGCTTTGTAACACAGTGCCACAACACTTGGTGACTAATTAGACAAAACAAACAGTTTGCCTTTATTTATTAGGTTTGACTGATTATGATCCCAGAGATTTGGAATGCAAACGATAAAAAATGATTACGTGATTAAAATAAAACCACTGCGACAAGACAGTTACTATTACAAGAATTACGATTTGCAAGATAAATTTTCCATGAACGTTAATAGCCTACTGCCATGCGTCATTTAATAGTTAAGGATGTTTCAAATTGCCTTATCAACCCTCCAGTCGGTAGTTTCACATAACAGTGCTCAGATTTCAATACGGCAAGTCTATCAAAAATCAGTCAATTAAAAGTCATTTAGCTAAACATAATGACTTTAGCAAACAGGGATTTACAAAGCCTTGTTACAAATCTGTGAAAAGGCCTAAAGGCTAGTGAGGAAAAATTCATGATTATGTTTTTAAATTACCAGTTTAGGGAGAAAGGCAGTGTTGTGGGGTGGCTTTCACCTGAAGTAGTCTCTGTCTTAACTCGATTTGGAACAGGATTTTACGGTGCTGCGCGGTTGGGCACAGCATTGCCCACAAGAACGTTCGGATGCCGGTTGAGCTGCACCCATTGGGATACCAGGGATAGGGCAGATATTTGGGGAACTCTATCGCAAGTCGTCTTCATATTTGAGGCTATACGCTTGTGGAAGTTCTGGTGTTTGTCGAGGGGAGTTGGTGTTGAAGGTTGTTAAACATCAGCCTCATGCGGGGAGAAGCCAGTAACGAAACTACTGCTATTGAATATAGTGTGTGTTATGCCCATTAGGCAACTTGCGTGGCAGGTACAGGCAACTTGCGTGAGAGGGTTCCATCGTTTCTCAACCCCCTCCTTAAGCCTGTTCGTCCCGAACTGGCAATCCGTCTCTGAAGTAATATCTCTGTGTGTCCCGAATTTTCATTGCATCACTGTCTGTCTTCAGCCATCCTCTTATCAAGCGATGCATTTCTCGCAGTTGATTTTCTAATTGCGAGGAATAGTTCTCTTGGAGCTGAATCTCAGGTGATCCGAACATCAAGTCGCAAGGAAGACGCATCTCAAACACCAATTTTACTAGAGTCATGGCGGTCGTGTCGTGTACTGATGACTTATATCCCATTAGGAATAATGGTATACTCTGGTCCTAGTCTCTTTGGTTCTCGTCAACAAACTTCAGTAGTTCCTGCTCAAGTGTCCTATTGAATCTATCAACAATTCCGTGCGGCAGAGGACAGACAGGCGTTGTCTTGGTCTTCTGTATTCCGAGTAGACGGCATAATTCTTTAAACATTTCTGAATGGAATTTCCTCCCTTGATCGGTACGGATTTCCATAGGGACCCCATAATGGCTACAGAAGTTGTGAACTAACGCCCTTGCCACAGTGGTAGCGTCCTAATTTGGAATTGCATAAGCTTCCACTCCTTTAGTAAAATAGTCACCTATAACCATAATGTACCGGTTTCAATCGTCAGTAAGTGGGAAAGGCTCAGCAATGTCTGTGGCAATTCTTTCTAATGGCAGTCCAACGTTATATTGTGTCATTTTCCCCCTGCTTCTGGTTTGTGGGCCCTTGCTTGCAGCATATATTGCACATGTCCGACACCATTCTTCTACGTCGTGGCGAAAATGAACCCAATAGAATCGCTTCCGTATTTTGTAAACTGTTTAATAACGCCAAGATGACGCCCAGTCGTTCCATCATGTATCTACTTCACAACAGACTGCACTTTACTTCGGGGAACTATCAGCTCCATGACCCGTTTCGTCCATCTGCACTTTCTCAAGCTCTTTTCAGCAATCCGTTCTCCAAGGTAAGAGATTCCCATTGTGCCCAGTAGCCTTTCAGCACTTTGGAACCCTGGCATACATCTGGCTAATCCAGGCGGTGACATTCCTCTTTTGCTGTAAACATCGGTCAAATCTCTTTATCAGTCATCTGTCCTTGTCGAAAATCTTGTGTCGTCCTGCCGTCTGCCAGAATATCTACAGTGATGGCATGAACATGTTTGCTTGTGGTCTGTTCTTCCTTTCCACGGCAATGTCGGTAGTCTTCTGAGCACGGTCTTTGAGTTAAGCCCTCTGCATTACCATGAAGACGCCCCTGCCTATGTTCTACGTTGAAGTTGTTCTCTTGCAGAATTTCGAGCCGTCTTGCCATCCTTACTGCCGCTTGTCGCATAATGCGTATTTCAAGTGTTCTCCAGAGCACTCTGGAACGTACTTTAGTGCGGCCTTGACTAGAGGAGAAAGGTGTGTAGGAACGCCCTCGGCTGTTTGAGAGAGTACCATCGTTTCAATATAATTGCAAGGGCTCAGTCCTCAAAATTAAATTGCATTGTTTGTATTTAAAATACTGTATTGAACAATTGGTGCCACTTAATGAAAGTTAGTTGTATATATGTGTATTGTGTATAGTAGTTTTGTGTATTTGTTTGTTGATTATTATACATAGTCTTTTTTTGCAGTTTCAGGTAAGATTTAGTCGATGGTCAATTTCAGAGAAATATTTTCTTGTTTTTAGTCCCTATGTTTTTAGTCCCTGGTAACGTGTAACCAGTTTCTGCAACAATTTTTGTCTAAGAATATCTTGGATTTGATATAATATTTTCTTTACTATTTCAGTGTAATACCATAGTAGTTATGGTTACAGCGCACGCCTTCCTACTCTGCATTGAGGTATCTTCAGTGGTTCTGGAACACTTCTCGAGCAAGACTTAATAAAAATTCATGTCATGTTCTTGTTTTCCATTTTTGGTATGTATGATTTTGGTCGTCCCAGATGCGGTACGATGTTGTCCAATGTGAGAATGGTGTAATATTTGAAAACGCTCTGGTAGCAATTTAGTTTAGTAACTTATTCAATCAACATGCTTCGTACGTGGCGGTCTCAACTCATGAGCTACTCACATTTACATGTATTTTTAACCGCATTTACTCTCTTACACGCTGTAATATCTCTTTTTTAAAGATTTTTGTCTCGTTTTACGAGTCTTTCATTTTTCTCTTTAACGTACGTGAGATAATTCATTTTAGAAAGTATAACCTGGATCTTAATCTATTAAGTTTCTGATCTGCTTAAAAACTAATGAAATCAAGTGTACCTCTAATAATTAAGATACGTTTTTATTAAGTATTGCTTCCACTAAGTAAACAATGTTAATTTTTAATATTATGTATAATAAAATAATAAATAACATTATATTACATTAGCATAGGTATTGTTATATTATATATAATGCCTAAATTAAATAAATATTGTCAGTTCTTTTATGATGTCGGTAATAACAGTTCCCGGTAAGTTAATTCCTGTTTATTAAAGGGGGAAGTTAGTGACTCTCCTCTTTGATAACCCTTCTGTTGATTACTGTTTTGTTTTATCGAAGTTATGAAACAACAGTGGGCATTTCATTCCATGACAAATCGATTGTGTTGTAGTACGAACGAAACAAATCGCCACACAGGTGCAGTTTAATACAAGAAGTACTGACCGTCATTTAATACAGAGTGGATAAGTGTAGGTGGCGACGTAAAAGAATCGGAAGTAATGTTTCTCTCGGGAACATCTAATAACACTATATATAACGGTATCGGTCGGTTAGAAGCGAACTAGATAAATAAGTACAGTGTATGAAAAACCGATATCAAATGGATGTTTCTCCTACTCACTACATTACATAAATACAATTTAAAAATTTTAAGGTTTAAGATTTTGAGATTAGGTCCGACAAATAAATGCCCTAACGTTACATGGAACTTTATAAGGCAGTCCTTTTTCAAAACTACTACTTAAATCTCATTTGGTGCAAAATTATTATCCAGCAATGCCAACAGTTGTCGACGGCAAGAACGACGCTTACATATATTTTTCTTTTCCATACCAAATTGTGGATTAATAATAAGAATAATAACTGCGTTCTTAATTGTTTGTGGTCCTTGGTACATCTTAGTACGACGTTCTTGTACGGGTTTGAAACATGTTGTCTCTTGCAAGTCGGGTCTTCCTTAGTCCTTTCGTCTAGCTAGCGTCTATCACTTGCGTATTTCGTGTGAGATGTTCACATCGACTATCGTAATCTGTTATGATCTTCCTGAATACACAACTGAGAGAGCACTCGATGAACATCTCTGAAAGGGGAACATAAACTCTACACGTAATGGAATGTGGTCCACCTATGGACACCACATTTTTGTTAAATTCCGGGTCAGTATAATTCAGCTAAATACCAACATATTAAAACTTAATAACAATGACGACGTCTATATATCTCAAGCAGAAGTGGCAGAGCAAGTGAAAAGTGTCATCTGTTAACTTAAATCGTTATTCAGTGCATCTCCGCTGTTACATACCCATTTATTGTAACATTGAGCCAAGATTAACAAAGTTTGATACGATTGCATTTGATTTTATAATGCAAAATATTATTATTATTATTTTCACGAGAGAAACTGTGGATATCTAATGTTCAATGCAGGAGTGTCCGCACTTCTACGATGTGTGTGACTTTCATCCACGAGAACCAAAAACCCTTAGAGCCTACTGCTTGACGTCAGTCCAGCTAGGAACCGCTTTCGCAATACTTCGGGGTGGTGTCAGTCACAGTTCACCTAATAATCCGCCGTCATAATTTATTCCTCTTTCCTGAATAACAAGTAGCTCACACATAGTTTGTGTGGCTTTCGTTGATTGCATTTTTGTCTCTTTTCTTGACGTATACTAAATAATATCATCAGGAGTAATGTGCCCTACTTCTGATTTGAGGCGTCCTCGTTGTATCATCCGTTAGTGGCATTTCAAAAATGCATGAAACGCATCATCCAGATGATATCGTAATATACGTATCCTGGGTACGTATTACATTCCTCAATTTACTGAGGTAGGCATGAAAATGTCCACGTAATGAAAGACACTGCGTTAGGTAATAGTGGCATCACCATGTCCTTGATTCATTCATCTGTCCAACTGTCTAACAACTCTCTCAATCCATTTTCCTCTAGGTTCTTGATTCCATCGTGCCTGGCAACTATGAATGATCTGCAATCTCACTTCAGCTTTAGAAGTTGTTTAGCTTACATCTTTCTTTCAAAGTTCGTATTAATCATCTGAGCTACGAATGTATAGAAGGTTTGCCGGCTTACCGTAGTATACGAGGAGAATAAAACGGTTGGCTTTGATAAATTAGCATAGTTGGCAGATCTATCCGACTACTGCCAAATACTCCACAAGCAAAGAAAGAAAAATGAAAACTGAGAGGAGCCAGATACCGATGAATCTGGTATGAATATCACGTTACCAAAGAAGTCTGATATTTTCACTGATAGAGAAGAATCTTCCATGAATACTGTGATTGGCAATACCGCAGACTAGATTGTCTCATCGAGAAATATAACTCGGCTGTGAGAAATATATTAGGAATATTCAGAAATAAATAATGTAATGGTACATATCTTCACCTAACCATAATGAAGAAGACATGACCAGGTAATTTATTTAGTCATTGACACTAGAGTAAAATGGGATGAATTAGAATAGAAGAATGGGTGAATCAGAATAATAAAACGATCAGACATATCAAGGGAGTCAGAACAGTAACTTATATTAATTCTTAGTAGTAACAAACAAACAAGTCAAAATGGTGAATACTGAAACAAGACGATTTAACCCGAATAACCCAATAGATGGTAAGGGAGAGAGTAGAACTAGCCCCAAAGGACCAAGAACAACCTGATGATGACAACTACAAATAGAGTAGAAATAGCCATCGCACCAATATAAGTGTAAATAAGAAGAATAGTGACTAAAAGACAATTAACCTATAAGTATAGTGAAATAATCTGCCACACACTAAGGAAGTGACGGATAATGTATGACAAAAGAAAATGAACTAAGAAAGAACACCAAACTTGTATTAAACCAAAGAAAATTGTATATCATATTAATAATTGTAAGGACAGACAAACTAAAGATACGAATTATTAAGTACTTAAAATATAGAAGGGCACAGTAAACCCCAAACAGATAGAATAAACTATGACAAATCACATTAACACAATACTAACATATTTGTGATACAATAAACCAACATGAACTTGTTAATGTTATAATTAAACCTTGTAAAGTGAGAGGTAGAGAGTTAGAGAAATAGTGAACATAGTAGGGTGAGAAAGAGAATTTAAAGTTAGGTAATACCCACTAGTAACACTTAAATTAAACCTATAAAGTGCAAAGTGATAGTGTGAAAACCCCAAATTAAATAGAACCCTATTGATAGGGATTGACACCAAATAATCAGTGTTAAAACCATTAGTAAAGAGTTAAGAGTGATCGAAGACCATCAGTGGGTGGTAAAATAATAAGTGAAGGCTGATAATGGCTAGTCACAGAAAGGACTGTGACACTTAATAGCAATTATCTAGTGAACACAAGTGCATTAATAACAAGATGAAACAAAGTGTAACAGACTAGATAATAAGTAGATTTTAAATATAGTAGTACTTACTACTTGCCACATTTTAGTTTGCAAGTCTTAATATTAGGGAATAAGTTGTTAATTAGTATTGCTAATCAAGTATTCAAGAACGAATGACTATCAGTGTGTTAATACACCAAGATATATGAGAAAACAGTATAATTAAATAAGATTCACAAAAACTGTCAAAATGTTGATACCTAAGTGAACACTATAATATTGGATGTCAAATTATTCCTTGAGCAAAAATATGAACAGTGGTGATAATATTTACTACTAAAAAGGGAGTACTGAAGACTAATTACATTTAGAAGATCGGTAACCAGTTTGAATACAAATTCAAATAATAATTAACCAATTTCAGCCAATCAAAAAATTTGAGTAACCATGACAACAACCGAATATTGACAAAATTCAGTTAGGAACAATGACTTTATGTAGTGACGCCAAACTGAAGAGACGCCACGCGATGAAGGGCCCAAATTTTCATTAGAAAAAACGTATAAGTGCCCATACTTTGGAGAAGGAATAGCAGTACATCAGATGAGAGGCCTTTACAACCAATATCTACCAAGGACCAGCCGAAATTAATCCAGATGACCGGAGAATACTAGTAATCCAATCTGAAGAAGATGACAACCCAATTTTGAGCCCAAGATAAGAAGTAGGAAGAATCTACATTGACACATTACTTCATATGGACGAATGACTAAGCCCAACATAACTACTAACGTTGAGTACTGCTGAAGTTATTTGATTATTATTATAAAACTAATTCTCTTTCCAAAATTTTAACTATAAAAAATAAAACTCTAACTATAACTGAATATTTTCAAGGATTAATAAACCAAAGAAATAACTTTGTAAACGTTGAATGAACACATGATAACCTATGTTACACAAAGACACTGACACACTTCAACACCACAATATTCAATTTATAACAAATCTTGTATAATTTTAATGATCACAAACTTTTAATTATATGTTCTAATTTTGTTATCTTGTTATGTAAACCTCTGTTTCGTACTTAAAAGAACCCATTTGGCAGATTTATTTTGTGAAATAATAACCAGAGTCAATTGTAAACATTGCACTGCCAACCCAGCGCTACGCTGAGCGAGAGATTATATTGCCGAGGCTAAAACTTTTATTATAACAGTCATTATTTTCATGAAGCTTTAACGATAATTAACAAGAAAAAGTATAATAAAAAAGTGCGTACTGATAACAAACTTTCCAGTATTTATTTGTAGAATATATTATGTATGTTTTGTTTGCTAGCAGTGGGTCGACATAACCAACACTAATTCAAGTTGGCAACACGTATTCCCCCACTCACACGAGAATCAGTCACAAGCCAGACGGCGAACATTTTCGATAACAAAAATCAACATACTACACAAACATTAAACTTTAATTTTAGTATCCACACAGGAAACTTCCAAATATTACAAAGTGACGATCCCAACAGTGGGGCCTTTCGTTGCTATACAACGACGCAAACAAAGAGTCTAACACCCCATATAAAAATCGTTTTTTACAAAGTGGCGCACCAACTAGTGAGACTAGATTGACGAGAAATATTAACGTCTAGCGGCAAGTACGACAGAAGGTCAACAAGATGAAGAGGGCATCATCATTAAGACGGACGAAGGAGGCCGAAAAGGAAATTCGAGCGGAAGAGAAGGAAGTGACTTCGGTAGAAGACGCCGAACAAGTGTTACCTCCAGCAGAACCAGTCAAACCCGTACAGTAGGGTGGAACGAAAAAATCAAGTTTGGATTTTTAATTTGTAATAGCACGGAAAAGTTGCCTTTTGGTGTAGATAAGATAAAAAAAAAGATATGAAAAATATTGGAGCACGTCTTGAGGTGCCGCAAGGACGATAAATTTTCATAAAATTGCAATTTTCGCTACATTTTTAAGTTTTTTTAAGAAGTTGTCAAAAATTTTTTTTTTATTTCAAATACTGTCAAGAAAGCAGTTTTTATATCAAAAAAGACATACAATTTTTTTTAACTTTTTGGATTATGTCTTGAGGTGCCGCAAGAGCGGTAAAGTTTTATAAAAACACACTTTTTGTAACTTTTTCAAAGAATTTTACGTGTCTCGATTGTGCAATAAAAAGTTTCAAATAGGCGTTTTAATATGAATAGAAAGATAAAAACAGTTTAACTATTGCATTGGCATCCGGGAGCTGTGCTAACTGTGCTAATCTTCCTGTGCCAATTGCCAATTGCCAATGTTGTGCATGTGCTAAACTTTCTTGCCAATTTAAAATAACCTTCCTCTTTTGGAGAACATAAATGATTTAAGTACAGATCAGAAGTATTTATTGGATATGTGTATCGCTGTATCAAGTGGAAATTGCTCACTAGATTTATCTTTAAGAAACCCTGGAAAACTTGCTCACTCCAGGTGGCTTACATTAGCAAACCGTATACATAGATTGTATGTGGCAACTGAAAATCCAACTGAAAACCTTAAGACTCTGGCTGAGTACATTGTGAAAGTGTATGCACCTGTGTGGTTTAACATTAAGTTAAAACCTTCATGTACTTATGGTTCCAAACATCTGTTTAAGCTTATCTCATATTCACGCTATCTCTCACTGATGATTTCAAGAACGTTCTAGACCCGGTTATTCAAAGAAATGGGTACTTTGCTGCTACAGAAAATCTCCTTTTGTCCATGCTATGTGATGAGCACAAAAATGTAAGAGAACTTGGTTTACGACGTGTTTTAAAAGCAAGAACAGAAAGTAGAGGCGGAGTCAGGAAGTTTAAAGTTCCAAAATAAACTTTGACGCAAAGGATTACATCGACATGATCTCATGGGCTGAAAATGACGTAACTGAACCCTCCTTTGGTAAAACATGTTTTCATTGACTCTCTCAAAGACTTTATACAGAAGACATCTGAAGCTCAACCAAATAGTAAAGTGGACCCGCTTATCGACTTTCCCCGGCTTCCTTGTCACACGCAAGCAGTGGAAAGAGCTGTGAAACTGGTGATCGAATCGGCTGAAAATGTCTGTGGTTCAATCGCAAGAGAAGGATATATTATATAACAGCAAAAATTGACTCACGTGAGAACATGCCAAAATTTGATACAATCAAACAGTTTAATGAAGTAGAAACAAACATTTTGCAGCTGTAATATTTGTAATTATTAAGGGTTTTTAAATCATAAAAAATGAACTTTCAATGTCTTTAAAAGTGTATTATGATATTTTTTTACATGTGCTCTAATAAAAAAAAATATATAATTGATTTGACGAGCTTTTATTTCAACCTTATTTACTACTATTTGTAACAACCAAAATGTTCGCAAAAGTTTCAAAATTAGCAAAAATACAAACTTTTTGACATTAAAAAATATTTTTTTATTCTTATTATTTTTTGTAATTATTAATTTTTTCCAATTCTAATGCTTATGTATGTATTTACAACTATCTTTTGTAACATTATATGTACGAGAAAACCATAAAAAATAATTTATCAATTATTTATAAATTAAAAATTTATTATTTTATTTTTTTTATTATTATTTTATTTTATTTATTTATTTTATTATTTTAAAAATTTATAATTTTTCAATTTTTTAAATTTTTTTACAAACTTTAAGCTCTTTGCGGCACCTCAAGATGTTGTACTATAGCAACCAAATTTTTTTTCTTCTTTTTGAACCTAAAAGGCAACTTTTCCCCACTATTACAAAACTAAAACAAAAAAAAATTAAAAAAAGGCCATTTTCGTTCCACGCTACCGTACAGCCAGAAAATCAACCGGAGAAACCCGCACGATCAGAGGACGGAAGTTTGCTGGAAATGATGAAAATATTGATTGAAGATAACCGGAAGAAGATGGAAGAAACGTTGAACAAAAATAAAGAGGAAATTAATGAAAAATTGGACCAGAACAGGGAAGAAACTAATAAAAATATAGAGTCGTTAAAGGGTGATAACCAAAAACTTAGCCAGCAAATGGCCGAAAACAGTAAGACCATGGAAGAAATAATGGGCGAACTGAGGCAAGACAGCCAGAAAAATATGGAGGTATTGAATCAGAAGATGGCGGAGAACAACGAAAAGGTGAATAAGAAAATCGAGGAGGAGATGACGAGCATACGGCAAGAGATTTCCGAAATACATGGGAAATGGGAGATTACGAGCCATGACCTGCAACAAACGAAGGAAGACTTCGGCGAACGAATGACCAACATGGAAGAAGACAGCCAGATCCGAATAGAATCCATAAAATCCGCAACCGACCAAAATATAACACAGGTACGGACAGAATTTGGAGAGAAATGCCGGGAGATCGACACCGCCGTAAACGAAGTTCGCGGACAAGGTCAACAAAACAAAAACAGAATTGAAGAAATCCAGCAACGAGAGATTGCCAAAATCAGGGAGGAGCTGGAAGTAATTAACAACAGACCGCCAGTAATGACACAGTACCAGCACATGGACAACAGGGAAGTAATTAACTTCAAACAATACCGGCGAAACCCGATGGAATTCTTGGAGATAGTGGACGAACAACTGGCCAAGACTCGGGAGAATAGATGGACCATTATCCGAGGGTACCTGGACGAGTATTTTCGTGATATAAATGACAATTGGTGGACGGCCACGAGACACGATCTCACGTATTACGAAGAATTTAAAGACGTGTTTAAAAGGAAATACTGGTCGGAAGCAACACAAAACATCGTGCGAGACAGTATATGTTTCGGCAGGTATGACGCCACCAGAGGGACGACTTTTACGGCATATTTCCTGGCAAAGGTATGTCTAGCAAGGAATCTGGAGCCGAAAATCCCAGAAGAAAGTTTAGTGACTAAACTCGCCTTTCATTACGAAGAGGGTGTCTCCAGAGCGCGGCTGGGTAGCCAAATTAAGACCATTCAATCCATGGCAGCTCTGCTAGAAGATTACGAAGGGAGCGTTATTACCGCAGAAGCCGACAGCGGGACGACAGGGGCGAAAACAAAAACTTTCAGAACGGCTACCAGTATAACAGCAATAACTACCGTCCTAATTATAACAACCGCAAAAATGCGAATAACCCGACTAACGAGTCGCATAATAGAACAAATCACAATCCGACCAACCAACCAAATAACGGCTATAATAACAATAATAGGCCGAACAATCATTATAACCAATACAACCGTCCAAATAACACACAACATCAATCCTATAGGCCGAATAACACCAGTTTCAACCGGCCAAATTGTAACAGCAATACAAATGACAATCGAAATCGCAACAACACAGATCGTAACTATCGTCAAGTACATTACGTGGAAATTGACGGGAGAAATAGGTCGTTTTATCAGGGACGACGAAGTGCCGACCGAAATGCCTACGGACACCGGTACAGTGATAGTAATTACGGACGTGACACCAGAACCAACACGGGCCAAAGTCGTAGCCAAGAAGTATACAGGAGTGACCGGTACGAAGAGGATCACAACCGGCCTGAACCTCGACCGTCAACGAGCGGAAGTCCGACAACGAATCAACAAGACGATCGTAACAATCAGTCCGAGATGACGTTAAACTAGGAGCGGCAGTGAAAAACCTACTCGTACCCTCACTGAACCAGTCTATTGGGTTAAATCGCACCGTTACTCAAACCAACGGCGAACACACAATTACAATCGTGCGCAATAATTATTTGAAGAATATTATAGAGGAACTCCTCGAAGAAAGTAGCAACCAATCTGATAGTAAACACAACGAGATTGCTTATATTGCAAAGCAAGTCAACGGAGTACCAGTACAAATTATGATAGACACTGGATCCAATATCTCATTAATCGACAGTATTGAGCTTCAGAAAATTCAAGAAGCAAGTAAGACAATTATACTTACGTTACCCATCAGCAACATTGTCCTTGTAGGAGCGACCGGACGACAAAACAGAACCGTCCGAAAACAAATGCAACTCGAACTGACAAGCAATGGACAAACCGTGACAATTACTTTTTTAGTAGCCAGTGGATTGCCATTCCGGATGCTAATTAGTTGCGATATGCTGCGCCAATACTCAGCCATAATTGACCTGAGTCTGTACAAAGTTATTTTGAAGAAGAATGACATACAGTGGATATCTGAGCTGACCAATAATGAAGAAATACAGCCACATGAAACAATGTACCACATCCAAAAGTACAGAAATACTGGAGAACATGTACTAAATAATGGGATTTATGACGAGACCGACATTGAAGAACTATGGCAAGAAAAACTCGAAGAAATCCGAACTTTCCAGAGAGAGAAAACGAGCGCTCAATTAACAGCTCAACAAGCTGAACAACTGATCGAAGTATATAAGCGTTACAAGCACGTATTTTCAAATACACCTGGAAAGGTCAGAGATTATCAGTGCGATTTTCAATTCCGAGAGCCTGTCAACTTGATAAAAAAATCGTACCCGATCACAAGTTCCGAATGATGAAGGATATCAATTCGATGAAGTTCAATTTCACAATAAAATATCAGAAAAGACTGACAAAATCAGAGAAAAATATAAGCAAATGCAACCGAAGCCCATACAATATCAGATTGGAGAGCAAATATTACTCAAAAACAGAGGATTACCAAGCACCATGGAAGGGATAGCCAAGAAGCTATTGTTACTGTACACAGGACCCTACATAGTAAGCAAAGACAACCAAAATAATACAAATGAGATCGTGGACCCAAAAACACAAAGAATAAAGGGGACATTTAACCAAACCTCTATGAAAAAATATCATTAAAAATGAGAAAAAACCATCCTGAAACCAATTAATAAATAACTAGTGTTAAACAGTAAGGAAAATAAACAAAACCAATAATAATAAAAAGGTCATGTATACCATACCCACTAACACTATCGAATCACTAAGAGCTAGAGAGTGTGAATAAAAGAAAAAGAATATAATTTGAAACAATGTATTGTATAAACTAAATAATAATAATGTGAAGAATCCTACAAATGATATTTATTTTATAGTCGCACTAAGACTACTTGTATAATTTTATAATGATTGACTGTAGATAAGTCCAGCAATCAAATGTGTATTTTACGGCGGAGCAATGGAGTCAAAAGTACCCCTCCGATCCGTTTCAATATAATGATAGGGAAAAATATTAGGGAATTAGATATCAAAGGGATAAGAACATTAAAATAAAATATGATACAAAGATCAAGAAGTATATTCACACTCAAAAATAAAAAGAACCTATTGCTCTAAAATAACCAGTGATTGAGAAAGTAAAATGAAATAATGATTGATAATTCCAATCAAAAAACTGAACGATATTTGTTGAAATAATCAATTTTAGTGGCAGGGCAATATGTAATGGTACATATCTTCACCTAACCATAATGAAGAAGACATGACCAGATAATTTATTTAGTCATTGACACTAGAGTAAAAAGGGATGAATTAGAATAGAAGAATGGGTGAATCAGAATAATAAAACGATCAGACATATCAAGGGAGTCAGAACAGTAACTTATATTAATTCTTAGTAGTAACAAACAAACAAGTCAAAATGGTGAATACTGAAACAAGACGATTTAACCCGAATAGCCCAATAGATGGTAAGTGAGAGAGTAGAACTAGCCCCAAAGGACCAAGAACAACCTGATGATGACAACTACAAATAGAGTAGAAATACCCATCGCACCAATAAGTGTAAATAAGAAGAATAGTGACTAAAAGACAATTAACCTATAAGTATAGTGAAATAATCTGCCACAACACTAAGGAAGTGACGGATAATGTATGACAAAAGAAAATGAACTAAGAAAGAACACCAAACTTGTATTAAACCAAAGAAAATTGTATATCATATTAATAATTGTAAGGACAGACAAACTAAAGATACGAATTATTAAGTACTTAAAATATAGAAGGGCACAGTAAACCCCAAACAGATAGAGTAAACTATGACAAATCACATTAACACAATACTAACATATTTGTGATACAATAAACCAACATGAACTTGTTAATGCTATAATTAAACCTTGTAAAGTGAGAGGTAGAGAGTTAGAGAAATAGTGAACATAGTAGGGTGAGAAAGAGAATTTAAAGTTAGGTAATACCCACTAGTAACACTTAAATTAAACCTATAAAGTGCAAAGTGATAGTGTGAAAACCCCAAATTAAATAGAACCCTATTGATAGGGATTGACACCAAATAATCAGTGTTAAAACCATTAGTAAAGAGTTAAGAGTGATCGAAGACCATCAGTGGGTGATAAAATAATAAGTGAAGGCTGATAATGGCTAGTCACAGAAAGGACTGTGATACTTAATAGCAATTATCTAGTGAACACAAGTGCATTAATAACAAGATGAAACAAAGTGTAACAGACTAGATAATAAGTAGATTTTAAATATAGTAGTACTTACTACTTGCCACATTTTAGATTGCAAGTCTTAATATTAGGGAATAAGTTGTTAATTAGTATTGCTAATCAAGTATTCAAGAACGAATGACTATCAGTGTGTTAATACACCAAGATATATGATTTTATTCACAGAAATAAGAATCCAATATCATTAATTCAAAATGGTACATTCAAGAATATCTTTCATGACAAACTGATAATAATAAAAAAAGTTATTAACGTTAGATAATAAACAGTTGTTGAAAAGTCAGTTGTGGCTTAATGTCATTTAGAGTTAGTCATAACAATATACCATTGTATTAATAATTAATCCATGTTTATGTCTTTATTTTTTATGTCAAGTAGTAATTATAATTTGTCAAAGAGTATGGGGAAATGAAGAGTATGAGTGAATAATATGTTTAAAATAATTATGTTTAAATGTATAAGAATTGTGTTTTAATGACTAAGGTTTATGTTCCAATAATGATAAGAATTATGGTTATGAGAATGGTTAAAACCATTAGATGTTATACCATCTGTTATAAGAAATAAGATTTAAAAACCATCAGACACCAGTAAACAAGAAACAAACTATACATTCAAATACAATGACACCAAAAATGAATTATCACAGTAGACAAGTTAATATAGGGAAACAATAAAATTATACGCAATTACAAGAACCGACTTAAACATTGAATAAATAAACAAAATCTTGTATTCAAACAATCATAACCCATTACAAGGAAAATAGTCAATTGCTGTTTAAGCTTATGCAAATTCCCAACTGTCAACTACCAAAAACCTTCAATTTATAGAATTAAACACTAACATTAGGAAGACTAAACCACATAAACTATGAAATACAAATAGACAATCATTATAAGACAGAAATATTATGATAATAATGTAAACTGAGAAAACAGTATAATTAAATAAGATTCACAAAAACTGTCAAAATGTTGATACCTAAGTGAACACTATAATATTGGATGTCAAATTAATCCTTGAGCAAAAATATGAACAGTGGTGATAATATTTACTACTAAAAAGGGAGTACTGAAGACTAATTACATTTAGAAGATCGGTAACCAGTTTGAATACAAATTCAAATAATAATTAACCAATTTCAGCCAATCAAAAAATTTGAGTAACCATGACAACAACCGAATATTGACAAAATTCAGTTAGGAACAATGACTTTATGTAGTGACGCCAAACTGAAGAGACGCCACGCGATGAAGGGCCCAAATTTTCATTAGAAAAAACGTATAAGTGCCCATACTTTGGAGAAGGAATAGCAGTACATCAGATGAGAGGCCTTTACAACCAATATCTACCAAGGACCAGCCGAAATTAATCCAGATGACCGGAGAATACTAGTAATCCAATCTGAAGAAGATGACAACCCAATTTTGAGCCCAAGATAAGAAGTAGGAAGAATCTACATTGACACATTACTTCATATGGACGAATGACTAAGCCCAACATAACTACTAACGTTGAGTACTGCTGAAGTTATTTGATTATTATTATAAAACTAATTCTCTTTCCAAAATTTTAACTATAAAAAATAAAACTCTCACTATAACTGAATATTTTCAAGGATTAATAAACCAAAGAAATAACTTTGTAAACATTGAATGAACACATGATAACCTATGTCACACAAAGACACTGACACACTTCAACACCACAATATTCAATTTATAACAAATCTTGTATAATTTTAATGATCACAAACTTTCAATTATATGTTCTAATTTTGTTATCTTGTTATGTAAACCTCTGTTTCGTACTTAAAAGAACCCATTTGGCAGATTTATTTTGTGAAATAATAACCAGAGTCAATTGTAAACATTGCACTGCCAACCCAGCGCTACGCTGAGCGAGAGATTATATTGCCGAGGCTAAAACTTTTATTATAACAGTCATTATTTTCATGAAGCTTTAACGATAATTAACAAGAAAAAGTATAATAAAAAAGTGCGTACTGATAACAAACTGTCCAGTATTTATTTGTAGAATATATTATGTATGTTTTGTTTGCTAGCAGTGGGTCGACATAACCAACACTAATTCAAGTTGGCAACAAGTATTCCCCCACTCACACGAGAATCAGTCACAAGCCAGACGGCGAACTACTTGAATTTTCGATAACAAAAATCAACATACTACACAAACATTAAACTTTAATATTATTATCCAAACGACAAACCTTCGCTTTTTTTTACAATATGTATGCAAATTATTTATTCTTTATATTACCTATATACAACAGTACTTGTGTCTACTGTTGTGGACGACAGGCCTCACAGCAAGTACCAGCAATTGCCACGTATATCAGATCTCATGTGACCCCGTAATCGTGTGACTAAATATGTGTATCAATATATTCTTTAAAATGTATAGCTTTTACTATGTTCAGCGTACTGTTGTTCCACAGATATTATAGTATTTGTAATGAGTATTCACCAATCAAGGTTGAAACTTTGTCACCGAATGTATTAATTACTTAAGGAAACATACATGTTGACGGCTCAGACCATCTAATTCGGTCTAGAAAAACAAAACATAATAGAAACACAAAAACAAGAATTACTTTTAAGAATAATTCTATATCATTCACCTCCTCCTTCAGCACCAAAATGTTGCCAATATGCCCAAGCTTACAAGGTACCTACTCCCAACGGGCAGTCGACAGCAGTAGGCCATTCACTTAGCTCCCGTATCCTGGATTATTTTAGTTATAATTTCTATTTTTAACGTGGTGTTTATCTTTCAAATGGTCGGTATTGTAAGCTGTAAAGACGAAGTATTTTAGTTAATTTTAACGTAGTTATAACAGTAATGTTTACTTGATATTTGTAATAATTATTATTTCAGTTCATTTTTTATAACAGTAATGTTTATTTAATATTTGGAATAATTAGGCTACTATTTTTGTTTATTCTAATTCATTGTATTTCAACTAAGAGTTTTTTTTTTTTTTTTTTGCAGGTTATAGGTGGTCGTGTGAACTTATGGAATCTTAAATAAATAACAACCTCACACTTAGACTTTCTTTTCTTGAATATTTACTATTTGTAAAATGATTTAATTTCCATACAGTGAAAAGCGACGCTATCATATATTATTTATTCAGCATTCACATTACACATGATAGAAAACGCGTTATAGGCAAAATTGAAAATACTAAATATTATTCTCTGGTACAGTCTGTTGTCCCCGTTAGTAGGTCCTCGCGGTTGACGGGGTAATATAATGCAGCAGCTGTCCATGTCATTGAACAGCTCGGGTATATCTGTTATTTGTTGCCCGTTTGAGAGTACTATTTAGCAACAAAATTTTATTACAATACCCTTGGTTACCTAGCTTCCTTAGTAGTCATTTATGCAGGTCGTAACGCTCGAGTTAGTGGTTCGTTTACAATCGTTGTAACTGCCTTCTGTTGTTTACACAAGGAAGATGCAAAGAAACGTCTATAGGGCACCAATACCGTTTTAAGCTAAATTAAGTAAGGAATTTAAGTCAAACTACGAATAAAATTATATCCTAAAAATTGATCTACGATAACTTGTTCTCCTGTAGTGATTACATAGTACTTCAGAAAAGCGAAGACGTTCTACATAAATCTGTACACTTCTTGAACCATTTAAATGTGATATAAAAATAATTTATACAATTTTGTCTCATAATAACACGAAAGTAATTATTTTTAGAGGGAAATTCGCAGTAGTTAAGGTTAAATTTTAAAACAGCTACCACATTTAATATACTAGCTTCTGACATAAGTTACGAGAATAACAAACATAAAAAGCTAATAAGAGTGTAAACAAATATTAAATGAAGTGTAGAATGATAACAAACCGATCATACAAAAAGTTAAATAAATTTTTAAGGTATCTAAAGGTTATCGCCCACTAGATCGGAAGCGTAGTTATCATTGATGAATTAAATATTTATGTATGGATAATAAAATAGAAGAAAGAAATTAGAGTGGATGGAGCACAGTACAGAATGGAAGATCAGAGATTCGTTAAGCTAACAGTGAGCTATAAACCAATCAACTTTGCAGGTATGATTACAGTGAAGAGGAACAGGCTATAAGCCTATACTGTGGAGTGAAGACAACGAATATTAATTACTTTTAACTCGATGGAACGTAAATATTTATGAACAGAAATCCGTTTTCACTGTATGTTTCACGTTTCCTTGGTTTTCACTATTCCGCTACGTTCTTGATACATAGAACCCGAGTCACAAAAATGGTACCAAAACAATTTAAGTCTTAGTGTATAACGCGTATATCTATATTTACGTATTTCGATTTAACACGGTTAACCATCTCGATTTAATACAATTTCAGTGGCTCGTCAAATTAATTTTAAGTAGTGATGGGTACACATTTACTGTTTCTTTGACTGGCTAAACTAACTGTTTCGTTGACTGTTTCTTTGACTGCGAATGTGGTAAACTAACACACCTACACACAACTTAGAGAAATAGACTGCAATATTCCACACACAAGCGCCATACTATACATGTGTGTGTGTGTGTCTGTGTTTTAACATCAGTCATATCTTTAGTCATGTTACTAGTAAAATTCAATAATACAAGTTTATATTAACATTATTTTGTGGCTGTCCTACATTCGTTTCGTAAAACGTTTGCGAAACATGATGACAAATTAGACAAATAAAAATTCTGTGAAAACTAAATAAAGAAAATTCGCTTCAAAGGAAGGAACCACGATCTAGACTCTGACCTTAGGTGACTAATGCCATTATGCAATGATTGGTGGCATTTTGTATAATCAGTACGTTTAAAAAACTCCAACCACACGTATGATACTCAGCATGATAAATAAATCATCATCAGTTAATTTAATTTAGTGCCGTTAATTTAGACTCATAATTTAATTTTCAGTTGCATCATTGTCTACTGTCTGAGTACACTGTTATCAGAGCACTCGTTTACTGAGTAAGTCGGCATGGATTTCAGATTCCCTCCCGTTTACCACTTCGTGAAGTTAACACTCGTTTATACATACTACCTCTCGTTTTTCATCTTACATCATTGGTTAATGTGATTCGGTATGAAACTGCACCCCGTCAAACAGTGTAAAGAGGTAACCGTTGTTTTTCAACACAAATAGTTTAGAAAGATGGTTTTCATACGGTTTTCATACAGGAAGTATTAAGCCGCTGTTTCTACTACACTTTTTATTGCTAAAATAGTTACGGGTTGGATTCTAGCTCTGATAGATTTAGTTTAGGATGAGATCACTTGTTTTATATTTACATAATTTGAAATGCAAAAAAAAGGGTTTTTGTTATATTATGATAACGTAAGGAATTCGTAGGTTATGTGAATGGTATGATTGGAGGTTACTATGGAGTATTATGCAATGGGTTTTCGTCTGAGATATGCTTGGCTTGGCGCATCCATATCACGTCAAGCCAAAACTACTGTCACTATATAATTATAATAAAATGTAAAATAGGAAATTATAAGGAAAATTATGAGAATTATAAGGAATTTTTCTGAAATTGTCACAATGATAAATTATTCTAATTTTAAAAGGTTTATAACATCAGAATATTATGAATGTAGACAACAGGATATGTAGTTTATGTATTGTTATTAGTAGGAAAATTAAAACAATGCTGAAGGACAACACAATAATAAAGTAAAACACTGATTAATAGAATCAGAGAAAATACATATACATATACATAATAAAAGCGGAATACTCAGATTTTAGATCAATTTATGTTGTTGGTATCATTCAAATTTTGTTTAAATATTATGTTTAAATATATTTAAAGACAAATTTTCATTTATGTGTACAATTGATTTACAAATGGGAGTTTTGCTATTAACGAATTATGTCCTTTCTGTCCACTTTAAAATTGTAGTCAAGAGGACGTCATCTATAGAGATTTTATAAAAAATCGTTTGATAACCTGCAATATAAGATTTTTGTTAGTCGCCGGGGAAGCAGAAATATTAGCAGAGAACACTGAAAGTGACTGCAGCAGCTGCAGTCGAAACGTATGGTGTCATAAAAAGAGGACCACGCCCAACAGCCCGGTAGAAAACTTTATTGAAAAGACTTCAGCCGGGAAAGTTTAATATTATAGGCAAACCTGCCAAATCATATCTTCATCGGTAAACTCTGAGTGCTGGTATTTGTTTCTAACCAGTTCGGTGGCTCAGATCTTCGTCGGCGATGCATGGAGACCACCGACCACCGTCCGGTAATGTTTGTGCGAATTTTTCCGGACGTTTTACAGTTACTTCAGTAGTTCCACAAGGTATTAATGTAGGAGTTCTGTTTTTTTGTCTTTATTACAGAAATAACTTCTTGCCCTGAATTTTTATTTTTAAAGACTTGCGGTAGATAGTAAGATTCAATTTCTCATTAGAATCTTACTAACATGCTTCTCATTAGCGTAGACAATCATTTTGCTTTTCAGAAGAGGAAAGATGATACTGTAGAATGGGAATGAGGACCTTATTGTACAGACCTCAATAAAAATTAAACTGTTATTGCTACATATACAGACAAAGACGAGTATTTTGTTCTTACGATCAACAGCTTGGCTACAGAAAGGAAAGATTTATTATCAGGTTTTGGCAGTTCTCGGTTGTAGGTTACTCTTCCCTCATCATATTGAAAGTATCGTCTCCACAGCTAGGAAGGAATCTGGGGCTTATAAAATTGATTTGGAGGCATTTAAAGATTAGGGGATCGCGTGTAACAGGTTAGGTTAGATTCGTCAAGTTAACTATAGGAACCTACAAAATAAAACAAAAAATTCAATAATTTTAGACGAAAAAGGAGACGAGAAATTTCAACATAAACGTTTCATATAAATTTACTACATACATGTAACCACCAGACTTGATTTTTAATTTTTATTATCAAACAAGCTATTTTGCTTCTACTTTGATAGACCGAATAATCACTGGTTAATTTCACTTATTCTAATATATTTAATCTACTTTATTCGCTAATATAATAAGAGATTCTTAAGATTTTGCATGTATTATGCACAATTCATTTCATTTGGATACAGAATGTACTCTACTACTAAGAACAAGAAGCATTAAATATTTTGTATGTTGAATCACAAATTGGAAAGCATCCATTGAAACTAACGAGTGAATGGTTTCATTGAAAATGTACCATGGAATATTTGATATCATGAGAAGAGGTTTTGACTGAGATGACATAAAAGCTTTAAACTAGGTAGTTCAGCGTAACCATCAAGCTCAATACCGTAACCCAAAATTTGAGCTAGGATTGGTAAATAAAAAAAGAATAATTTATTTTCTTGAACTTCTGGAGCCTTCCTATTCTCCAGTAAAATAATCCCTGAATTTTATTTGTTATTGATTCGACTTTAAGTGTTACCTGTTGGTTTTGGTGCTCTACGTGTGTGCTCTAGTAAAGTGTGGTCCAGGCGAAATGCTTGGTATTTAACTTCTGTTGTAGTTTGGATTGGAGAATCATTACTATAACGTAGCGGGTAATGCTTTTTATATTTAACTGCTTTTTATTATTGCTGACTTTTATTCTTCATTTCCAAAGCCAATATTGAAGCCAGTTTATGAATTTGCATACTTTCCGAAGCCTTAGATGGAACTTAAATGACGAAAATTGCCGAAAAACCAGCAAGATAGGTATTATGGTATATTTCCTTACTGGCATACCTATTATGTACATCAAGTACATACACGGTCCAAGAATCCAGCCTAGTTGTGTTTGTTTGTGCTTGTGTTTGTGCAGCATAACCCGATTTTAGTTGTACGTAAACTTAGTTGTACCCGACTTGGTACATAAACTCAGAATGTGGGTAATGTTAAGTGATTTTAGAAAGATATAAATTCATATTAAGAAATAATGTGGTCGGAAGAATTGTCTTTAGCTTGTATAGAAAACCTTCCTGCCACAATTCGCGAAAGTCTTGATAGGCCTATATGTAGAAGAATATAGGTGGTCACATTTCCTTTCTTTCCAAGAGCACCGTTAACTTATGGACGATTCTTATTGTACTGTTTAATTTTTAATCCTTCTCATTAAAACCAAAAGGTATTTGTTATTATTTCTTTGCGTGTATTAGACTAGGCATTATTCGCGTATGTTTAGATGGGAACCAACGTCACTGATAAATATAGAGAATATGACCGTTTTACTTACTAATTCTGTAACTTTCAAAAAATATTGTTATTGTCGTGCTGAGTTTCTTTCGTTACCAGGACCGCTATAGTAGTACGTTATCTACAATATATTGTCGTGCTGAGTTACTTTCGTTACCTGAACCGCTATAGTAGTACGTTATCTACAACATATTGTCGTGCTGATTTACTTTCGTTACCTGAACCGCTATAGTAGTACGTTATCTACAATATATTGTCGTGCTGATTTACTTTCGTTACCTGAACCGCTATAGTAGTACGTTATCTACAATATATTGTCGTGCTGAGTTTCTTTCGTTACCTGAACCGCTATAGTAGTACGTTATCTACAATATATTGTCGTGCTGAGTTACTTTCGTTACCTGAACCGCTACAGTAGTACGTTATCTACAATATATTGTCGTGCTGAGTTTCTTTCGTTACCTGAACCGCTACAGTAGTACGTTATCTACAATATATTTGTTTATATCGACGTGTTTCTGCAGTATATTATAGTCTGTAATTATTGCCTATTTTATTACATTGAAATGTTTAATTATCCTTCTATATCATTCCTACTTGATTATATTAATACAGGAACTGTTTTATGATAGATTATTGAAATGAACATCCTGTTTTCATTCCGTCACTAAGAAAGTTACGTACACTTGACTCTGTTTTTCCAGTAACCCTAATCACAACTCTAACTTTATACTCCACTCTTCCATTAATAATTTTAAGTTTCAGAACAATCTAAATAAAATAATATATTGTTATACATTACAAATAGTTGTAACGTACGATATATTAAATAATAATACGGTTACGAGAAGCCTACCGAACAACCCAGAACATTCTCCACCCTTCCCCCGTCCATTGAGGCAGGTTTTGCTCAGTCAAGGCTGCTCTAAAGTGGGTTCTAGTGTATTCAAGAGCACTGGAGATACGCATTAAACCAGCCAGCGCGGAGTAAGGAGGGAAAGCTTTACTGGACCTCTGCGCTACCTATATAAAGCCATAGCAGCCAGCTTGTCAGTTCAGCTACGTGAGCGATTTCCGTTAGCGCGGATCGAGTGTTTGTCGAAGTGAAGAAGTGTTGTGTTAATAACTGTGTGGAACTCTATTAATAGACATTGTTATTGCGTGTGAACAACTTTTTTTTGATTTGTTGTAAGAAACTATCTCGTTGATTACAAACTGTTTAATTGTGATAATTAAAGCTGGTGGTTAGTGACTTAATTGGTGTCTTGTATTTTGTTTTCCACTGTACCATACGACGATCAGTTAGACCGTCGTAACAATACAATAATTTTATATTAAAATATACTTTGCAAACGAAATTTCTGGATGAATCGTAAAAGAGATGTTTATTTAAAACTCAATTTTCAAGTCTGTCGTACCATTTTGTTTAAAGTCAACGTGAAAGAAGATTACTCTCGTTGCCATGGATACTCATGTGGCGTCAGCCGTCCTATATTGACACGGGTATTAAAATTACAAAGAATCTTACTTATTTTATTTTAAACCCGTTGACTAGTTGCGTAGTATCGGAAAATACTTTCATTGAGTTATATCATTTCACTATCTCAAAACTAATTCTACTTACATAATAAGTTGTTACAACTATGTGCCCACGGGTAGTTTTCAGTGTAAACTCGTAATGTATGTTAACCTGTCCCTTTATTTCACCAACAATTGATAATTTTCTACTCATTTATATTGTAACTGATAAGTAACGTCTCAAAATCGATAACATAAGGTTGAAAATACATTAACAAAAAAAATCATTATAAATAATCACTTTTTAAAAAAATTTAAATTTGTTTTTCAACACATCATGTAACTACATATTACTTAAATACTTTTCTTTTCAACCACTAGGAGGTTACATTAACTTTACTCAGATTTTACTTTAGCACATGGAAATAGTTGTAAGTACCGGTTGTTTATAAGTACATATACAACACCCGTCTTTTCACGTGCTCTACAAGAAAGAAAAAAAGAAGAAAAAAAGTGTACTCTACAGCAATTTTAAAACGCACTAAACAAAATGAATAACAATACTACATAAGAATACATTCACATATGCTCATATTTTTCTTGTATTTACATTTTATTACATTTTAATAGTAATAAAACTTTTTACAAGAACATATTTTTTACTTCTTTGTAAATTTATATCTGATGATGATAGTTGGATTACTATCGAATAAATGTAAATTTACAAAATAATTAAAAAAATATATTCTTAAAACAAGTTTTAATGTTAGTAAAATGTAAAAATATATATGAGTATAGGAATTATGTGAAAATATTGGAAATATATTAGCAAATAACATCATGAATAACAATAAAGGTAATGGAAGGTAACATACCTAAACACCTCATACACTTTGTGTGCTTTAACGATTTAAGAATACAAACTTAAAAAACATACACAAAATAGCGTCTTATGCTTGACTACAGTAAACTGCGGTAATGTTTATAAACATAACGGTTTGTAGGAAAGCTGACATACGCTCAGACGATTTCCTGTTACTGACCAGTATTTACACAGAAGTAAAATGAGGTACCTATCGAATGAACCAATAAATAAAAAAATAATCAGTTGACAATTAGTCTCAGAATAGTAAAATTATAGGTCTTTTTAATGAGGAATAAGTGAATATTAAAGCTATTACAGAAACACAGAAGTACAGTCCCTTGAATATCACACAGAAAAAGAAAAAAATTAATAATTAAGTTTCGGGAACAAAAAAATTAAAACCTTTAAGAAAAGAAAAAATCAAAAATAGAATTAAAAGTGTTACCAAGTCCTATCAAAGAAAGTAATATTAATACTGAATACTTTTAATAGAATAAAAGAAAAATACATCCGTAAATCTGGAACAGGCTTACATAGACAGTTGAAAAAGGGTTATATGAGACACAGTATTTTGTGAACAGAATGGTAAAACTTCAAAATGAAAAGTCAAAAAAGTAGAAAAAGCCGAATAAAGAGAAGCGGCTAGAATACTATGAAAAAATATGAAGAAAACGTGAGAGGAAGCGACCGAATATTAAATGAGGAATACGAACACGACCTCTAATAAGGGCACTGTAACTGATCTGGTATTGAAGAAGATAAAAACAGGTAAATCTAGTAAGAGATGACACAAACATCGAGCATATCAAATATACAAACCTTGAAATAAAAAGAGGGTTTTAAATCTTATGCTAGTTCCGCAAGATGAGGCCTGAGGTGTAAAGGTAACCTGTCGTACTCTGTATCTTTAAAAATGTATAAAGAGAAAATTATAAAGGAAATTAATGCAGAATAGAGGGCAGAAACTACCACTGAACGGCTAAAATAATAATAGTAGCCTTCTAGAATAGCAAACTGTCTTCCGTAAAGGAAAATTATGCTTAAAAATGTTTTCGCCAAATATTTGAAAACATAAAATAATTCACTTTTTATATGTGGATTATGTGAAAACATTTGATTCAGTTCTCGGAGAAAAATTATGTTTCATAATGCAAAAAAGTATTTAATCAAGTGACGAGTTACCTAAATTCAGAATTTTAAGGAACTGAAAGTAGGTAACTGACAATGCATGACTCCATATTTTAATTAATTTACTGTACTAGCAGATTTATTACTACATTATTAAAGAAAATTGCAATTTTATTTAAAATAATTCGCATACAAATAAATACCGTCCTATTTAATTACATTATAAAAATTACTACACGGAGACTTTTTTTAGGGAAGGGGGGGTAATCATGATGATGATGCTTAATTATTTCTCATACTGGATACTCAGTCACACTACTTCTTTATGTAGGCAAAGGAGGGTAACATGTTTACTGACGATGCAACCTGCTGCTCGAAATGATACAGTACTCTTCAACAAAGTTCTTCACTGTGGCTCATTGTTTCAAACTTGCCGACATCTTCCACCTCTTCATTCTCTGATTCCTCTTTATTTCTCTGCCTTTCCGCAAATCTCTGCAGTAATTTCGTTACCTCCAAGAAGATTATCAGTTTTGTCTTGCTCCATCCAGTTTCCAACGTCACTATCTGTAGCTTCTTCGCAGCATGGCATTTTGAATTACATCCACTATCCTTGAATCTGCTATCTCCTCCTTCTTCTCTAAATTATCTTTGGTAGGCAAAAAGAATAACATATGTTATTGGCTTTTACAAATTGTCTAGCACAACACTACAGCAACGCATTTCTGGGAAAGGTTTTATGGAATGTCAAGTTATCGAGTATCGAGTTTCCGTGTGTTAACTGACCATGATCTGTTACGGCAATTTACTTGAAAACTTAAGTACTATACTCACTATTTAAGCAACAAACGTGCCTAATGATTGCGATATTTATCAGTGATCAGGTACTGTATCTGACAGTAAAACTCTAAGACAGTCAGACCCATGAGCTTTTTATAATTGCAAAACAATATAATCTTACAATTTAAGGTTAATTTAGAATGAATATAACACGTTTAAAGACTTTCAACCTATCAAGTGTCATTTGTGACCTTTCACCCATAACGGTCATTGATAACTAACAAACTGAAAGAGGAAATACATTCATCGTCGTATACTATACACAATCTTTGGCTGAAGATATTGATGTGGGTAGGAAGCTAGAAAACTTAAAGTAAATACTGACACAGTATATAAAAACTAAATAAAGTAAATTTAAGTAGGATAAAGAAATTCTATAAAAGTTGTGTATGGAATTGAGGTATGGATTTTAATAAAAGGACAGGATAGAAGAATATAATCAATAGAAATGAGATGTCTAAGAGGTACTGTAGATACACATGAAGGGATGGGAAAAGAGTTACTGAATAAGGGCACAGTTACGAATACTAAGTACAAATGAGGAAGATGAAGGAATACAGAAAAAACGGCCACAGCATCTAGCAAGAATGGATTCTTTTTGTACTCCAAGCAGATTCTTTTAGTATCAAGCAAAAGAATGAAGATCGTTAGGGATGCCTAAAAACAAAGGTAAACTTCAATAGCAAGTAATATTAAAAGTATAACAGATTATAAGCCTAAAGCATGTCAAAATTAGAAGATGATTTTTATTAGTAGAATACTAAAGGTAAACTGAATTAGAAGAACTTTTTAATATGTATGTGTGACAGGCTCAACAGTCTAAACTCCTAGCTGCGAATCTAGGATATAATTAAGTATTACATAAGATTCCGTTTCAGTAAAATTTTTGTTTGTTTGTTGGACCTTGGCTCTCTTATTATAAACGACAAGAGGACCACGGCCCAACAGAGCGGAAAATAATTTTACTGAAGTTGACTCCAGCCGTGAAAGTTTTAGTGGTATGATAAGACTCCGTTGTTTAATTTTTGCAACTGAACATGTGGCCCTTGACTTCTCCTAAGCTATTATGTTTCCTTTCTTGTCTATGGGAGCAAGTGGCCCTTGAGAATCACTTACATCTGATAGATTCTAGACTGAAGTCTTCATAATTCTATAAGTGATTCCTCTGTTCTCTTTACATCGGTTTAGACGTATCATCATTTCTGAATGTCGTTAAAATATAATTTGAATAATGTGTAACTGTATGACTATCGAGAACAATGTCATATAAATTAACTGAATTTAAAATAAATTTGCAATCCTACACTTTAGCTTCCTCTTAGCTTATCAGACGCTGTTGCTTTGTTATAATACACTTTCTTCTTATTTCTGTTGTAATTTTAAATTTAACATGGCAAATCTATTATAAAAACAATATACCAATATTTACAATCTATTTTTAATATACTTCAGAGATACCATGTTCTCAAACCCCGTTCTCATTATCTACTGTGTATATGTTATGAATGAAGTGAACAGTTTTTCACTGAAACATATTTGGCGAAATTAATGCCTTTGTTTATTAGATTTTTGCTTACGCAAATTGGTTATCAACGTTAATCACTTCCGTAAAACAACTACAAGATGAGCAAAATGAATTGTATTTGCAAAAATTATATTGCCTCTTAATTTAAGTAACGTAAACTATTGTTAAGTATAGGATACTGATTTGATACACACTAGAATATCTTCAGTCATGTAGTCACATAGTGTTCCGAACCCTGAAGGAATATAAAATATAGGGAGAGGAAGTCGTTCTGTTATGAGGAAACTAATTGTTGAAAATATGTCTTGTATTGTGACAGTGATAGCAAAATATGTCGTTGTAATACTGCAAGTAATAATGATTAATCGCTCAACTATGTTGCCAACAATTTAGTAGAGAATCTAACTTTTATTATGCGACACATGTGTCTGTATGTGTATTGTATGTAGGCTATATTCGGTACATGTACAGTAATATTTGTGATGTAAATCTATCCCACTTTAGTTTCTCACTTTACACAAGTCAGATGAATAGAAGCAATATAAGCGAGAAAATCTGTTATACTAACAACACATAATGCGTCATTGCTCGTAAATGTGTCCTCTCAACTAATTAACAACAGTAATAGTGAAGCTACAGCATGTATTATTATTATTTATTGCTAACAATATGCAGCGTTACAGTTTTCTGATTGGTACCCATTTCCAAATAGGTGGTAACGCGGATAACACGGAAGCACTAAACGTTTTAATCTTTGAATTATTGTTGGACCTATTGTAATTTCACAATGGATTATTAGCGGATTGTATATTATTACAATCAGCTTGCTATTGTTTCTATTGGCCAGCTTTCATTGGCAACCGATAATACAGTAGGATATAATGCCTGCAGCAATTCATATTAGATCGGCTATATATTGGTCCTCCTTTCAGAGACTTGGAACAAATTCTTCGGTGAAGAATGAATAAATTTACAGATAGCGTTGTAAATTAACGCGTGCTTACATGAAATATCAATCATACACCACACGAAAGTTTTAGTTCTACGGTAAACTATAGATGTCGTTCCGCGAACTTTTCAACTGACCCACGTATGTTGTTCACGTTGCTCTACCATAACATTAGAGAAGTTCTCTGCCAAACACTAGTGAAGTTCTGTCTTTGCTTTTGACGTTAATTTATTTTCCTTTCAAAGGGCGCCTTGTTACTGACGCGATCCGATATCGTGTTTGCTTCTTCTTTCTAGTTTTCATGGCCAGTGTATTACTTGTGTTTCCTACATGGAAATACAAGGTATATATAAATTTTAAATTAGCGGCGAATTTTTATTTTGGCTTCTACTCGTTGTACTATTGATGTATTTTTCCTTCTGTGTTATAGTATGTGTTGTAGTCAGTGAAGTAAAATGCCAGCTCAGTTGTGCTTTCGACTGTCCAATGATTTCATTTACAAAATGCTAAACTAGATAAACGATACATCAGGTCACCTTCCGTTTGTCACGTAAGTGTTGATACTAGCGTACTAGTAGTTAAAATAACTACCTACTTGATCTTAATGCAATTAGTTTAAAGTCCTCAGTTAATCAAACATCTTTTGTATTGTCATTTTTGAATTAATCTTCTAGCTTTGCTCTACCTTTATAACGTAAGAAGTCAAGAAAAAACCAATAGTTTTTTTATTTTGTAGGATAATCCCCTTAATTTATAACAACTCGCTTATTTTTTCTTCTTACGGGTTACAACTCAATTAAATAAACATTATTCATGTTGGAAAGAAATGTTTCCAGCCAACTTTTTCCATGAATCTTTGCCCAAGGAATTTATTGATTTAGAAACATCAAGGCATGACAATCAAGGACTGAAGCACTTTGATATTCGAGACACTTGGTATTTCATATTTGATTAACAAATTTGAATATGATGTAATATTCACCGACCTTGACAGAGACAAGAATTAACAGAGGGATGTTATTAAAATTACTGCTTGCCGGTCTGTAAGGCCGTGATCCAAGATTGTTCATTGCATTGCAGACGTTTCAGCACTGAAGATGGCCGTCGAAGACATGGTTGAAACGTTTACAATGAAAACAACCTGTACCACGGCCTTAAGTGGTCCATACACCTTCGTGCATTGCATGGCACGCGGTGAGCCCAAATACTGGAACAGCAGTCAGTCTCGTGGCCTGCCAGATATGATTCCAATGTGTACGGTTTGACGTCTGTGTTCTTGTTAATAGCGTAATAGCGTGTAATTGAATTTATAGTTGAATTGCGTGGCAGAAAATGACACTGAAACAAAAACAAGCGTTGCCACTCATAGTTATCAGTGCACTAAGTGATGATAATACAAAGAAAAAACGGAATAAAAGGCTTGTGTGGAGTGAACAATGGCTACAACAAAAGAGAACAATTTCCGACATGAAACTGTTGAGTGAGCTAAGAGAACACAATCCAAATGATTACCGGAATTACTTAAGAATGGATTATAAGACATTTAGCTATCTGCTTGAGTAAATTCGTGCACTTATAGGAAAAAACCGCCGAATAGTGGTTAATACTTCTACAATTATAAAGGTTATTCGTTATTGTACTAATAGCCGTGGTGGACGGTAATTTAGAGTTTATTTTTGTTGATGTTGCCCAAAATAGACAAATTCTGATGACGGTGTAATAGACAATACAATGTTTTATGAAAAATGAGAAGAGGACAATTTAATTTATTCACAAAAAAGCAAACGGTAGAAGGTATTAACTTTGTCTTTATAGGCGATGAGGATTTTGCTCTAAGGAAAGGGTTTTTGAAACTTTTCCACAAAATTACTTGACATATAAACAAAGAATATTCAATTATCGTTTATCGAGAGCACGGAAGATTGTAGAGAACGCATTGTCATTTGACTAATAGGTTCAGAGTGTACCATACCACCATTACATTGTCACTTGAAAAAGTGAACTGCTTTGTATTGGCGTTCTTTATTTTGCATGACGTTTCGCGCAGGAAGTGAAAAACTATTTATCAGGTCTCATGATTAACTAAGACGATACCGCAACAAGAGCTGTTACTCTGGACGGAGAATGGAGACAAAATCCATCGCCAGCAAATGAGTTTCAGAATTTGAACAGGAGCCGCAAACGTCACGCGTACGAGAAAGCCAAGGAGAATAGGGATTCTTATGTAAAGTATTTTACAGCAGTTGGTCAGATGCTTGTTCAGGACATAATGATCACCCATTATAAGCACAATTCAACCTGAGACTCAGTCCAAAACAGGACATCATTCACTTCTCGAAAAGCTAAGAATTGTCATACACACGTGTACGTATATGCGTGCGTATGTGATTATGTACTATATAAATAGAAATAAAAAGAAATAAATACACATATATTTACAAACTGCACGAGCGCGCGTACATACATGAACACACACACACAAAACCTCTTGCTTATGGAAATGATGAAAACCATTTCAATTATTCGGGAATGGAACTAAGGCCTAACTGACTAAAAAACTGATAGACAACAAGTAAATAAAAACAACGTATATAGATGAGTGAACAAGTGTAGCTTCCTTGAGGGTGATGAGTTAACACAGAGCTTTCCTAATAGCCACTTACAACGAATTGAAGTAATAGATCTTTCAATTTGATAGAGGAAGTAATTGATGACCAATTTATTCTCTCATGTGAGGGAGAGCACGTCGCGGTACGCCTTTCTATCCACGGTAACGATACCTTCCTCTTCTCCAGTAAGCCCATTACAACCTGGTTTATAAAGATGACAGACATTAGGCATTTTCTAATGAAGAAATTGAATATTGTCAAAATCTGAGACGTAACTTAATTAATAAAATCTCTACTAGCACGATAATTACAATAAGCAACGTAAGGTGAGATATTCAACTTTCGTCACCCTTCCTATTCTTTAAGTGGTTTACCGCTGAATTATGTATTTGTATTACTCTAGATATTTTTGTCGTTGTAAAATTTATCGTTATCCCAGATCTCTGTAGTTTAAATATTTTGTTACCTACTTTCATCTCAATTAAACGTAAACAAATAAGCGTAATGTACCTAAGTAGTTTGTGGATTATTGTTACGGCTTCCTCCTCTTAGCCTGTAGCTTTGTTATCTTCTTCTAATAGACTGTTCAGACAATTCTAACAACTACATTAAACATTGTTTACAGTTTCTATGGCTTGCAATCACAACATTAATTTAATGTTGTTTATCACGACGAACGTCTATTTATTCAACGTAGGTGAATACTAAAGGTAAGATTTACTTTTCCTTAAACAATCAACCTAATTAATTGGGTGACAGCGAAATAAGAAACCCATTACATATATGTATCATTACGCCTTTGTTATGTATCACACATGGGAATAACTTGATCACAGGGAAGACGAAATTTTTTTGCGTTTGAATAATTCTCTGTCTATCCCCTGTTTTATGATCTGTAAAAAGGGCCCGTACTGGCTTTTATATTTGAGGGTTTGGCCCCTAAATACAAGGAGACGGTCACTACGAATCCTACTAGAAGATAAAGGTAAAACTAAAATTGTTAATGGAGTCTTGGAAACCTGTAAATGAGCGTCTATCTTATTAGAATGCAACTGCATGGAAGAGGGACAGTAATGGTAAGAGCTTTCGTTACAAGTGACACGCATTGAATCAACTGTAGAATTCAATCTTCCATTGACTGAGGATTCCAGTCGTGAAGGTAAATGCTAGAAAGCAGACAATCTCCAGTGGCTGTAGATTATCAGAGCCCTTTTGATGGTCAGCGAAATATTTAGACAAAGCTTTAGTTTTGCCCTCACGTTATTTCGTATGAAGGCGGCATATATCAAATAACATTTTTAATTTCTGTAATTCAGTTCAGACTTGTGTAAACTAAAATAGATTGCGATACTTACAAGCAAGATGGGATTAGCAGGATCATAGAAACTCACCTGAAACAACCGATAATATTAGATTACTATGTTGCAGTACATTTAAACACACACACACACACACACACATCTATTCTTTGTAGAAAAATCTTGATATTTCTTGCAGGATTTATATATATGTAGAAATACAGAAATAAAAAATAAGCAAAACATATTTTCAGAAATATTATTTGATAATATTGCTACGACAATTATGTACGCTCTTGAAAAATCGGATGGTGCAATTACGTAAACGTTCTACACGTTTCTCGGCTAGCCGAGCAGGTGCCGTGTCTAAGTCAGGGTCGTACACTTAATTACATTCAAGATTGTTTTAGTATTTTTAACTATGCAAATTATGCTCGTACACCGCCGAAAGAATGGAAAATTATTCTGGAACATCTGGAAACCCTATATAAGCAACAGCGGCCAACTTAGTTAGTTACACCTGACGGGATTATAGAGTGCGGATCAAGTGATGTGTAAAGTGATTACTGTGTTATAATTAGTTAGTTCTCACTATATTATTGCTTGTGGACAAATTTGACTTGAATTGTTGTATGAGAGTACCTAGTTGATTTCACTTTGTTATTTGTGACTATTTAAAGCTGGTAATTAGTGACTTCATTGGTGTCTGTATTTGGTTTCCACTGTATAATACGACGATCCGTGAGACCGTCGTAACAGTTGGTCAGAAGTGCGACAGAACTTTTAACGGTGGAAACAAGGGACACTTTGTAGAAGAGAAGTGTACGTTGTAATTAATCTGTAAATATGGATATCAGTCAGATGTTGGAAGCTTTCAAAGCGCTGCTACGGGAAAACACAGAAACAACAAACAGCAGTACGACGACAAGAGGCAGAAGATACAGAGGAGCGACAATGACGGATGGCGGAAGGAGAATAAAAACGACAGCATGAGAAACACAGACAGCAGGAAGACGACAAAAAAAAATCTCCGACAGGAAAAAGAAGAAGCAGAACAAAACACTAATGCTGGACGCGAAAGCACGGCAAAAATAAGAACGTAAGCAGGAGGAATGTAAACGTAAAACAGATGACATGAAAGCGCTGATACAAAAGCAAAACCACATGCAAAAACATACCGCTGAGTAGCTGGGTCTATAACGAGGTGACCTTAATAACCAAGTTACTAGAATATCTGACGTAGAAGAGTCTATCTCTACAAAAATAAGTATCTGACGTAGAAAAATCCATGTAAAATAAAATATCTGAAGTAGACGTGTCTGTAGCAATTGAAAAAAAGTTCAGTCGCAACTATAAAAGAGTCGATTCAAACATGAAAGAACAAATTAAAAGTGAAGTCACGAAGTTAATGAAAATACAGCCACGCGTATAAACAAGAGCTGAACAGACTATACCAACGGTAAAGACAGAAAAAGACACAGAATATGAGACAATACAGATAGTCACTTTGCCTACGATTAGGAAAGTTCATATCAAGGCCCCGACATTTGATGGAAGCACCCACTGGACGAAGTATCTTCGGCAATTTGAAGCGCAAATAATTAGGTGGAGAAATACAAGGTAGTTTCACTCGTTCTCTCTTTAAAATGACCTGCGGCAGACCTACTACAGAAAGTGGTAGGTCTGCCTGATTTCCAGAACACCTATGCAGAATTGGAAAAAGCTTTAGAAGTATGGTATGGAGATATATGCGACATGTGTACTTCACTCAGTTGAAAGCTGAGTGACAGCATTCCGGGAGAGTCTTCAAGAGTTTGAAGCAAGCATCGACAGACTAATAAGACTGGCTTATCCTGAAGCAACAGAAGATTTTCAAATGAGGTTTGCGATGCAGACATTTACTGATGGTGTCAGAGATGGTGAACTACAACAAGTGTTACGAACGCAAGACACCAGGATAATGCGGACGTTCTGGTACATGCTTTGCGCATGCGCATCAGTGTTCATTGTGCGCCCTAACCTAGTCAGCAACTGCGAACCTCTATTTATCTCTTGAACAATACAGACTGTGACTGGAAGCCCCGATAAAGTGATAGGAAAGGTAGACATACGTGTAAGCCTGAGTTTCCTCGAGTTTAACCACCAAATGCCTGTCGCAGACATTGTCGATGAACTGATTCTTGGCACGGACGTTACGAATGCCTACGGATTCGTTGTGGGCTTAAGAGAGAATGTTCTGAATGTTAACCAAAAAGAAGATAAGATTTTACATAGCGAAAATGTCAGGCTCGACCTACTATTCGATCAAGCAATTGACATTAGCCGAATAAAACAGGTGTGGAGAAGAGGAACCTTTGTTATTGCAGATGGAAATAGAAGATGAACTAGCAGAGGAAGTAACAATTTTTATAACGACAAACGAAGTAATTAGAAAACCTACTATGATCGTCGAGGAAAGACTCTTACTTGTTCCTGAGCTAATGGAAGCGCCCGGAGAAGAAGTTGCTCAAGATGACGTTACGCAAGATGTTGTTGATGAGAACTGGGACCAGCATATACCACTATTCCAAGCGCCGTATTGGTCCTCAGTACACTACACAACCGGATGTCTCCAGCAAAATTGGTGTTTGGGTGGGAGATTCATCTTCTTAGGCACTTGATGTTCCGATCAAATGACACTCAGTTCCAAAAGCCTCAGAACAACCCCTCGTAATTAGGAAAACAACTGCGAGAAATGAATCGGTTGATAAGAGGACTGCTGAAGATAGCCAGTGATAAAACGAAAACTCGGTATGATATTCGTAGCGATATTCGAAGAACGAGACAACGTTTGGTTGTACAACCCAAAGCGCCGTCGTAGTCGCTCACCTAAACTTCAAACTGGATCTCTGGGTAAACTGGAAAGCACGTTACACTGTGAAAAAGGTAATCAACGATGTTGTTTATCGGATTCAACAGGAAGGACAGCAGAAATTCGAGGTCGTCTACCTAGATCGCCTGTCCAAGTACTATTTCAGGAACGATTTGTTTGGAAAAGCCTTTGTTTGATCTTGAGTTAATGGAAACGCCCAGGGGTAAACAGTTGCTGAAGATGAAGTTACGGAAGAGGCTGCTGACTAGAAGCAGACTTGGACCAACTAATGGAGAATAGGTCATCAGTACATGACGCAACGGGAGTGATTCCAGAAAAACTAGTGGTTGAGCGGAAGACTCGTGTTCCTGGGGACTTGATGTTCGGATCACACCCCGGAGAATTATCATTTCGGGACAAACAGGCTTAAGGAGGGGTTAGCGTAACGAAAACCGTGTCGAACAGCGTAGGACGTCCTCCACCCGAACCCCTCCCCCCCAAGTCAAGCAGGTGTAGCCTCAGTCAAGGCAGCGCTTAAATACGTTCCAGACACCTCTGGAAAACACTTGAATTAAGCATTAAATGGTGTAAAGTTAAGGATGGAAAGATTCTAGAACACGTGCGCTACGTACGTAAGGGACAGAGGCTGTATCTGTGGCTCAGTTGACCGTGAACTATTTCCTTAGAGCGGATCGAGTGTTTATCAAAGTATTGTGTGAAGTGTTATAGTTAGTGTATATTTCTAATAGTTGACATTATTATCGCGTGCGTACTGATCTAACTGGAATTGTTGTACGGATTGACTACAAATTGTTATTTGTGATTAATTGAAGCTGGTTATTAGTGACTTCATTGGTGTCTTGTATTTTGTTTTTTCGACTGTACCATATGACGATCGGTGAGACAGTCGTGACAATATAAAACCACAGCCAAGGTCACCTGTGGCCCTATTACAAGTTTTTAGACATTTCTAAACTAACCGAGATAATTCTCAAATGTAAGAGCTTGTGCCCAGCTAGTCTAAAAGTACTAACAATTTACGAAACAGTATTTGCTGTCTCAGCAATAGTAACAGATTGCTAGTACTGGTATTATTTACAGGTCACCATAATTCTGTCCTTTTCTAAGTCTGTTCGTTCCGAACTGGCCAACTCCTGACTGCATGCTTTGGTTTCAGTTTCAGACTAAAAATCCCTGTTTTATATTCACAGAATACATTCTCAAACACTAACAAATGGCTCTATTTGATTAACGTATGCCTTTTATTACGAAAAAAAAGTACGAAATAAATAATTCACCAAGTTTAGTAATAACTGTAATCTATAACTTCATATGCACTTCACTCCAATGGTAATGAACTGTAATCGCTTTATATAAAAATTAATGGAAACGACCTAAATAAACTGCAGGTGTACTACCCATGTAATTTCCTTGCGGTTTTGTCACTTCAATCCTACATACATTTTTCAAACGGGACTGCTGAATTACCTGTGCCCATTTCTAAAAAAAAAAAAAAAAACAGGAAGCACTTGCAGTTCTGACCGTACTTCTCACGGTTGTCAGCATTTATACGACAAAAATATCAGTTCAGCGTCAACAAATTTATTTGTGTTAATCTCTAACTATCCAGATTATTGATTTATTGTTGCATCATATTCAAACTAAAAAATTTCAATTATCAAAATTAAAAGTGTCTCTATATTCTAATTCTACTCTTATTTATACGTGAGGACTATGAGCCACATTCCATTGGCTTTGTGAATAATAAAACGAAAGAGTGGTTGTTGTTATAAAAATTATGCTGGTAGTTCCAAGACAAACATCTGATATGTTAGGGTGGAGGGTTATAAAGTCTGAATATACCAAACAAATTATTAGATAATACATTAATACAGATAAATGGCATGTATACATACAGATAAATGGGATTCATAAGCTGAAAGTAAAAGCATTTTGTGTAAAGGATAAAGGTCCTGAATTCGAAACCATGATTTCGCATGTTGAGTTTTACATGTACAGTAATAAAAATAAAAATAATAACAATAATAAAATGTTAATCCAATAACAATACCTCCAATGTTAATTTACTTCTCACATATTAATCTCCACTTTTCCCTCTAACAGTTTTCCCATGCTGAAGAATCTTTCCAACCTCTACCCGATACATTCTTCAGATTTAGTCGAAAGTACTAAATGTTCCCGCATACAATTTTTTTATCGTCACTTTGGTTCCCCTTCCCTTTTTCCCAATCTCCATTTACCATCTGCTTCGCTCGTTCTCCATATTTCTTTATGTGGTTCCAGCAAACCAAACACAGCTTTCTGGTGTTTTAAAAAAGATGCAAACCTTATTTCTGTCCCAATTAGTCTGTCGTAATTAGTCGGTGAAGCAAAGGAATCAACAAGTCTAATTTAAGTATATATTCCGTAGACTACGTCATATTATTGTACTATTACTTTTATACATTAACTGATGCTCTCATATATCTGTAAGTGTTTGTGCGAAAATACATTTTTCAGATTTTAGTTTTATTTTAATTGTGGTGAACATATAATTGTGAGGAATGTAGAATGTTATGTTTTTAAATCGTATTACTATTCAAAAAGTAGGAAATAACTATTTTTACGTAATTCTAATGTGTCTTTATAAAATTACGGTAGAGTATAATTAGGATATAAAATTTATAAGACCTTTCTACCCAACCGGATCATGAAATTAAATAGTAGACGTAAGATGCCAGCTATAGCAAATGTAAAATGATACTTAAGATATGCGTGCATCATCACAATGCACAGCTTGTGTATTTTCTATTTTGATAGAAATACAAATATAGTCGTAATATTCTAGTAAACGTATAATGTATTCTTCATTCGAAGCATGTAAGTACAGCTAGTATAAGGGGGTTGAATTACAAGGGATGAACAACCAGCCAGCCATAAATTTATTCAATAAAATTGCAAGCGCAGAGAGAGTTGAACACGGACATTAATTTAAGTATACGCAATAATGAATCACACACCTGCAATGAATATATAATGAAATGAGTAATAATATGTTTGGGGTATCGTACGTTTACTATATTATATTGTCTCTGTCTGCGGAAAGGGTTGCACGGAAATGAAAATACATTAGATAACGGTTTTGTTTCCAATAAATAACAATAACAATGAACACAGCCACCTCTACAGTCAGTGTTATACCAACAAGTAAAATGGTAGACACAGATATGCATCTGTTTCCAATGTACAGTAACCAATGGAAAAATTCAATCAGTAAATACATAATAATTTTCAATTTAACTGTTAGCTTCCAGAGAGATAATGAGCTGTGGTACATATTTTATTCACTATACGCTTAACACATTTTACTTATTCAACCAAATCTATTTTTATGTATGTCTATACATAAATACGTATTGAATATGATCACATGTCTCTATTTTTAATACGGTTCAACGTGATTTTGTAACAAATGATTTATAATGACTATTTATGATATAGTCTATCATAAATTGTTTATTCCGTGAATTTTAAATTTGCGAGGTTAATGGACTTATATTTAATAATATTAGGCATTCTGTAAGCAGTTCTAAGTAATTTGTAATGTTATTTTCTTTAAAGAATGCAACTGAAAATATTTTACATTTTCTGTTACTAAAATTTGGAATAGGTACGATAAAACGTAGTATAGATGAGGAAGAAATGTTTCATTAACAATGACGTAAATCTGGTAATGTAAATCTAACAGTAATATTTACTAAGGATCTCGACAACGAAGGTAAATTTTCTACCTCATTCCTTTAAAGCGAGTCAAGAATAAATGAATAGACTTGAGCGCCAGCCTAATGGAATTCTGAACAAGTGCGAATGTCGTTCGCATCAGGACAAGACGAAGAATCTTTGCTGAGAATTCGTCGTGTTGGTGTTGTCTTATGGTAATGTTAATCACAAGTTGGAGAGCATGAGCAGCTGTGGCGTGTTTATTTTCCTCAGTACTTCACTTTCAACATTCTATTCACGCGTGGGGGCTGTGAGCTTCATTTAAGTTTTGTTTTCTATACTAGGGGTATTTTCTCTGACTCCATTGTTGAAGCGAATTGCAATTCAAAAATCACAAATACTGTTCTTTAAGACAAGTACTGTTTTGTCTTAAAATTGAATTCGAATTTCTTTTGAGTTATGTGTGTAAAAATTTCAAAACCTTTATTAAGAAAAAATAAAATAAATTCAACATGGGAAACAACGAAAAATTGAAAATAATAAACTGTTTGTATTATATATGATGTAGGTATAGCAATAGTAGACACCATAAAAATCGATGACTTCATATGATGTGGCCTCGCGAAACGAATTTTCCATGATCATTGGCCCAAAAATTTATTAAACGGGATTTCAAATGTAAGACAAAAAAGAAATAGACCCAAGAGATTGCGGAAATATGATATTTACTGCAAGATGGGTAAAAGACGTTAGCAACGAAGGGAATGACCACTGTCAAGCAGGATGCGATAGACGGAAATAGCTACAAATGGGTGAATGGGTACAATAGTTTATAATAGTGACTATGCTAATGCAACTTGTGCCTCGACCAGAGAGACTAAAATAAAGTTCTCGTTTACTTTCCAGCGTACTTAACGCAGCAACTATCCAATGTGTGGGGGTCGATTTAAATACATGTATAGTCTTGTGAATTTGAAATTGTAATTTCTTGATAAAGTGGTACCAACTACTTTATGACTTGAAAGGACGATAAGTAAGATTTTCTGTAGTAAAAGAATCTGTCTCTACTTATTATGAAACTGTTTCAAAAATTATTTGTTAGAGAAAAAGTTATAATATAAATTGAAAAGTGGATGAAAGAAATTACGGTAAGTTTCTACTTTGAAACAAATATTTTAAAAGGCGTTACCAGTAACTAAACTTAAAATATTCACATAACAAAAACAAAATAAAATAGGCATGGCTTTACTGGTGCTCGTTCATGTCAAGGTCCCAAATTTATCAAAGAAGCGTTCGCTGAAACGTTGTGAATAAGTGTGCATCTTACCTCCGACGACTTCAAACTGCTGCACACTTAAAATAATCATGGGCATTCCCTTTCCCTTCTCGCTCTCAAAGGACCTGCCACAGAACTGTTACAGAAACTACCGCCTGACAGTCATAACACATATGATGAACCAATAACGGTTCTAAAACGGAGACATGCATCTGCAGGATGTGTACCATATACACTTGTAAGCGAGAAGCCAGCGTTCCGCAAAGAATCTTAAGGAGTTTGAATAAAGCAGTGACTGATTGAATAGATAGGCATATCGTGAAAAGTGAAGGACTTTATGAAAGGTGCTATTTGTGGCGATCACATTTAGACTTACAGATAGTTTAATAAAATGACAGTCTAAAATTGTTATTGCAATATGCACAGTGCACGGTTTCATATGCGCAGTTAACGGATCGCAGTCTACAAAATCTACCACATGCAACACATTGATTTGCATTATAACAATACATTATTGCTGGCACCGGAGAGGTAAAAATATACACTGCGTACGGTTACAAATTATAGGTATGAAGTTTTTGTTTACTTCTTCCAGTGACTATGCTAGAATTTAAGTTACCGTTTCTTAGATCTATGAATACTGTAATTATTGAAAGTTCTTTTAATATTACGACTTTTGTTTTAGAGGTTTCTGCATAAAATGTGGTTCTTAAATTGTTCTAAAGGCTGACATAATGATATTATCCACTCCTCAGAAAAACACGTTAACCCGAAATAATCATTAGCATTTATCATTATTGGACACAGGCCTATCCCAAGTATTACAACTCAGATTTAAATGGTGCATATGAGACGAGAACGCAATATTTACCCAAACGTTTCACTATCCATTTGTTTTTTTTTTACAGCTATTATCTGACGTTTTATATGGAAAGGTTTAATTATATAAACTGCTTTGAGGTACCAAAGGAAATCTTACTGTTTATTCAGTTATTAGTCTTCCATTAATCTAATAATAGTAATGGTATTATCAGACTGTTAGAACAGTACAGATTTACCCCCCACAAACTGCCATTGCTCTGCCTCGTTAATTAGTCTTAGAATACAGTTTAGATTTACACTGCATTCACGACTGCAGTCATATGAAAAATTACCTTCATTTCCCGGTTTACCTGTTGCGTTCAGAATTTACAACAACAGAAACAAAATTCTGTACTTGACCTCATCTAACACTAAATACTACTTACTTCATTTAATCTTCACGCACAGTACAATTTAAACCAGCAGATGTGTACATTTCAGCAACTGGACTGATGTTATTGAATCTGGCATAAATCGATTAGTCTAATTTTATAGGATGAAATTTTAACGTCTTTCATGTGCCTAACGAATCACTGGTTGTTAAGGTATATGGTTACTATACCTTCGGGATACCCAAAGGTGAAAAACTAGAATTGTAACTGATGAATAAAAAACAATTTTAAAATCATCTTTGCAATCATATTAATACAAAATAAAGCTGTTTTTGAAATTAGTTGAGACTTAAAATGATTATCGACTTGATAATCTTAAAAATGTACCTCCGAATTTAATCAGACGCTTACGTTTAAAAAAGAATTTAATTCTTTCATGGTTTTCACAGAGGTCAGTAAATTCACATGAATAAATTTCTGATAATTCAGAGACATATGAGAATTCTGATATTAACTATATGATATAGTACTATATATCTGATGTATTTAAGAATTACGTTTATCTCATAAAATGTTATCAATATGAAGCACAATTTATATTAGCCGTGTAGTGAGAAGTGAGCCTTTCCGTACGCAACGTACATCTGTCATTTGTTATACTGTCGTTGAGCTTATAGTGCTCTACTTTGATGGTGCTTTTGACAGAAACTCAAGAAAGTTAGTCGAGATACGTGCCAGGAAATAGCAATGGAACACTACAGAAAACAGTGAGGGTTTATATTTAATATCTTATTTTTAGAATCCTCTAATAAGTGCTTACTTTATCATCATCGTCTTCAGCAAGAATTAAACCAAAAATCCGGTTTGTTCCAGTCCCAAGCAGGTAGACTAGAGCTGGTGATTCCTACACTTCTTCGGATGCCCCATACCTCTCCGTCCTTTCAGCTTATAATTCAAAGTTGTTTGAGGCAGTCATCTATTCGGTTAAGATGTTCCAACCGTTTTAGCTGATATTGGGTAATTCTATCAAGAATACTCATAATATTCAGCTCCTTTGTACATCAACATTTCTTTTGCGACCTTGAAAGGTATCTTGCCACGTGCCTGAGAAATCACATTTCAGCCGCTTCAAAACGACTGGCCTGCGACTTCGTTAAAGTCCAATTCTCATAACCACAGAGAATTTTGGGCAGGGCAATCACTTTATAGAACTTCAGGGGTGTTTCTTTCATTCTTGATTTTAGAGTTCTCTTGATGGGCCCACACAAATAGCTGAATTTGTGCAGCTTCTTCACTACATCATTGTTTGTAATGTAAGATACATAACAGCCCAGATATTCAAAATAACTGACCTGCTCCAGAACAGTACCATCAACAACAGTTTTTGCTCATATGGGATCAGCTCCATGACAAGCCATCGCCTTGATCTTCATTTGAAGATCTCTAATCCGAAACCCTTGCAGATTTGACTTAATGAGTATACACTATACAGCCATCTGCAAGCCGCTTTCTGAGTATAACAGAATAGCCTGGTCATCAGAAAATAACAATCGTCAACTACAGCGTTACCAATCATAATATGTTCCGGAAGGTTCATCTGCCAATTGCGTGTGACATCGTCTATTAAAAATTAAAAAGAGAAGGTGTCAATGGGCAGGGTACCATTTTCGTACTCCACATTGATAGTTGTGGCCCCACATTAAGACTTGTGCTAATATGGCCACATCAGGCCTACATTAAGAGTTGTGCTAAGATTTTGTTTTCCACATAAAGACTTTGTATGGTTCTAATGACGTGTTGCGTTATTGCCTTTACCTTTATTGGTCACAGCCTGCGAATATTCACTCTATCAAATGCCTTTCCAAAGTTGATGAAAGCTATGTACTGATATTCTCTTCGATGACCTGGGCTATTGTGAAGATGCAATCTAAACATTATCTGCCTTTCCTGAAATCATGCTGGGTCTCTACGAGAATTTCTTCCATTACTGCAATCAGTCGTCTGTAGCAAGAATAGATGCATAGAATTTTCAAGATCTGTTAAGCAGGCTGACCCCTCTATAGTTATCACAGTCACTACGATCTCCTTTTTGAATATGGAAACTATCTATGCAATCTCCCAATCTACGTGAATATAACCAGTGCTCCAGCACAGATTAATAAAGTTCAATAAAATATCATGAAGCAAGGCTGGGGCATACTTTATAACCTCGAAACCTATCAGTGCCCGGCGATTTATATTTTTACGCCATTATAGAACAGCTAAGAAGACATCCATTGGTATTGGATCCACACATTCACTGATGTCAGCAAATTTTGTTTACTCAATTTGCTCCCGAGTTCACAGCCGCTCATAATATCGGAGTCATTCCTTCTCTGTGATATTACTGACCTTCACGTTATCTCTTCCTGCCTGATTTAAATGACGTAATATTTTTTAAGCCTTGTCCTGTCTACCCTGCACATCGTGCTCTGTATCACTTATATATTTTTCCGAGCTATTTCTTTTAAATTTGCTTACTTTTATTCTTGCAATGGCGCATCGGAGGTTACATTCAGACCTTGTCTGATTAGTCTTTAAAGTGTGTCAAAATTCCTGTTTTTTAGCAGGGCAATATCACCACCCCATGTACGCAGTCCTCGGTTTCCGTATTGTCTGCGTCTAGTTCCCAGTGCTTTCAATGCCAAGTGATTATGTTAGTTCTGATATTAAACCACTCTTGGTTTATGTTATTACCGATGAGTGTTCGTTGCTCATACTGACTCAGTCGGGTCTGGTACAGGTGACGTATACTATCATATTGGAATAGATGTACGTTGAAAGTTTGTTTGGGCACTGGCGCTCTACGGGTCGCACTTTTCTCCACCTACCAAGAATTCTTATCTTTGATAATAATCAATTTTTGACTGAGATCCTCTAGCACATCAAATATATTTCTGTACCTCTTTACGGGAAAAGAACATGTTGGTTATCCATCAGCGCTCACTTAATAACCTAAATAAAATTAAATTAGTAATAAATACAGTTACGACATCACAGAACAATCTCTGTGTTTATCGAATGTTCCAGAGGGATCCGGAATGTAACGCGTGTGACGTACGTGCTTGTCGACGCATTTGCTAGACGGTTCGAGAATTCGCGCGGCCGCTCTCACTGTGTCAAGGCCGAAGTCAATTAGGCCTACGTCATAGCTTAGAGGTAATACGTAGTGTGCCGGTTCGAAGCCGGCGGTTACAAAGTATAGATTCTAGAAAGTTTTCGTGATCGTAAAATACGTGAGGGAGGCAGTCGAGCGGACTTTGTTCGACGGTATGAGGGGAGCGGCGCGGTGTGCGGTTGCGCGCGCAGCTCGGCCAGTGCTGTGGAAATTGTATGCAGCAGAAGTCAGTCAACGTTTGCCTCTCCTTGAAAGATTGTACTCCATCTCCGCTCTTTGTATTCGTTCTACGCAGTTTTGTATCCTTCTACATGATGGAGTAGAGAATACAACGACTCCCCGGTAAGATTTAATTATTTTCATTAGTTGTGTGGATATTTAATAACAAGATTTATGCTATCGTGTGAAGTACGTATTTATGTGTGTGTGCGACCTGACAGTGTAATGTAAGAGAAACTCATTTTTTTTTTCTGTTGTATGTAACGCCCTTTATATAGTCATGCCTTATTATTTTCTGTTATGATGCTAGAAGTTTCAAGAGTCATTCTCATAGTAAAAGTGCATTACATAAAAATTTCTCACTAAAGAACTTGGTGTGCAGTCAGGTAGTGATCTGTGTCGGGGCAGGTAGTATACTGTCCCCGTCTTTGTTAATTATGTTCACAAATAGGGAATGAAGTGTGAGAGTGTCTGTGTATGAAACCTAATTGAAGGTAAAACATTCTCAATGCTGTGAGTGACTTGCTGTTAAAAATTTTTTGACCAAATTATGATTACTGCTCTGCACGTGGCCGGTTTAACCTGCAAAATTTTGTCGAAGCATGTTGACTGAGTACAGTTCACTTTATATTATGCCACAATTTAATAAGTTCTGTTCATGATGCAAATTTACTTATTCCATGGCTGAATGTAGACTATTTAAGCAGGTTGTAAAAACTTTAATTAATTAACTTTGTGCCTTTTAGTGAGAGTTAGCTGGCGGCCCTTTAAGAGGTTAATTACCTCCACTCGGGTGTACCCTTTTTATAGACGTTCTCTAATTTACTTGATTTCTTAGGGTTCTCGCACTAAGTCGGTTTCCTGGTCGGCGGTGGGCTGTACATCTGCCCGAGCTGTGAACCATGTCAAGACCGCCTACGAAGAGGGAGATGGAGACGGAATCACTATGTTGCACTCGCCAGCACTTATGAGGTGACATTTATGCTTTCTCTTTTTTGGGGGCCGAACCGGCAGTGTGCCTGTTTTATGCGAATAACTTGGAAGCCAGGGGACCACGTGTCCCGACTGTCTATTTGGGAAGTGAACTGTGATCATGACTCTGAACACTCTCTATAAAAAAAAAAAAAAAATTACTGAACTTTTATAACCCTTTTCTATAACACTAAATGCTATGACTGTGAGTGCGTGCTGCACTGCGGGAGCGCGCCAGCCATTTCACTCTTGTACCATTTTACAGTTGTATTTCTTTTCGCTTTTACTCATTACACAAATTTAGGTTACGGCCCTGTAGCCCTGTTCCGGCTGGAACAGTGGTGTATAAAAATTATATTGACTGTGGTTTCACAATTAAGGGTTGGGGGCTTTCCTGAAGTTTTTTTTTGGGACGTTTTAAGGGTTTACAAAAGGGCACTTAGTTTCTTGGACACGCGCTGGGGCATTCTCAGACAGGCTGATGTCCTGTCAAGTTTTGTCAACTACATGTGGGCGCGCTCCCACAGATGCCAGAGCACAACCACCTTATTGTATTCCTTTTCTAATTATTTTCTACAGTTATCTGAGGCTAATAGAAACCATTTACTAATGTTATTGAATTATTTTAGCTGATTTGCCCCTAAGCTGATTGTTTTCTTAACTGGCAAACACGTATGGGTTGACTTCACACGTAGAGAAGTTGCTGTTTAATTTTGAATATAAAACTGGTTTTCATCCTTTTCTTTTGGGTAAACTAAATAGATATACATATTGTCAAAATCTTCTGAAATTGTAAAGCCTCAATCAATTAATTTCTGTTATTAAGGTACATAAGGATTTAATCCCCTTTTGGGATTTTGTGAAGTCAATACTGTATAGAATTTTATAAATACTGTCTGGGAGTAGGTGAGGAGTTTGTTAACATTACCTGGTGCTGTGAACGGAACAAAGGTTCACACACTCATCATGGGTCATTAATAAACGGAATGCTAGACAAATGGGTGGTCCAGTTTCATTTATGCGTCATGAATTATTCGTCTTTAAAGGGGTTTGGAGTTTATGTTATCCTACTGAACGGGTTGCCGACGGGCGTATATTTTATCACTGCCGGGGCATAAGATGATAGTTGCTTTACCCGGTGGGTGGGTGCGTTACAGGGGCATGCGTGTTGAAAGTAAATGATTGTGAGTTGTGTACCTTTGTGTTCTGTGTGTGTGTGTTGTTATGTGTCTAGCTAGCCACACGACGGGGAGAATTTTACATGTGTTTGTGCATTTTATATTTTATTTATGTATGTACATTTAACTTATACACTATTATATACACTTGTTCTGAGGCAATTCTATCCAATTATATGCACTTGTTCTTGGGTACACTGGAATTATATATGCTAGTTGTGATTTAAATTTTTTGATTATATATATGTATATACATTTACTTTGTGCACCCTTATGCACACTTATGCTGATGTACGATTAATTTATACATGCTTGCCATGATGTACCTTTTGGTAGTTTTATATAGATACATATTTATTTTGTACACATGTATGAATTCCAGAGATATAATAAATCTGTTATTGTTATATTATGGCTGAGTTCATTGCAAGTCCCGTCATACTGGACCCAGCATAATTTTTGCTTCTCTAGGCTCCTGCCTAGTTCTAAATAACTTGTAACCTCTTTGAAAGCCAACAAGCAAGGAGATATAAATTTAGCAAGAAATAAGATAAATACTAAAAAGCATAGAGAGGTTACAAAATGGTAGCCGGAGCGTGGTTCATTCTAGGCTTGAACCCTTGGGTCCTGGTGTGTGACGGGGCTTGCAGACGCGGAAATATTAATGCAGTTGTAAATTAATGATTGTTGTAACATAGTTGATATATGCCAGTGTAGGCTAATTGTAGGTTGTTTAAATTGTGAGTCGGGTCGCACCACTGAGGCGGTTAATTATGTTAAAAAAAAAAAAAAAATTTTTTTGATATTTTTTGATAGCTTGTATGGCCGGGGAGTCTCAAGTGTAGCCAGGGATGATGGAGAGTTGATGGGGGAGTTTAACTGGAGTTTCGCGTGTTATATGGATGGGATGCGGTATGGCCCGATCGGAAATCGGTACCGGAACCGATTTGTGTCCGGTTGATGTCGAATTATTTTACATTCCCGAATTAGGACTTGTAGTTGATTGTTAGTGGGTTTTTGTGATTTATGTGTTGGCACGACGTGGGTGTCGAGTTGCTGTTTGCTGTTATATGTGTCTAGTATTGTTGTTGTCTCTTGTCGCCTTTCGTGGGGGTTTGCATGGTTCAGAATAGGCCAGGTTTCCGCTGCGCTAGAGAACCCGGGGGTCTACTCGAAGGAAGGACAGTACTTGAGTTTTTCCGAATTTTGTTAATATGTTTTTGTGGGTTATGTTGTGTTAGGTTTTTCGTAGGAATTTATGTTTGTTGTTGTGTGTTTTGAATTGTGCAATTCTGGCGGGGATATGCTACGAGAAATTGCCCCACCCTCTTACAGACGTTCTCCAGAAATTTCCGGTGCTGGATGGATTTGATGAGGATCAGCTGTTGGTTTTCTTGGACCTGGTCCTGCAGGTGGCAGATTTCCCGGGGGTGTCCGATGGGGAGGTCTTGTATCTTATATACCCGTATTGCCGGAGTACGTTGGCTGGTCTGGTCACCAAGGCCCTGCGTCGGGGTGACAGTGTTGATGCTTTCCATGGGGAGGTGTTGAACTTCTTCATACCCACTCGACGACGCTTCAAGCTTGAGTTGGAAAGATTCTATCGCCCACAGGCCTACGGAGAGGCGTTAGGAGATTTCGCGCGCGATATACGGAAAGCTGCCCGGGTGTTAAGATTGGGGTTGCCCGAGACAGAAGTTATCCAAGCAATTCTGCAAGGCCTGACTCCCCAAGAGAGATCTCGTTTGGCATTCGCGGACCGTCCACGTGGTTTTGGGGATCTTGAACAGCTGTGTGTGTTTTCAAGGACGGTCCAGGCGGCTGACGAGTCCCGAGGAAGAGATGCCACAGATGTCCAATCCTCCAGTGGTTCATCAGGAAGAGCCAAAAGGGACAAACATGGAGGTTGGAGGAAAACCCAAGAGACGCTTAGAAAGACTGAATATTCCGGAAGTGATGGAGGCTACAAGGGGGTGGCAAGTGTGAAGACGGTAACAACAGCTACAGCACAGAAAACAAAGAAACATGAAATTAACAGGGGAAAAAGAAATTATGTTAGGGAACAGACAGCGGCAAGTAGGGAGCCTGTACCAAGGCGTTATCCCTATTCGGAGAAAAAGGAAACTTTAAAGGTTCCAGAGGAAGTACAAGTGCCCAAGAGAGTAGTAGATGAAGAAAAGGAAGCAGAAGTAGAAGAGCGGAATGACTTTGTGGGAACAATACAAGAGGATAAGAGCGCGTCAGTTAATACTGAATTACCGGACTCAAAGAGGACGTCATGGTTGAATCCAGAGGCCGCAGAATTTGTTCCGGTATTTACATCTCGGTTCGTGAGGGATCCAGAGCCTGTAACATCACCATCGCCAGTCGAAATTAATGTAGTCATTGCACATGAGCCTGGACAGCTGGATTCCAGGGTGGAAGATGTTGAGGACGCTGGGGTTGCTGAAAGTGGTCAAAGAGTGGAATCAACAGAAGAGTCAGAAGAGCGGTCTGCAGATGCTGCGCAGGTGAGTATAGTTGTAGGTGTTAGGGAGACTGTAGAGTCTGAAGTTGCAGATGGACACAGGGATGTCCGGGCTGCAAGTGTTTCTGAGGTTGTGGATGGACAAGGGGATGTCCATGCCGCAAATGATGTAGAAGTTGAGGAGAAATTTGGTGGCAGCGTTGTAGAGTTTGTGAGTGAGAGTGAAGTAGTGTGTGAAGATGTGCAGACGCCTTCTGTAAGTAGTGTTGAGGATTCCGAGGAACGGGAGGAAGTTTCAGGTGGACCAGGTGAGCAACTAGCGGAGGACGTAGATGTGCAGTGTTCAGATGGTGGTTGTGGAAGTGATGGCGATGACGTTGGTGATGAACGTGTTGATGAAAATGAGATCAGAGAAGAGGTTAGTCAAGAAGTTCGTGAAGGAGCTGGCTATGCGTGTGGTGAAGAAGATGGATCAGAGGAGCAACGGGAAGAGGCTGAGGAGGTGCAGTGTCAGGAAGTTGATTTGGATTATTTGGATGAAGAAGGGGAAGTTGTAGAAAAGGAAGAAATTGTAGCAGAGGAGTTAGACGATGAGCATAATCCAAAGCGGAATGAAAGTAGTGAGGTAAGTTGCTTTGATTTTGATCCCGAAGAAACCAGTCAGTACAGCTCAACACGAGATAATTTCTTAGAGAGTGGTGTCCAAAAGGAGCGAATACCTAAAGTGCGGCATAGAAAGGTAAGAAGCAGAGGTTAACGGGTAGCGGGTAGATGTTCCCCACATTCCCAGTGGTGTTCATCTATTTCAGGGTTGCGCCCCTGCCCACGCGAGCCTTGGTTTCCTCCATTCTTCCTTATTTCCGGAGGTAGCCAGGTCCTTACCCTCAGTCCTAGCTATTGCCCTTTAATGATCCTTGCCCCATTTCATCTTCCCAATTTTCCTACCACTCCCCTTAAAAAAAAAAAAAAAAAAAAAAAAAAAAAAAAAATATCTATCAAACGGAGTTAGAGAGAGACTTAGCTTGTGGTCCTCGAGATCGTCAGTTTCCCCTGTGTTAAAGGTTAGATGGAGTGATGGTGTGCTGTTGCTGATTGTTAATAGTTGTTGAGGTTGATGTTGTTCATTATAGGGTCCGAGCCATGCCGCATTCTCCGGTTTTCTTGGTGTTAATTTTTGTGCGAGAGAAAGTTGTGTAGACGGTGCTGTAGAGAAGTAAAACCCCCTCGAGTTATGGTGTATTTGTTGAGTTGAGATTGGATTAATGTTCGTGTGCCCTAGGTGCGGTCCTCTCTGCCTGGCTAAGCGGGGCCGTCCGCCCTTGTGTAGGGAAGTGGGCCAGCCATATGGCAAGGTTGGAGATGCCTTGTTGGTGCATGTGGCTGGTCGGTCCGAGAGAGGGACGAGAGGTAGTACGGTCGCTCACATGCCAAGGTGGGAGATGCCTTGTTTGGTCCTAGGACGAGCATGTGAGAGGGACCGGTGGGAGTAATTGGTGGTCACCGGAGAGGGTGACGTGTTGGGGCGATCCCGTGGGGTTGGCATGGCAGGGAGGGTCGCATGGGGATTGGTGGTCTTCCTGAGAGCAAGTCTGCCGGGCCACCTTACCCACGATGACCACCGAATTTTTCAGCTGGGAGTACACTGCAGGGTACTTTCCCGAGTTTTGTGGGGCAACCGGGTTGCCCTTTCGGGGTGGGGGTGTGCCGGTTCGAAGCCGGCGGTTACAAAGTATAGATTCTAGAAAGTTTTCGTGATCGTAAAATACGTGAGGGAGGCAGTCGAGCGGACTTTGTTCGACGGTATGAGGGGAGCGGCGCGGTGTGCGGTTGCGCGCGCAGCTCGGCCAGTGCTGTGGAAATTGTATGCAGCAGAAGTCAGTCAACGTTTGCCTCTCCTTGAAAGATTGTACTCCATCTCCGCTCTTTGTATTCGTTCTACGCAGTTTTGTATCCTTCTACATGATGGAGTAGAGAATACAACGACTCCCCGGTAAGATTTAATTATTTTCATTAGTTGTGTGGATATTTAATAACAAGATTTATGCTATCGTGTGAAGTACGTATTTATGTGTGTGTGCGACCTGACAAAGTAATGTAAGAGAAACTCATTTTTTTTTTCTGTTGTATGTAACGCCCTTTATATAGTCATGCCTTATTATTTTCTGTTATGATGCTAGAAGTTTCAAGAGTCATTCTCATAGTAAAAGTGCATTACATAAAAATTTATCACTAAAGAACTTGGTGTGCAGTCAGGTAGTGATCTGTGTCGGGGCAGGTAGTATACTGTCCCCGTCTTTGTTAATTATGTTCACAAATAGAGAATGAAGTGTGAGAGCGTCTGTGTATGAAACCTAATTGAAGGTAAAACATTCTCAATGCTGTGAGTGACTTGCTGTTAAAAATTTTTTGACCAAATTATGATTACTGCTCTGCACGTGGCCGGTTTAACCTGCAAAATTTTGTCGAAGCATGTTGACTGAGTACAGTTCACTTTATATTATGCCACAATTTAATAAGTTCTGTTCATGATGCAAATTTACTTATTCCATGGCTGAATGTAGACTATTTAAGCAGGTTGTAAAAACTTTAATTAATTAACTTTGTGCCTTTTAGTGAGAGTTAGCTGGCGGCCCTTTAAGAGGTTAATTACCTCCACTCGGGTGTACCCTTTTTATAGACGTTCTCTAATTTACTTGATTTCTTAGGGTTCTCGCACTAAGTCGGTTTCCTGGTCGGCGGTGGGCTGTACATCTGCCCGAGCTGTGAACCATGTCAAGACCGCCTACGAAGAGGGAGATGGAGACGGAATCACTATGTTGCACTCGCCAGCACTTATGAGGTGACATTTATGCTTTTTCTTTTTTGGGGGCCGAACCGGCAGTGTGCCTGTTTTATGCGAATAACTTGGAAGCCAGGGGACCACGTGTCCCGACTGTCTATTTGGGAAGTGAACTGTGATCATGACTCTGAACACTCTCTATAAAAAAAAAAAAAATTACTGAACTTTTATAACCCTTTTCTATAACACTAAATGCTATGACTGTGAGTGCGTGCTGCACTGCGGGAGCGCGCCAGCCATTTCACTCTTGTACCATTTTACAGTTGTATTTCTTTTCGCTTTTACTCATTACACAAATTTAGGTTACGGCCCTGTAGCCCTGTTCCGGCTGGAACAGTGGTGTATAAAAATTATATTGACTGTGGTTTCACAATTAAGTGTTGGGGGCTTTCCTGAAGTTTTTTTTTGGGACGTTTTAAGGGTTTACAAAAGGGCACTTAGTTTCTTGGACACGCGCTGGGGCATTCTCAGACAGGCTGATGTCCTGTCAAGTTTTGTCAACTACATGTGGGCGCGCTCCCACAGATGCCAGAGCACAACCACCTTATTGTATTCCTTTTCTAATTATTTTCTACAGTTATCTGAGGCTAATAGAAACCATTTACTAATGTTATTGAATTATTTTAGCTGATTTGCCTCTAAGCTGATTGTTTTCTTAACTGGCAAACACGTATGGGTTGACTTCACACGTAGAGAAGTTGCTGTTTAATTTTGAATATAAAACTGGTTTTCATCCTTTTCTTTTGGGTAAACTAAATAGATATACATATTGTCAAAATCTTCTGAAATTGTAAAGCCTCAATCAATTAATTTCTGTTATTAAGGTACATAAGGATTTAATCCCCTTTTGGGATTTTGTGAAGTCAATACTGTATAGAATTTTATAAATACTGTCTGGGAGTAGGTGAGGAGTTTGTTAACATTACCTGGTGCTGTGAACGGAACAAAGGTTCACACACTCATCATGGGTCATTAATAAACGGAATGCTAGACAAATGGGTGGTCCAGTTTCATTTATGCGTCATGAATTATTCGTCTTTAAAGGGGTTTGGAGTTTATGTTATCCTACTGAACGGGTTGCCGACGGGCGTATATTTTATCACTGCCGGGGCATAAGATGATAGTTGCTTTACCCGGTGGGTGGGTGCGTTACAGGGGCATGCGTGTTGAAAGTAAATGATTGTGAGTTGTGTACCTTTGTGTTCTGTGTGTGTGTGTTGTTATGTGTCTAGCTAGCCACACGACGGGGAGAATTTTACATGTGTTTGTGCATTTTATATTTTATTTATGTATGTACATTTAACTTATACACTATTATATACACTTGTTCTGAGGCAATTCTATCCAATTATATGCACTTGTTCTTGGGTACACTGGAATTATATATGCTAGTTGTGATTTAAATTTTTTGATTATATATATGTATATACATTTACTTTGTGCACCCTTATGCACACTTATGCTGATGTACGATTAATTTATACATGCTTGCCATGATGTACCTTTTGGTAGTTTTATATAGATACATATTTATTTTGTACACATGTATGAATTCCAGAGATATAATAAATCTGTTATTGTTATATTATGGCTGAGTTCATTGCAAGTCCCGTCATACTGGACCCAGCATAATTTTTGCTTATCTAGGCTCCTGCCTAGTTCTAAATAACTTGTAACCTCTTTGAAAGCCAACAAGCAAGGAGATATAAATTTAGCAAGAAATAAGATAAATACTAAAAAGCATAGAGAGGTTACAAAATGGTAGCCGGAGCGTGGTTCATTCTAGGCTTGAACCCTTGGGTCCTGGTGTGTGACGGGGCTTGCAGACGCGGAAATATTAATGCAGTTGTAAATTAATGATTGTTGTAACATAGTTGATATATGCCAGTGTAGGCTAATTGTAGGTTGTTTAAATTGTGAGTCGGGTCGCACCACTGAGGCGGTTAATTATGTTAAAAAAAAAAAAAAAAATTTTTTTGATATTTTTTGATAGCTTGTATGGCCGGGGAGTCTCAAGTGTAGCCAGGGATGATGGAGAGTTGATGGGGGAGTTTAACTGGAGTTTCGCGTGTTATATGGATGGGATGCGGTATGGCCCGATCGGAAATCGGTACCGGAACCGATTTGTGTCCAGTTGATGTCGAATTATTTTACATTCCCGAATTAGGACTTGTAGTTGATTGTTAGTGGGTTGTTGTGATTTATGTGTTGGCACGACGTGGGTGTCGAGTTGCTGTTTGCTGTTATATGTGTCTAGTATTGTTGTTGTCTCTTGTCGCCTTTCGTGGGGGTTTGCATGGTTCAGAATAGGCCAGGTTTCCGCTGCGCTAGAGAACCCGGGGGTCTACTCGAAGGAAGGACAGTACTTGAGTTTTTCCGAATTTTGTTAATATGTTTTTGTGGGTTATGTTGTGTTAGGTTTTTCGTAGGAATTTATGTTTGTTGTTGTGTGTTTTGAATTGTGCAATTCTGGCGGGGATATGCTACGAGAAATTGCCCCACCCTCTTACAGACGTTCTCCAGAAATTTCCGGTGCTGGATGGATTTGATGAGGATCAGCTGTTGGTTTTCTTGGACCTGGTCCTGCAGGTGGCAGATTTCCCGGGGGTGTCCGATGGGGAGGTCTTGTATCTTATATACCCGTATTGCCGGAGTACGTTGGCTGGTCTGGTCACCAAGGCCCTGCGTCGGGGTGACAGTGTTGATGCTTTCCATGGGGAGGTGTTGAACTTCTTCATACCCACTCGACGACGCTTCAAGCTTGAGTTGGAAAGATTCTATCGCCCACAGGCCTACGGAGAGGCGTTAGGAGATTTCGCGCGCGATATACGGAAAGCTGCCCGGGTGTTAAGATTGGGGTTGCCCGAGACAGAAGTTATCCAAGCAATTCTGCAAGGCCTGACTCCCCAAGAGAGATCTCGTTTGGCATTCGCGGACCGTCCACGTGGTTTTGGGGATCTTGAACAGCTGTGTGTGTTTTCAAGGACGGTCCAGGCGGCTGACGAGTCCCGAGGAAGAGATGCCACAGATGTCCAATCCTCCAGTGGTTCATCAGGAAGAGCCAAAAGGGACAAACATGGAGGTTGGAGGAAAACCCAAGAGACGCTTAGAAAGACTGAATATTCCGGAAGTGATGGAGGCTACAAGGGGGTGGCAAGTGTGAAGACGGTAACAACAGCTACAGCACAGAAAACAAAGAAACATGAAATTAACAGGGGAAAAAGAAATTATGTTAGGGAACAGACAGCGGCAAGTAGGGAGCCTGTACCAAGGCGTTATCCCTATTCGGAGAAAAAGGAAACTTTAAAGGTTCCAGAGGAAGTACAAGTGCCCAAGAGAGTAGTAGATGAAGAAAAGGAAGCAGAAGTAGAAGAGCGGAATGACTTTGTGGGAACAATACAAGAGGATAAGAGCGCGTCAGTTAATACTGAATTACCGGACTCAAAGAGGACGTCATGGTTGAATCCAGAGGCCGCAGAATTTGTTCCGGTATTTACATCTCGGTTCGTGAGGGATCCAGAGCCTGTAACATCACCATCGCCAGTCGAAATTAATGTAGTCATTGCACATGAGCCTGGACAGCTGGATTCCAGGGTGGAAGATGTTGAGGACGCTGGGGTTGCTGAAAGTGGTCAAAGAGTGGAATCAACAGAAGAGTCAGAAGAGCGGTCTGCAGATGCTGCGCAGGTGAGTATAGTTGTAGGTGTTAGGGAGACTGTAGAGTCTGAAGTTGCAGATGGACACAGGGATGTCCGGGCTGCAAGTGTTTCTGAGGTTGTGGATGGACAAGGGGATGTCCATGCCGCAAATGATGTAGAAGTTGAGGAGAAATTTGGTGGCAGCGTTGTAGAGTTTGTGAGTGAGAGTGAAGTAGTGTGTGAAGATGTGCAGACGCCTTCTGTAAGTAGTGTTGAGGATTCCGAGGAACGGGAGGAAGTTTCAGGTGGACCAGGTGAGCAACTAGCGGAGGACGTAGATGTGCAGTGTTCAGATGGTGGTTGTGGAAGTGATGGCGATGACGTTGGTGATGAACGTGTTGATGAAAATGAGATCAGAGAAGAGGTTAGTCAAGAAGTTCGTGAAGGAGCTGGCTATGCGTGTGGTGAAGAAGATGGATCAGAGGAGCAACGGGAAGAGGCTGAGGAGGTGCAGTGTCAGGAAGTTGATTTGGATTATTTGGATGAAGAAGGGGAAGTTGTAGAAAAGGAAGAAATTGTAGCAGAGGAGTTAGACGATGAGCATAATCCAAAGCGGAATGAAAGTAGTGAGGTAAGTTGCTTTGATTTTGATCCCGAAGAAACCAGTCAGTACAGCTCAACACGAGATAATTTTTTAGAGAGTGGTGTCCAAAAGGAGCGAATACCTAAAGTGCGGCATAGAAAGGTAAGAAGCAGAGGTTAACGGGTAGCGGGTAGATGTTCCCCACATTCCCAGTGGTGTTCATCTATTTCAGGGTTGCGCCCCTGCCCACGCGAGCCTTGGTTTCCTCCATTCTTCCTTATTTCCGGAGGTAGCCAGGTCCTTACCCTCAGTCCTAGCTATTGCCCTTTAATGATCCTTGCCCCATTTCATCTTCCCAATTTTCCTACCACTCCCCTTAAAAAAAAAAAAAAAAAAAAAAAAAAAAAAAAAAAAAAAAAAAAAAATCTATCAAACGGAGTTAGAGAGAGACTTAGCTTGTGGTCCTCGAGATCGTCAGTTTCCCCTGTGTTAAAGGTTAGATGGAGTGATGGTGTGCTGTTGCTGATTGTTAATAGTTGTTGAGGTTGATGTTGTTCATTATAGGGTCCGAGCCATGCCGCATTCTCCGGTTTTCTTGGTGTTAATTTTTGTGCGAGAGAAAGTTGTGTAGACGGTGCTGTAGAGAAGTAAAACCCCCTCGAGTTATGGTGTATTTGTTGAGTTGAGATTGGATTAATGTTCGTGTGCCCTAGGTGCGGTCCTCTCTGCCTGGCTAAGCGGGGCCGTCCGCCCTTTTGTAGGGAAGTGGGCCAGCCATATGGCAAGGTTGGAGATGCCTTGTTGGTGCATGTGGCTGGTCGGTCCGAGAGAGGGACGAGAGGTAGTACGGTCGCTCACATGCCAAGGTGGGAGATGCCTTGTTTGGTCCTAGGACGAGCATGTGAGTGGGACCGGTGGGAGTAATTGGTGGTCACCGGAGAGGGTGACGTGTTGGGGCGGTCCCGTGGGGTTGGCATGGCAGGGAGGGTCGCATGGGGATTGGTGGTCTTCCTGAGAGCAAGTCTGCCGGGCCACCTTACCCACGATGACCACCGAATGTTTCAGCTGGGAGTACACTGCAGGGTACTTTCCCGAGTTTTGTGGGGCAACCGGGTTGCCCTTTCGGGGTGGGGGTGTGCCGGTTCGAAGCCGGCGGTTACAAAGTATAGATTCTAGAAAGTTTTCGTGATCGTAAAATACGTGAGGGAGGCAGTCGAGCGGACTTTGTTCGACGGTATGAGGGGAGCGGCGCGGTGTGCGGTTGCGCGCGCAGCTCGGCCAGTGCTGTGGAAATTGTATGCAGCAGAAGTCAGTCAACGTTTGCCTCTCCTTGAAAGATTGTACTCCATCTCCGCTCTTTGTATTCGTTCTACGCAGTTTTGTATCCTTCTACATGATGGAGTAGAGAATACAACGACTCCCCGGTAAGATTTAATTATTTTCATTAGTTGTGTGGATATTTAATAACAAGATTTATGCTATCGTGTGAAGTACGTATTTATGTGTGTGTGCGACCTGACAAAGTAATGTAAGAGAAACTCATTTTTTTTTTCTGTTGTATGTAACGCCCTTTATATAGTCATGCCTTATTATTTTCTGTTATGATGCTAGAAGTTTCAAGAGTCATTCTCATAGTAAAAGTGCATTACATAAAAATTTATCACTAAAGAACTTGGTGTGCAGTCAGGTAGTGATCTGTGTCGGGGCAGGTAGTATACTGTCCCCGTCTTTGTTAATTATGTTCACAAATAGAGAATGAAGTGTGAGAGCGATTGTGTATGAAACCTAATTGAAGGTAAAACATTCTCAATGCTGTGAGTGACTTGCTGTTAAAAATTTTTTGACCAAATTATGATTACTGCTCTGCACGTGGCCGGTTTAACCTGCAAAATTTTGTCGAAGCATGTTGACTGAGTACAGTTCACTTTATATTATGCCACAATTTAATAAGTTCTGTTCATGATGCAAATTTACTTATTCCATGGCTGAATGTAGACTATTTAAGCAGGTTGTAAAAACTTTAATTAATTAACTTTGTGCCTTTTAGTGAGAGTTAGCTGGCGGCCCTTTAAGAGGTTAATTACCTCCACTCGGGTGTACCCTTTTTATAGACGTTCTCTAATTTACTTGATTTCTTAGGGTTCTCGCACTAAGTCGGTTTCCTGGTCGGCGGTGGGCTGTACATCTGCCCGAGCTGTGAACCATGTCAAGACCGCCTACGAAGAGGGAGATGGAGACGGAATCACTATGTTGCACTCGCCAGCACTTATGAGGTGACATTTATGCTTTTTCTTTTTTGGGGGCCGAACCGGCAGTGTGCCTGTTTTATGCGAATAACTTGGAAGCCAGGGGACCACGTGTCCCGACTGTCTATTTGGGAAGTGAACTGTGATCATGACTCTGAACACTCTCTATAAAAAAAAAAAAAATTACTGAACTTTTATAACCCTTTTCTATAACACTAAATGCTATGACTGTGAGTGCGTGCTGCACTGCGGGAGCACGCCAGCCATTTCACTCTTGTACCATTTTACAGTTGTATTTCTTTTCGCTTTTACTCATTACACAAATTTAGGTTACGGCCCTGTAGCCCTGTTCCGGCTGGAACAGTGGTGTATAAAAATTATATTGACTGTGGTTTCACAATTAAGGGTTGGGGGCTTTCCTGAAGTTTTTTTTTGGGACGTTTTAAGGGTTTACAAAAGGGCACTTAGTTTCTTGGACACGCGCTGGGGCATTCTCAGACAGGCTGATGTCCTGTCAAGTTTTGTCAACTACATGTGGGCGCGCTCCCACAGATGCCAGAGCACAACCACCTTATTGTATTCCTTTTCTAATTATTTTCTACAGTTATCTGAGGCTAATAGAAACCATTTACTAATGTTATTGAATTATTTTAGCTGATTTGCCTCTAAGCTGATTGTTTTCTTAACTGGCAAACACGTATGGGTTGACTTCACACGTAGAGAAGTTGCTGTTTAATTTTGAATATAAAACTGGTTTTCATCCTTTTCTTTTGGGTAAACTAAATAGATATACATATTGTCAAAATCTTCTGAAATTGTAAAGCCTCAATCAATTAATTTCTGTTATTAAGGTACATAAGGATTTAATCCCCTTTTGGGATTTTGTGAAGTCAATACTGTATAGAATTTTATAAATACTGTCTGGGAGTAGGTGAGGAGTTTGTTAACATTACCTGGTGCTGTGAACGGAACAAAGGTTCACACACTCATCATGGGTCATTAATAAACGGAATGCTAGACAAATGGGTGGTCCAGTTTCATTTATGCGTCATGAATTATTCGTCTTTAAAGGGGTTTGGAGTTTATGTTATCCTACTGAACGGGTTGCCGACGGGCGTATATTTTATCACTGCCGGGGCATAAGATGATAGTTGCTTTACCCGGTGGGTGGGTGCGTTACAGGGGCATGCGTGTTGAAAGTAAATGATTGTGAGTTGTGTACCTTTGTGTTCTGTGTGTGTGTGTTGTTATGTGTCTAGCTAGCCACACGACGGGGAGAATTTTACATGTGTTTGTGCATTTTATATTTTATTTATGTATGTACATTTAACTTATACACTATTATATACACTTGTTCTGAGGCAATTCTATCCAATTATATGCACTTGTTCTTGGGTACACTGGAATTATATATGCTAGTTGTGATTTAAATTTTTTGATTATATATATGTATATACATTTACTTTGTGCACCCTTATGCACACTTATGCTGATGTACGATTAATTTATACATGCTTGCCATGATGTACCTTTTGGTAGTTTTATATAGATACATATTTATTTTGTACACATGTATGAATTCCAGAGATATAATAAATCTGTTATTGTTATATTATGGCTGAGTTCATTGCAAGTCCCGTCATACTGGACCCAGCATAATTTTTGCTTATCTAGGCTCCTGCCTAGTTCTAAATAACTTGTAACCTCTTTGAAAGCCAACAAGCAAGGAGATAGAAATTTAGCAAGAAATAAGATAAATGCTAAAAAGCATAGAGAGGTTACAGTAGTATGTGGAATCGTCTAGATTTTCGGCGGGCTATAAACACAATTACTCAAGGACGCTCAGTTCAGTTAATTGTCGGATGATTACAAGTGATTATCGGGCGATATTACTGTGTGCGTTCAAGTGGTTATTAGTAAAGTGTTTAATAATCGTGGGGGATAATTGTAATACGATTGTGTTTAATATTAGTGGACATTTTATTGCGTGTGAACAATTTTATTTGATTTGTTGTAAGAGACTGTGTTGTTAATTACGAACTGTTTACCTATTAAAATTAAAGCTGGTAATTAGTGACTAATTGGTGTCTTGTATTTTGTTTCCACTGTACCTACGACGATCAAGTAGACCGTCGTAACAATAGTATTAATATTTTGTATCCATCATACACCAATATTATAAGTAATAAACAAAAAGGACTAATTTAATACATTTAATCATAAAAGGTCAAGTCAAAAATGTTACTACTTTGTATGACTAGAAAACAAATATTAATTTTATTAATTAGTTAATCAAGTGAAGTTCACTACCCATTACAAAATGTTTAAATCACACAAATAGTATTTAGTATATCGTCGGATTAAAATTAAAAATGTGTCAAAAAAGCGTTCTACTTATACTTACACCCGTGTTGTAAATGAAACATGGAAAAGTTAGATTTAAAGTATATAAAACTGTCTTCTGTCTTCAAAACGTACAATTATAAAATATTCATATATCACTCACATTATTTTTTTATGCAAATTAGTAATAAATAATACTTTATACTTTTAAAACGATAATAGACTTGTGATTACAATATTTCGACAGTTTTAATTACTGTCATCAATATAATTTAAACAATAAAAAATATATTCATGTTTTAAAAATGTGAAGTATTATTTATTAATAATCGTAAAACAGAATACTATGTACCAATTTAAGTACAAACCTTTATATTACAGTAATCGAATGACATGATAACCTATTCTTTGACATATGTTGCCTTGAAACTACACTGTCTTTTCTCCAAATATGTCTGTGTCAATAATCTTTCAATAACGTACCAAATTTTGGACATTCAACAACGTACCAATACGTTTTAAACGGCTGTAATTACCAACTCTCTTATCTGCGGTATTACCAGAAAAAACAATATGGTAAGACAAGAGCTAATATTCTAAATATCTGTTGTGGTATTTGAAATTACGAGCCCATTATACAGTATATTGTATGAAGCTATGAATTGTTTGATAGTCTAGTGTACAAAAAAGGAGGACCTGCTGTGTGTCTGTAATTTGCAAAATAACTCTAATAATCAAATTTGTAAGGTTTACAGAAACGGTCTCCCGATCTGCCAATAATATGCACAAGACATCAGTAATATGGCTATCTCTTTTGAGCATCATCCACGTTCTCTCTCGCACTTTCAATAACTCCTTTTTTCTCCCTTTTTCATTCACTTTCTCCATACTACCCTTTCAATATTATGCCACTTAAAACATTGATTAATCGTCAACAGTGCTATTAAAATATTTAAAATCATCATGTATTTTTATTTAAAAACATGGGAACAAAACTAATTAGTTCACTTAATTTTATAAAGTGTACTAAAATACATTCATTATATACGATGGATTTTGATATTATTTCAAAAGGTAACAAACAATAATGTCTTTCCCAGCTTTAAACGATAATTCAGTTTAATAATAGAATGAGAGAAAAGTAAACCGATTACTGAAGGCAAAATTCAGAACGACATAATCAGTTTCCGTGCGTGTTAGGAAAGCAAAGCACTAAGGAAAATAAACACGCTGCCGCACTCCAACTTGTGATTAACATTAACATAAGACAACACGAAAACGACGAATTCGGAACAACGATTCTTTGTCTTCTTCGGAAGCTCATGTACTTGCTGTGAATTCCATTGGACGGAACCTAGTTTATTTATTTATTCTTCACTCTCTTGTGGAAGACTAATGCCAAAACCGTAATTTTCTTGTCAGAAAACACAAATATTACTTTCGAATTTACAGATTTACAGTATACTGATTTATTTCTTATTTTTTCATAGAAAGGTGATACTTTTCTCTTTTCTCCGCTTCAAAGTGTCTACGCAATGTAAACAGAGTGAACTATACAGTTTATAATATTAACACAAAATGGTATTGAACACATCTTACAAAATAAACGTAGTATTTTATCTTTTATTTTGTAGTTCAGTTGGCTTAGTCACAAGTAGTTAAGTGATTCATTTTTATTCATAACTCTATACTTCCAAATGGGTAAATTTCTAGGGTTTAAGGGGAATCATAACGTTATAATATATATATAAATATATATATATATATATTTAACATATGATAGCATGTTTCAATGAGAATTGGTCAAAGTAAAAGTTGCGTGTTGGAACATTGTAGTATAGCCAACAAGAATCATGTCAAAAGTGTTAGATTAAGTTGATTTTTGACTGTAAAAAAATAATGTGTATTGTGAAGTAGTGCAGACACATGCATAGGTATATGCGAGTGCGCGTGTGCACGTGTGAATAACTGTATTACGAAAAAACAATAAAAACGATTAAATTAAATAACTTTTACGTAAATCAAATACCCGACATAAGACTTACACCAGAATGTGCATAAATTAGAGACCTACTGGTTGTCATATTTGTTAATAATATAAAGAACGAAATATATGAGTTTTTTCATAAAAAGGTTTTATCACCCACAATAAAAGCAATAAAATTATACTGGTTTTATTTGCACCTTTTACATTGTTCATATGCAATTTCTTAGAAGTAGAATGTTATCTAGACATGGGCCGTAAGGGTGAGGGAATGTTTTGACCAATGAAATTGGCTAATATATCAGTTGATTTGATCCGTGATGGGATGTAAATCAGTCTAGCTTAGAACTCAGAAGAAGCAGTCTCGTTACTCTATAACGTGTAATCGTTAACTCTGATTCAATACGTTAGGTCTGTCAGGAGTTACGAACACTAGTAGTAAAGTGCGCGACTGAATAATCCCGAGTGCTAGTTCGGCAAAGTTCAAGATTGTCCGTTTAGGCATTTATGAGCATATCAAGTTCACCGGAGCATTTAAATCAATAGTAATTAGTAACTCAACACTGTTCATAGAAGTATCCAACCCGTAAATGACCCTGAGAGATGGAAAGCAGGAGGTGATACTGAAGAAGAACAATAGGACTTGCGGCGGTATCCTGACGCTACCTGAAGGAACATCTGTCGACACCCATCAGGAAACGAGGAGAAACACCGCATCGTTCATAATACCAGGAAAATGAAATCATGTATATAAACTATATTAATTAATAAACAATTATATACTAAAGAGACAGAAAAACTTATAGCAATTAAGATTTATGTAATTAGGGTGTAGGAAGGAATTATTTTTAAGTATAAAGAAAAGGTCAACATAAACTGTAAGTTAATTTTATTTTCCAAAAGAAATTGTTTATTAGTTTTATTTATAACGGAGGTAATTTATTTATTTAAACAGAACGGTTGATTTATTTTATTTTGTATTAAAAACTGTCTATTAATTTTTGTTGTGGTATCATAGACTGTAGTAAAATACTCTGCAATCTAAAAATTAAGGGAAACCTTTAACTAAAGTCAAAACATTCCATTATCTAATATCGATTATTTATTCTATGCTACCTTGTATATCACAATATATATATAAATAATTATAGTGACTGTAATCGATATTGTTCCTGCCTTATATGTTACTGTGTTTTTATGCGTGATAGAGCAGTGTTGGAAATTTAAAAATTCTGTAAAAATAACAATAACGGCAACAACTACCTGAATAACGGATAGGCTACCATGTTTAGTTGTAAACGAATTACCAGAGTTTCAGTTCAGGCAGGTGGCTCTACAAGAAATTGCGACTATTGTAAGCCCACAAACTAGGCGGTACAATTCTTAAATGCCGAAAGGTATTGATTGTGTTCTGCAGTACAGATATTGTCGGTTTTACATGGTGCGAAATCCTGCGACATGTCTACATCAGTTAGTTACTTCATTACACTTAGGTAACTCCAGTAAAACAAAGGCTTTAGTTAGGAATAGAGAAGAAATGATTCATAAAACAAAACGATCAGTGGAGCCACAACGTACGGAGACATTTACTGTGCAGTTTTCACAGTTTACAGAAGTAGTGGCAATTTGATTATTAATGTATTCTGTCAGGTGATACGTGAGTACCACTATACTAATATACCACAGTATACAATATATAGAATACGCATACTAGCTCGCATACTGTTTTTTCTTCAAAGGCATCACCACAGCTACAAATTAAAGTAGGATACTCCATTTCTGAATGGCACCGACTAGATATTGAGGTGTTATTAAATTAATAAACTATATACAGAATTCCTAACGTCAACGATAAAAATAATAAAAGTAAAATCCAAACCCGATACAGTGAAAAAATGTAATACAGGAGCCTTGAAAACGTTGATAATGTTTTGATAATTTTTCTAGAGCGTGCATGTGTGTGCACGTGCGTGTGGGAGATACGCAGAGGGGTAGGTAGATAGGCAGATGGATAGATATTCGCCGAAACTCTCATTATATCGGGGTAAATATTATGTTCAACGGGAGGATTGGTTCACAATGACAATCTGCTCCTATTACCAGTGCTACCATATGCTCTGTGCTAATTAATTAAACATCACATTACACGAGCAAAACTGCTTTAACACACACACACGCGCGCGCGCGCGCGCGCGCGCGCGCGGACGGGTAACATTGAGATTACATATTACATATTACACTTACTTAGCTTTCCTAGCTTTTATGCCACATGTATCAAACTGACCTCCGTTCTATATACTACTCTATATTATAACGAATGAATGAGTTTTAATATAGAACAAGAAAATCAGGTAACTAGTAAATCAATATTTACTAGTATATACTGATTAACGTTAAAATGACATTAGAGAACAATTTTTAAGTGTTCTCGTAATAATATAGGACGTTTTAGTGTTCTTTAAGCCAGTACTTAGAAAAAAAATTGTGTCACTGTGGTTTTTAATTTTTATCAATTCCATTTACTCCACCAAGTTTAGCCTTCTACTAATGTAACTTTTAAAGATACAATTGAATTCTCTATCTATAGTGTTAAGTACAAGACAATATAACCTAAGTGTTAAGTATGACAACAAATAAATATTTACTAAAACTTTTAATGAAATTTATTCACAATATTGGAAGGAAATACTAAAAATTCTGCGAACTTCTAATTTTTTATTTGTTTTGTACGCTATAGTTGTTTACGTCTGTAAAAAACTAGCAGTAGCTGGGTCTCACCAGTGTGGTATCGTTTTTCCACAGTCGCATGTTATGATGGAATCTATCGCTACGGTCGTCACTCACGTAGCTCAAGTTCTGTGGGAGGCTCTAGGTATAATGAAGCAGTGGTAAAAGAATACGAATTTTGTGGTGAGTCAAAGGCTTGCACTTGGTATTGATTTTCCGGGTGTCAAATCCTTTGTTTTCTAATAACTTTTTGTAGTTCTACTGTCCTACAAATACAAAAAATAGAAGTATTTAGTGAATCCCTTGTGCAGACGGAGTAACAAAGCTGTGACTGTCAAATTTCCGCATATCTGCGCAGTTTTTCCTCGTACTTTCACTCTTGAGATTACTTTCCATACTTACACGTAATTCTGTTATGCCTACAGAATGTGTACTACAACTGAAGTCTTTGTGTTCCCATTGTGTAACAGGACAGCCGTTAAACTGAACTTTGAACAATCCATGATCAGTTGCTCATCACTTCTGATCATATGTGATACACATTTATTTATAAGACCATTAATGTCATTACAGTCCTACAGTAAATTTTCATATTAACGTAGGAAGAAAAAAAAACATCATTTATTTTTCTGATTTTTGAAAGTCTAGAGCTTTTAGATAATAGATTACATTCCTGTACTCGTGAACACAGCAGCTCAGTTTTTTCCTTGAACAGACCTATATCTCTAACTAGATGTTTAGTTCTTTCTGCTCTATAAATGTGGTCCTTATTTAATAAGGTAGGCTACAGCCTCAGGACTGTGTTTGATATATTATCTTAATTTATCCATTTATAATCCTTCTATTTTGGTAAGACTATCCAGGTGACTTCTAGGTTCACGCCAAATCATTGGTGCATCAAACTGCATGGACCTTTTGTTAAGTTTCAACCGTTCAATTAGATTAATATAATAAGTGCTACAACAACAAAATGGAGCCAGTTCTTGATCTGATAGCCAATGTGTCAACCAAAATAATAAAAATATGCAGTTTTCATTATTGAGCGGCACTAAGACTTGATTATTAACTGATCAACACACACACACACACACACACACACACACACACACACACACACACACACACACACAATACACATAAAAAGCTTCTATGCTGAATTAACTGAAGAACGGAGACGCGATTTTTTAATTTTGAATACTAACAAAATGAAACAAAGAAACCATACGCCTAACTGTTAAAACGCAAACTTAAAGTGAGTTTGTGGAGAATACCAGTGATGCCAACATGCAAAGAAAATCCCTCCAAATCAAGAATTTACTTTTTTTAAGTAATTAGTTTAAATTAACAAATAAATAGTAAGTGGTAGAAACGTTCGAAGGACATATTTTAATTCAGTGCAAAAACACATAATTGAGTTCAGGTTACTAAATCATTGTTGCCTAGTATTATTATAATTCTTGTTGTTGTCTATATATATTTCATTGTTACTATTTATGATATAATAGTAATATTATTATTTATTTTTTAAATGCTTATTTTATGCTTATTTTTTAGTTATTGTTTATACGCGTTCAGGAAGCCTTTCTAACCTAGTGAATTCCATCCTCTACAATTCCTTCTCATCTCAGACATGAAAACCCACCCTAGAACCACTTTCGTATTACATCTGGGCGGTGCCTAATGCGCCTTAATTGGACTCTTCTTTAGCTCATTTTACTTCAAGTTACTAGATTCTCCTTGGTCTTCGTCTTTCTTCTTTTAACGCAGTACGATTTTCACAAATGCTGCCACTTGCTCACAACAGTTTCTGTTGGATAACATGATTTCCATAATGTTGTCTGGTATTATCGAACCAACATCTACCTCCAGTTCTCGTTTCTCTATCACCCACCTAACCTATTCAAAAAAGGGCATTGGGCATTGGGCATAGTCGCGGTTACAACATACAGACATGCCGGACTCCTCGCTTTGTCAATTTAAATAGAATATCACTAAAACACCAGTATTTTATAAGAAACTGTGGAAAGTAGTGCTTTACCTCGCCAAACTGGCGAACCACCCCCTCGCTCACATTCCCTGTTAGCCTGACGGTCTCGTTGTTCAAGCAGTCCCGCCAACGGCGGATAGTTAGATCCATGGCTACGACTCTCGTCGCTTCTCCCCCTACCTCCGTCTAGAGTTAATGTACTTTCTTCCTGTCTTGAGCCATAAGGTCGATAAGACCGCTACTACCAAGACCGCTAGCTCCGACACAGTTCGACGGGAGCATTCCACTCTAAAGGATCCTCTTGCGTCATTTTCTTGTAGTTTCCTTTCTTCATTGCATCTGCCAAGAGCTACGAGTTATTATTATTAAGATTATTATTATAATGGCTGTAGAGAGGAGGAGGGTCTACAAGACCAAGGAAGACTTGGGGATCGTAGAAGCAAGAACAGTGGCCAGGGCACACTCCATGCGGAGCTGGCAACTACGATGGGAGCAGGAGAGCCGAGCTAGGTGGACGGCGAGGTTGATTGGGAACCTCCGTGAATGGGTGGATAGAACGCACGGCGAGGTAGATTATTACCTTACTCAATTCCTGACAGGGCATGGTTATTTCTGTGCATACCTGCGAAGGATGGGTAAGATGGAGGATCCGTCGTGCGTGTATGGCGACTCAGATTCTGATGACGCTCATCACAATTTCATCGAGTGTCAACGGTGGGTGCTGGAGAGGCGAGGACTGGAATCGGAGATTGGCCCCATGACGCCTGATAACATCATAGGCGTCATGCTTAACAGCAAAGAGAACTGGGACATGGTTGTGACCTTCGTGAGGATGGTCCTACGGCAGAAGAAGCCTGAACTGTACCCTCTCACAAGTCGATGATATAGACAAAGGTGTAGGAGCCTAGTAGGTGCAATACGAGGTGCCACCCTGAAGCCATACGAATAGTTGTTCCAGGAGGGGTTCCCTGCCTGTAAAGTGGAGGTTTTTTTGGTGGGTGCGAGTCCCACACACCGGGAGACCAGTCCGGTGTCTCCTGATGGTGCATAATATATTTTCCACCCCCGAAAAAAAAAAATAAAAATAAAATAATAAATAAATATTATTATTGTATATATTGATAGTCTACACGTATATACGCGTATGTTTTACATGTTTCAACGTCATGTCTTCAAACATATGATGATTTTCGATATAATATCATATACTTGCCAGTGATATTAGAAACTTCAAAAATCGTTGATCGATAGGCCTATAAGCCTACTTATCATAATTTTTAACACGAGCTGAAATTTCATTCGTCACCGTTTAGCCATGATAATCAAACGCTGTATTTGAGTACAGCCCTTCAATTTCACCTTTTATTATAACTATCATCCGAAGAAGAAAATTTCCCTCCATTTCAGGAAAGTCGAGTTATAGCCTAATACTTTATATCCAATGTACGGATTGTTAGCAATAGTTTAAATTGCGGTACGATAGTACATTTTTTTGCACTGAAGTTCACTTACTAACTAGACAAGGGTGTAGTTACGGAATAAGCAAGTTTCTCGAACTATTATGGTGACATTATTTTCAGGTGCAAATCCTGCCTAAAATTCTGTTAGCTATTTGTATAAATTTGTGTATATCTTTGTGTGAATCATAAGCCAAAAATTAATCAATAAATATTTTAAACAAATGGGAGTAACACGTGAAGTATTAAAAATGGTTGGATATGAAATGGTCTCGACGTACAAAATTATTTAAATTGATATTTAAGAATGACAGAGGAGGAAGTGATAAGAAAAGTTCGTTATTACAAGTCACTGGATGATATAATGTTGTGTGAATGTCTTCTCATAGGGTGCAGAGACGAATGATAGTGTTTGCAATAGAGATGTGTGTGACACGACTGTATCATGTAATAAATCTTAATTTCTCCAAAAGTTCGTTGCCAGGTATCAAGTAAAAAGCATTATACAGATAAGAGTTATAAAATAGAGGACAGAAAAGTAGCTTCTCACACAATTTATGATTCAAAAGAAAATAATATCAACAGTACGTTTTTAGTGATCGTAATAACCTGTTTGGTATATGTTAGGAAAATGTGTGACGGACGAATATAAAATAATCACAGTACCTTTCACGTGATTATAAGCTCGGCACTGTCATGCTCGATAGAATAAAATTCGAAACAAAGGATCCAAAACGGTTATGACAATTAAATATTACAAATAATTTCCTTTGACCAAACGCTGCGCGATATCAAAGGCGAGAGTGAGAGTACCACGTCTGCCCTCTAGCGTACTTGTAAAATATACAAATTCCGTTTTCTCTACAACTCTTTCGTCCTGCTGTCTAAAGAGTGTCAGTTACATATTAACACAAAGTGAACGGTTCATAAATGAAAATAATTACTTCTGATCGCATGCAGTAAACAGGCGGCTATTAATTGAAAAACGGTATTAACACAGATATGTAACGGTGGGACAGAGGATTTGTAACCTATAGACCAGTGGTACCAACCTTTCTGGACCCGCGCACCACTTTGGTCTTCCGCGTTCATTTCGAGTACCACCGGAGCTGAGAGAAAGGTTATTGGGGTTTTCTCAATACAAAATTTGATACAACATGACACTAGGCCTATATCTTATTTTCCTAGTTACGTATAATTATTTAAATCTAATTAACAATAATTATAAATCCAAGAATGTGATCAGGCGTTACGTACACTGCGTAAATTAACGCGAATAAAGAAAACAAAATTAGATAGGAACAGACATCTCATGAAATATTACCGCAAAGAGTTTTTATAAGGATTATCGTTTTAAATCATGTCCAATGAAAATTTATTGTTGTTTTGAATATAAATGTTATGTATTTATTTTTTAAAGTAGTTTTTAAGTAGCTATTCCTAGCTAGCTTTTCTTGCGTACCACCTAGGTTGGATCCCTCCGCTTACCACTAGTGGTACGCGTACCACCGGTTGGGAACCACTGCTATAGACAATATGTGTACTTATGCGGTGCCAATTATACTCCCAGTTCATCATATATTAACAATCCCTACGAAACGAGCTAAAACTTTTATACCTTGTTAAACAAATTTGAAAAATTGTAACAATTTATACCTCAGCTACAGGGCCAATTAAAGTATAACAGGGTCAATCTCACCTACTGTGCGGGTCGCAGATGATACACAGCTGCGAAGAAGGCTACGCCAAATAAGCAGGCTTGAACCGAGGCGGAAATGTTATCAGGTTGTACTCGGGATGATCTGTGGCGGAGTCATACACTTTAAGTAAAAGATAAGCCTAGGACGATGACGTTGTCAGACATGGCGACTAAGTGACGCCATGTAATAAGCACTATTCCGTACTTCCTTGTACGGTTGGATGTGATACTAATGACAAAGGGGTATTTTACTCGCCTAATAGGAGATTTTAATGCTCCAGCAGAGAGTGTTGAGGATAGCAGGGTTATAGACAGATTTGGTCAGGAAATACAAAATGATAGCGGCTAAAGGTTATTTTATGAAGCGCATTATTTCAGAATACGAAATAGATACTTTTTTCATTAAAGGAAAATACAAATATCATGAGAACAATAAACGATATTCGTATTTAGAAAATATTGGTAACCACGATGGAAAGTATGTGAACGGTGTGAGGCATCGGGTGAATGTAAAAAAATCATATACCTGGCCTAAATCGTAAATAAGTAATCGTGGAAGCGATTGTTGTTTACGGATCACAGTGGTGAACCGATTGCCGACAAGTAAGATAGCGTTTAGGCATAATTGACAACGAATTTTGGTGATTAATTTATATTTATTCTAGGGCATAATCTTGTTATGTTACAATATATATATATATATATGTATATAACTATTATAATAATTTATATGACGTAAATAATTACGTTTCTTGTGTGCGCGCGCGCTTGCATTTAATTAATAGTAACGCTTGGTGTTCTTGAGGTTTCTTTTAGTACATAAATATTATATTTTATTGAACAATAAAACATTTCTTCTGCAAGTAATCATATAATTAAATAACGTTTAAGTTACCTGTACGTAAATGTGTGTGTGTGTGTGTGTGTGTGTGTGTGTGTGTGTGTGTGTGTGTGTGTGTGTGTGTGTGTGTGTGTGTGTGTGTGTGTGTGTGTGTGTGTGTGTGTGTGTGTGTGTGTGTGTGTGTGTGTGTGTGTGTGATAAATTTATTTAAGGTACAACTATAAAATATAAATTTATAGTTACACACACAGACCCATAATAAGGTACAGATACACATATAAATATATATATATATATATATATATATATATATATAAGCAGTTGTTAGTTATTTAAATGCCGTATACAACCTAAGAAGTTAACTTAATTAATTTCCTTGATTAATTTTACTTATATTAAATTTCATAAAAACTAACTTTATCACTTTACACTTTAATGAAGTATGTGTGCAACCAGCATCACCATTTTATTTTACTTTTGCATTATAGGTATTGTAAAAAATTAAAGAAATTTCGACGAAAAGGAAACATCGAAGCATGATAATGTTTTTAGGCTTTTGAAACGTATAATGTGCATATAACAAATATTTACTATATAACAAATATATTTACTACATAACAAACATTATCATGTTAAAACGACAGAGACCGAACATTTCTAGACTGTGGGGAATCGAAAGTGTGGAAGCGTTACATTCTTCGATGACGTTTCATTTTTGTGGATTGACCACCAGCTTAAAAACATTATAATGTTAAAAAAAACCCACTAACAAGTAAAGCGAATGAACTCTGACAGGAAAATATTTTAGCAAATACATTAGATCTTTATATTTTACAAAAAATTGTTATTCAGTAAGACCGCAGTAGTACCTATAAATTATTTTTATACGTATAGTTTAACTTAAGCTTAATAAGCATATTTATCGGCTTCAAAAGAACAAGATGAAAGTCGGGTTCGCCGCTGATGTGAAAACGGCTGTCCAGATAAAGGGAAATTATGTGCCTTCTATTATAAGAAATCGTCTGACTTTATTATTCGTTTTGTGCTGTGTAAGATACTTTTCCCTATTGTACTTAATATTACTTTTCTTGAGAACTAGAAAACAGGCAAAGATTAAAAATTTAACACAATCTGAACCAGTAGGTTACTGTACACTATACTCACC
>CM068368.1:388636610-388638674 GCA_034769895.1 Magicicada septendecula | reverse complement strand
GAAGTTAACATAGCTTAGACAAAATACAAATGTTAGCAAAACGATAATGTATGACTTTCATTATCGTTATGTTGCCGTCAAGTACGGCCGTAACGTTAGATTGCTAATGACAGATACAGACAGTCTGATGTATGGTATTCACGTATAGGCTACTCATAGTACCATATCAATATCTGTAATGTTATTTATTTCCAACTAAAGTCAGAGACACCCCCAGTAGTTTTTCACCTAGAACGTATACAAAAATCTGATTCTTGCGTTCATAATTAACACAAATTTGTTGCACTGGTGAACCTTTAGGTTGCAACCTAACACGTGTGTGTGTGTGTGTGTGTGCGTGACCTAACGTGAAATGTAAGTGGACTGCATTTTAACTTAACGTGAAACGTAAGTGGACTGCATTTTAACCTAACATGTGTGTAGGCTGTGTCGTGTGTGTGTCTGTGTGTGTGTGTGTGTGTGTGTGTGTGCACGCAATATGCCACTTGATATTGCGTAAACGTGTCTGCTCTGCCTGAATATCCTCATGCAATAAAGGACGTGCCTCGGTCATTACGAATACTATGTCATGATCCGGCGCGCACGCACACACGTTTGGGTTGAAAGCAAATCCAATTACGTTTGTTACATGTTGTGTCGCACTGACCTGATATTTATAGATGACTTCCATACAAAAGCAGATAACAGATTTAAATAATAATAATTTCATGCTTGCAATATACAATGTCAAACGTTATGTTCAAACCGTTTCTCCTCTCTCTCTCTCTCTCTCTCTCGTTGTCAAACGTATTATCGTTATGCTGTCGGCAAGTACGGCCGTAACGTTAGATTGCTAATGACAGATACAGACGGTCTGATGTATAGTATTCAAACACCTGACTTGTATGCAGACATGCCGTCGGACCTACACGCTTTGAAAGCAAGCGTTGTCACCGTATGATGATAAGCGCTATATACTAGACAATGGTCGTGATACACTTGCGTACGGTCATTATCGGATACGTGACAAATTAATTGCCGACGACTCCGCTCTCGAAAATAATCCATCATCTTATAATAAATCTTGATGACATTGGCTGTCCTAAAAACATACCATATCTATTTCACGGGACGTTATGCCTTACAGCATTGTTAATTTCGTTTAGCAAAACATGTACATGGACGCATGCGATAACTATTTCTGTATGAAAGTAAGCCATGTGTCAAATTAGAAAGTGAAAGTAGAATGCATCGATTTAGACACCAAACCTCTGAACATACATGCAATTATTTGTATAGTAATCAGAAATGTGTGAGAGAGAGAGAGAGAGAGAGAGAGAGAGAGAGAGAGAGAGAGAGAGAGAGAGAGAGAGAGAGAGAGACAATTTAATAGTTTGACTTTCCTACCACAACGCTACAACGGTAAACTATATTGTTTAAGTCGCGGGTTGTTTCTTGCAATCACGAAAATTATTATTTAAAACTGATAATTGTTTTATTAAAATCTTACAATGGCGAAATATTATTATTTCATTGTTTACAATAAATATTTAATTAATACAAAAATTACAATGGTCTGTAAACCATATTTCAGTTTGTGTACAGTAATCGCTTTGAATAAGGAACCCCTTCGGGTATATGACGTGCATCAACTTTCAAACGTGTACGCGTGCTACCCTACAGTCGTATGAGATATATATATATACACAAGGAGACTTGTCACTATTTCTCATTTGTATGAGACACTCATCGTACAATCGACTATTGTGTGTGTGTGTGTGTGTGTGTGTGTGTGTGTGTATAACAACAACATTTAAGAGGTAAGTAAAAAGATTTGCATATGTTAATAAGTAAACATAATTTTATTGAATATTCAGATTTTATTTAAATTGAGCTTATAGTCGTCTATTTTGATTTTTTGGTCTGTTGCCTAATGAAGCACATGTGCTTAGGTCAGTTACTGTTGTCTCTCGATAAGAACGGGGTTTTTGTTTGATAGGGGTTTGACAGATATTTTTGATGTGTTTGTAGATTTCCAATTTTAAGTGTTCTAAATACGCTGTCCTGTTTTTAAAAAATTTATTC
>CM068368.1:388626610-388631610 GCA_034769895.1 Magicicada septendecula | reverse complement strand
TGTATGGGTATTTTCTCGTTGGTGGTTCCCCACTAGAAGTCCCGTATTTCTTGTATCTTCACTGACCATAAATCCTCTTCTCCGTTATTATATATTATCGGTTTATTCAGGGAGCTGTTCTCTACAAAATTTATCTTACGAAGTTGTTGGTGTATACTACTGGGAAGTGTATTCTCGCCTCCTACTAAATCTGCTGTCCACGTTATTCCGTCTGAAAACAGTGATACTTTTTCTTGGTTCAGATCGATAATGGCGGAGTTCCTTCTCAATATATCGCAACCTACCAATATATTAAATGGCAGTCCGGTGGCGACTAAAAATACCATATTCAAAGCTATACCACGGCTAACGACATTTACCGAAACTTGTTTTCTTATAGTTTTGTTCTGGCGGCCAGTTGCACCTATTAAGACAATATTATTTACTGGTAACATAGGCAAAGTTTTACCACATTCTTTCTGGATTCTTTCCAGTTCATTTACATTTGTTATTGATATATTAGCACCGGTATCAATCATGATTTTTGCGGGGATTCCTTCTATTTCCGCTTTTATATACAATATTTCATTGTTCTGACTATCGAGGCTAGTTTCGTTTTCCTCCAATAATTCTGTTCTTATGTTCTTCAAATAGTTGTTGCTAATGATGGCGATTTTTTTTGATTCGGTTGCCTCTTGCAACTCGTTTTTATAACCAGGAGATAAGAGCAGTAAAGGGTCGTGATAGTTTATCACTGCCTCCTCCCGTTTAAATTATTGTTTTCATCGTTATTATTCGGATTGACCGAGGCGTCGTTCTGGAAACCTTGCGTCGGTTCCTGCCGCTCTGTATTTTGTTCGAACGTTTGTTCTCTGTTTTGTTGTCGTCCAGGATCTTCTAGGCCGGTACTCCTTCTATGTTGTTCATACCTCGGACCATCACGTTCTTCACTTCTTCGCCGACGATCTCCATCGTGGAAACTGTTTCTTCGTTGACGGTTATATCTGCTTGGCCCACGATCTTCGGCTCTTATAAAATTAACTCGTGGACGGGAAACTCTGTTATTATTGTTATAGTTAGCATTGTAATTTCTATTGTTTTGGTAGTACCGTTCAGTATTACCGGGGTAGGGGTTTCTCTGACTATAGGAATTGTTAGGGGGTTGATAATAATTATTACGGTTATTTGGGTATTGTTTGTGGTTCCTATTACTATTTTGATTATTATTAAAGTTATTATTATTGTTCGGCGGGTTATTATTCCCGTTGTAACTATTCTGCTGGTTACGGTTTCCTTGGTAGTTATTACCGTAACTGGGGTACTGGTTACTTCTCACCTCTGGTCTACCGTTCCTCCTTCTACACTGACGGTAGTATTCTCCATTTTCATAGCTTTCCAGTAACTCGGTCATGGCCTGCACTGTTTAATCTGGCTACCTCTCCTTGCTCTGATAATATCTTCGTCGTAGTGATAGGATAACTTGTTCACCAGGCATTCTTCGGGTATTGCCGGTTCTAGATGTTTTGCCAGACACACCTTCCCTAAGAAATAGGCCGTCATGGTGCTTCCTAGTTGGGCCCTGTATCGTCCATGGCAAATATTATCTCGTATCAGGTTCTGAGTGGTTTCTGAACAGTATTTAGCTTTAAACAGGTTCCTGAACTGTTGGTAGTCCGCAATCTTGCTTCGATTCGCCATCCACCAGTTGTCGGTCATTTCCCTGAACGACTCGTCCAATATCTCCCGGTTATTGTTCCATCTACTCACTCTATGCTTGGCAAAATATTCTTCTATCCGGGCTAGGAACTCCATTGTTTTTCTCTTGTACTGCCGGAAATTCAACCATTCCCGGTTTTCATTGATCGGTATCCCAGTAAAGTTCGTGGGTCGATTTCTCAAGACTTCCATTTCTTCTTGGCTCTGCCGTACTTGCCCCGTGATACTGGTCATAGCCTCTTCCATTCCGTCACACCTTTCCGCGACTTGACTCCGTACTCTCACGAATTCTTCCTGAGTTTCCTTCCGTTGTTCTTCCACTTTCCTGCGACTATGCTCTTCAATATTAGTAAACTTGATGTTTAATACTTCCTTCAATTCCTGTACTTCCCTCTCGGTTTGGTTACATTTTTCGTCAACCTCCATGATCTGTTGTTTTATTACCATGGTTTCTTCTTCTATTTTCTTGCTGGTGTACTCCTTATTATCGTAGAGTTCCTTGATCATCTCTTCCTTTAACAACTCTATCCTCTCATCTAATTTGTCCAGATTTTCTTGGTTAACCTCCCTTAACTCTTCTCTTAATAGTTGGTTATCCTCCCTCAATTCTTTCAACTTCTCCTCCATTTTCTCTTCCATTTTCTTGTTGTTTTCTTCAATTTTATTACCCAATTCTTCCTTTAAAGACTGGTTGTCTTCCTTCTTTTCTTTACTCGATTCTTCTTTTGTAGAATCTATTTCCTTCTTCATCTTCTTGCTAGTTTTTCCTATGTCCTTCCTTAACTCTTCTTTTGTGGATTCTATGTTCTTATTTGTGGATTTGATTTCTTCCATCATCGCTCTGAGCATCTCTTGTATCGTCGTGTTCTCTGTTTGTCGCGGGTTGTTTCTTGCAATCACGAAAATTATTATTTAAAACTGATAATTGTTTTATTAAAATCTTACAATGGCGAAATATTATTATTTCATTGTTTACGATATATATTTAATTAATACAAAAATTACAATGGTCTGTAAACCATATTTCAGTTTGTGTACAGTAATCGCTTTGAATAAGGAACCCCTTCGGGTATATGACGTGCATCAACTTTCAAACGTGTACGCGTGCTACCCTACAGTCGTATGATATATATTTATACACAAGAAGACTTGTCACTATTTCTCATTTGTATGAGACACTCATCGTACAATCGACTATTGTGTGTGTGTGTGTGTGTGTGTGTGTGTGTGTGTGTGTGTGTGTGTGTGTGTGTGTGTGTGTGTGTGTGTGTGTAACAACAACATTTAAGAGGTAAGTAAAAAGATTTGCATATGTTAATAAGTAAACATAATTTTATTGAATATTCAGATTTTATTTAAATTGAGCTTATAGTCGTCTATTTTGATTTTTTGGTCTGTTGCCTAATGAAGCACATGTGCTTAGTTCAGTTACTGTTGTCTCTCGATAAGAAAGGGGTTTTTGTTTGATAGGGGTTTGACAGATATTTTTGATGTGTTTGTAGATTTCCAATTTTAAGTGTTCTAAATACGCTGTCCTGTTTTTAAAAAATTTATTCAGGTATTAATCTGTTTGTTTAAACGTTGATCTATGTACGTGACCATACGTACTTGTTTTCGTAATGTTTGTTATAATACCTTTCATGTTCTGGATTTATGGTATATTCTGTGTGTGTGTGTGTGTGGGTGTGTGTGTGTGTGTGTGTTGAAAGCCTTATGTATATATATATAGCACATAATGTATATGATAATGAAGCAGGTACTGTTATTATTATAGGAAAAAGAAGATGAATTCTTATCAGAACATTGAATGGTTAACTGCATCCAAACATACTGTCAGTACACAAGAGGGAGGCGAGCAGATGAATATGTGTACTTCTCAGAACATTGTACCGAAACACACTGCTAGCACATGTGAGGGTGATGAGGTGAAGACAAACTACAAAAATTTCAAGATATTCCGTAAAGTATGTCTTTCCTCTTCTTTGTCAATCGTAGACATTTATACAGTATTTAAAATTATGTATAGGCCTATGTCAACAATCACACCCATTCTCCCTCGTATTGCTTCAACTAATTCACATATACAATGATATACACACACACACACACGCACGCTTACATACATAATCACGTTCACTCAAATAATTGATCTGCTGTTTGGTATTTCTTTGTATTCATACACAGTCTTGATGATGACAATAAATATTGTATAATTTAATACTCATGTTACTTTAATTATTATTATACGAGGTTTATCTGTATTATTACATGAGTCATCAATCGTTTAACACGAACATCAATCGCGTAACACAAGTAGTTATGTCGAGTTTAATAATGACTACGACTCAAGAAGCGATTACCAGGTACGTTTATGTACCAGACATTTGAGTTGCCGTTTAGACAGAATTTACTGACATCACGAGTAGGCCTACTTAAATACGTTCAATACAAAAAGGATTAATTGTCCTACACCTGAGTGCTGTATTTTATGAATGCGCGCGTATTTGCTACATAAAGGTTAATATAATTACTCACACGTCTGATCAATAAGATCTTTTGTAAAACTTAATGATTCCGCCTGGGTGATTGTAGATTTATTCTGTACTCAGTTTCTGAAGTGTATCAATGAAAATACTGTGAGAGTAGAATATATCGAGTACCAAATCCATCAATTTTTTCAAATGTTAATGAAACTGAACGATTGTGGTTGTAGTTAGAGAACAATTCTGTAATTTACAAATGTAACAAAATTTAGAAATGCATTTTCTCATAACAAAATACAACGTATCCTTTCATTTTATATTCAAACTATTATTATCTGAAACAGAACGTCGTTCAAATTTCGAATGTTATGTAGGACCATAATCAGTCGACACTGTGTAGTTATGATAATATATTAAGTGATAAACATTGTGAATGTCTTTGTTTTAGTCGCGTATAATGTCTCCCGCAAGCAGTTTCGAACGTTACATGGCAGATTGGGTAGACAGACATGCGGCTCAAGTGAAGCATAACAAGGAACTATTATTACAACGTCGCACCGATTGCCAGTCTCAAGGCGAGACACAAGTAAAAAAAGACTTGTCAAATATTTATACGCAGTTCATTACCGACCATGCTGGCCGGGTAAATTATGGCAGATTTGTGGAAGATTGGGTGGGTGAAAATTACATACCACTCTTTCCCGAGTTGTAATATACTTATTTTGTAAATACACATTTGTTAATATACGTTTCATATAATCTGTATTTTTGTTTTATTATTACTACTGAGTGTATGTTTTATTTAATGCTTTTTGTTTTAGG
>CM068368.1:388531610-388624110 GCA_034769895.1 Magicicada septendecula | reverse complement strand
TAAAAAAATTAAAAAATCAAATTAAAAAAATAAAAAAATTTATTCGCGGAAATACACGGATGCTTTGGTACATTGGGATGCTGCGGGTCCAGCGGTGCGGCGTCATCTCTTAGATCATGTTTTTTAGTGTTTTTTATTGTTTTTTAAGAAAGGCGGCATTCCTTTGTGGCTCAGAACCCCCATTATCCCTCTACTGACATGTACTCGAGAACTTAGCAAAGAATAATATAACTCTCAAATTGGAGAAATCCAAATTTATTGCTCGAGAAGTACAGTTTTTAGGTTTTAATCTAGACGATAAAGGTATAACCCCATCATCAGAAAGAGTGGAGGCGATTCAGAAGTTCCCTAAACCAAGGAAACAGTTACAATCTTTCCTCGGACTCTGTAACTATTATAGAAAGGCGGCATTCCTTTGTGGCTCAGAACCCCCATTATCCCTCTACTCATGTCCTACTCTGTAACAGTGTTCCTCCCAGGTTTCCGAAGTAATCAGTAGATCGTCTACATAGACTGTGGTCTACTGGAGTGCTTCCTGTCCAAGTATTTGGTCCATACAGGCCACAAAAATGGCTACTGAATTTACAAGTCCGAAGGGCAATCTCTTGAACTGGTAATTGCGCCCTTCGAATATGAACGCCACATACTGACGACTCTATGGATGCAACTCCACTTGCAAGTAACCACATACAGTGTCCCATGTACTGATAAACTTGGTGCCGTGAAATCGTTTCAATATCTCCTCTATCTCACCGGGTGATGTTCGCTCATTAACGATAGTTTTATTTAATTCGCGCGCATCCAAACAAAGCCCGACTTGTCCGTTTTTCTTGGGAACAGCAATGATTGAACTAGTGTATGGAGATTGACTAATCTCAATTATGTCACTGCTGATCATCTTATTAATTTCCGCTCTCACGGCCTCTTTCAGTGAATGCGCGATGGGATATGACCTACGGTTAAATTCCACGTTCTCCTTAAACTCAAGTTTACACTGGCAATTCTTTACTTTACCCGGTTCATCTGAAAATACTGATTTATATTTTTCGTACACTCTTATCAAACGATTTGCTTGGTGTATGGGTATTTTCTCGTTGGTGGTTCCCCACTAGAAGTCCCGTATTTCTTGTATCTTCACTGACCATAAATCCTCTTCTCCGTTATTATATATTATCGGTTTATTCAGGGAGCTGTTCTCTACAAAATTTATCTTACGAAGTTGTTGGTGTATACTACTGGGAAGTGTATTCTCGCCTCCTACTAAATCTGCTGTCCACGTTATTCCGTCTGAAAACAGTGATACTTTTTCTTGGTTCAGATCGATAATGGCGGAGTTCCTTCTCAATATATCGCAACCTACCAATATATTAAATGGCAGTCCGGTGGCGACTAAAAATACCATATTCAAAGCTATACCACGGCTAACGACATTTACCGAAACTTGTTTTCTTATAGTTTTGTTCTGGCGGCCAGTTGCACCTATTAAGACAATATTATTTACTGGTAACATAGGCAAAGTTTTACCACATTCTTTCTGGATTCTTTCCAGTTCATTTACATTTGTTATTGATATATTAGCACCGGTATCAATCATGATTTTTGCGGGGATTCCTTCTATTTCCGCTTTTATATACAATATTTCATTGTTCTGACTATCGAGGCTAGTTTCGTTTTCCTCCAATAATTCTGTTCTTATGTTCTTCAAATAGTTGTTGCTAATGATGGCGATTTTTTTTGATTCGGTTGCCTCTTGCAACTCGTTTTTATAACCAGGAGATAAGAGCAGTAAAGGGTCGTGATAGTTTATCACTGCCTCCTCCCGTTTAAATTATTGTTTTCATCGTTATTATTCGGATTGACTGAGGCGTCGTTCTGGAAACCTTGCGTCGGTTCCTGCCGCTCTGTATTTTGTTCGAACGTTTGTTCTCTGTTTTGTTGTCGTCCAGGATCTTCTAGGCCGGTACTCCTTCTATGTTGTTCATACCTCGGACCATCACGTTCTTCACTTCTTCGCCGACGATCTCCATCGTGGAAACTGTTTCTTCGTTGACGGTTATATCTGCTTGGCCCACGATCTTCGGCTCTTATAAAATTAACTCGTGGACGGGAAACTCTGTTATTATTGTTATAGTTAGCATTGTAATTTCTATTGTTTTGGTAGTACCGTTCAGTATTACCGGGGTAGGGGTTTCTCTGACTATAGGAATTGTTAGGGGGTTGATAATAATTATTACGGTTATTTGGGTATTGTTTGTGGTTCCTATTACTATTTTGATTATTATTAAAGTTATTATTATTGTTCGGCGGGTTATTATTCCCGTTGTAACTATTCTGCTGGTTACGGTTTCCTTGGTAGTTATTACCGTAACTGGGGTACAGGTTACTTCTCACCTCTGGTCTACCGTTCCTCCTTCTACACTGACGGTAGTATTCTCCATTTTCATAGCTTTCCAGTAACTCGGTCATGGCCTGCACTGTTTAATCTGGCTACCTCTCCTTGCTCTGATAATATCTTCGTCGTAGTGATAGGATAACTTGTTCACCAGGCATTCTTCGGGTATTGCCGGTTCTAGATGTTTTGCCAGACACACCTTCCCTAAGAAATAGGCCGTCATGGTGCTTCCTAGTTGGGCCCTGTATCGTCCATGGCAAATATTATCTCGTATCAGGTTCTGAGTGGTTTCTGAACAGTATTTAGCTTTAAACAGGTTCCTGAACTGTTGGTAGTCCGCAATCTTGCTTCGATTCGCCATCCACCAGTTGTCGGTCATTTCCCTGAACGACTCGTCCAATATCTCCCGGTTATTGTTCCATCTACTCACTCTATGCTTGGCAAAATATTCTTCTATCCGGGCTAGGAACTCCATTGTTTTTCTCTTGTACTGCCGGAAATTCAACCATTCCCGGTTTTCATTGATCGGTATCCCAGTAAAGTTCGTGGGTCGATTTCTCAAGACTTCCATTTCTTCTTGGCTCTGCCGTACTTGCCCCGTGATACTGGTCATAGCCTCTTCCATTCCGTCACACCTTTCCGCGACTTGACTCCGTACTCTCACGAATTCTTCCTGAGTTTCCTTCCGTTGTTCTTCCACTTTCCTGCGACTATGCTCTTCAATATTAGTAAACTTGATGTTTACCACTTCCTTGAATTCCTGTACTTCCCTCTCGGTTTGGTTACATTTTTCGTCAACCTCCATGATCTGTTGTTTTATTACCATGGTTTCTTCTTCTTCTATTTTCTTGCTGGTGTACTCCTTATTATTGTAGAGTTCCTTGATCATCTCTTCCTTTAACAACTCTATCCTCTTATCTAATTTGTCCAGATTTTCTTGGTTAACCTCCCTTAACTCTTCTCTTAATAGTTGGTTATCCTCCCTCAATTCTTTCAACTTCTCCTCCATTTTCTCTTCCATTTTCTTGTTGTTTTCTTCAATTTTATTACCCAGTTCTTCCTTTAAAGACTGGTTGTCTTCCTTCCTTTCTTTACTCGATTCTTCTTTTGTAGAATCTATTTCCTTCTTCATCTTCTTGCTAGTTTCTCCTATGTCCTTCCTTAACTCTTCTTTTGTGGATTGTATGTTCTTATTTGTGGATTTGATTTCTTCCATCATCGCTCTGAGCATCTCTTGTATCGTCGTGTTCTCTGTTTGTGAGGTTTTCTCGGGTTGTTCCTCTGGTGGTGCGGGTTGTTTAGTTTCCATTGGGTGTAATAAAATTTCCACATCTTCCACCGGCGTCGCCTCTTTGTCTTCCATGTTGATTTCAATTTCCTTTTCGGCCTCCGCCGCCCGTTTCTTTGACGTTGTTTGTCGTTGCATTTTCCCTTTTTTTTCTGACTTTATAACTGCTGCCAAGCTCCAAATAGGGATTGGGCTAATTCTAGTAGCCTGTCAATCACTAATTAAAGCCCCTCAGTTGGTCGCCAATTTGTAACAAATTAAATATAATTTGTTTATTTTGTTTGTGTAAAAAAATTTTTTTTTGTTTATATATATTTTTTTTAATTTAAATTAATTAAATATTAATTATTTAATTATGTTTCATGGTGTTCCGAACTTCTGGTTATTTGTATTAATTTAATTATGTGTTTTTCTGTATTTGTAATTCCTTTCACCAGTTAATAAGATTGTCTCCAATAACAATCGATAGGTGAACTTTCCTATTTGGAGGTTATCTTTCTTCTAAGTGGTGAAATTCTGGTAGTTTCTGCTCAATTAAAATTACATATTCTACTACTTTACGGTGGTTCTTTATTAATTTTTTATTTTATTTTGCTTTCTCTTATTTTAAAATGTTTTTATTTTATTTTAATTGATCATTTTACCATTCAGAATTATTGGCATTATCTGTCATGCTACACTTTCATTGTCTTTAGTAAAACGCAGATATAGTTACTTTATTTCTTACTTGACACTCTCAGAAACATAATTGACAAGACCTGTCGTTCATAAATGATGACATCCAAGACACGTTAATCCTGGTTCACTCTACCGAAAATTTCAGTAAAACACCTAGCTGATACTCAATACCGTTAACATATACGAAAATTATACTGTTTTCCTATTTGTTTGTTGATTGAGTATTATTCCAATAAATCTTATGCAAACAACTGTTTTGGACGTACATTTTGTATTATCACTTATTTGGTAATCAATACTGAATACTGATTATGTATTCTCATAAACATCTGCTGATGATATTATTATTAATTTAATATCTGACAAAAATTCAGGGAATAAAATCTGCCAATATCAGGGGTAGTTGGAACTTTTGGAGAAGACGCTCTACCCAACGACAACGGAGAAGAACTAAGACAGTTTGCAACCTACAATAACTTAAAACTAACTAACACTTTTTTTCGGAAAAAAGATATAGGTCTACATAAATACACATGGAGTGCGAGAGGCCAAAGATCCCTTATAGATTATATTATCGCAAACGATAAAATTAAAAACTCGGTTCAAGACGTACGAGTTTATAGAGGCAGCAACTTAAATACAAACCACTACCTACTGGTAGCCACAATCATATCGTTAGCAAGATGGAGAAAACCAAAAACGAAAAGAATATCTGAAAATCAAAAAGTATTTAAAATGTATCTACTTCGAGAAGAAAGCGTGAAACATCTTTACCGAAACAAATTAGCTGAGCATCTAATACAAGTGCCAACTAGTAATGACATTGATAAACAGTGGGATAATATAAGAACCTGTATTGAGAAAGCAACAATAGAAGCAATAGGAAAGAAGAAAAGGATAAGAAATAAGAAAGGCCTAAGAGTATGGAGAGAGGAATTACAGACAGCTATTAATGAAAAACAGAAAGCATATATAGAGTTCCTACAGAAAAACACTCAACAAGCGAGAGCTCTGTATACATTCAAGAGAAATTATGCCAAACAATTGATCGGTAAAGCTTATCGAGATTCCTGGGATAAATTTATCTCTGATATCGAACACGAAGTACACGGAAGACAGCCATTTGCATATACAGTTATGAAGCATTTAAACAGAACAGAAAAAGATGTGGCAAAACTTAATATCATTAAAGAAGATCAGTGGATTGGACATTACAAAGAGCTGTGGTGTAAGCAAGAAGAAGAAGAAATAATAACCCAAACCTTAATGACGAAGGAGATATCATGGACGTTGATGAGATATCAATGAGTGATTTACAAGGTGCACTAAAAGGCATGAGAAATAGAAAAGCTGCAGGATTAGACGGGATAAATTTGGAACTAATCCAATACGCCGGCGCTTTCTGTCACCTCAGGTTCTTACATCTCATTAATATGTGCTGGCAAAGGTGTAAAATTCCAAATGCATGGGAAGCAGCAGAGGTGATCTCTCTTTTCAAGAAAGGGAACAGAAGTGATTGCGGGAACTATAGAGGCATAAGCCTGCTGAATGATGCTTACAAAATATATTCCAGAGTACTTAATAACCGGTTAAAGGTATTGGCAGACGCACTCTTACAAGAAGAACAAAACGGATTTCAGCAAGGACGCCCATCCAGCGATAATATCATCACGGTCAAACGTCTTAAAGAAAAACGTAGAGAATTTAACCTCGAAACCCATGTCGCTTTCATAGATTTCGAGAAAGCCTTTGACCGAGTTGACAGAAATAAGCTGTGGATAATAGAGATAAACAATGAGTATCCTCCACACCTTGTAAATGTAACCAAAAGCTTGTTCATGTGACAAGAATAGTAATAAACACAGGTAATAAGAGAACGGATGAAATAAAAATTAACCAAGGAGTGAGGCAGGGATGTAGCTTGTCTCCCACTCTTTTCAATATATATATTGACGATGTTCTTATAAAATGCCAATCAAAGGAATATCCTGGATTCCAGCTAGACCGACATACTTACCTGAGTACGTTACTATTTGCAGACGACAAAATAATAATACAAGAGAGTGAAGATACATTACAATTGGCAGTGCACCGACTGAATCAAATATGTCCAGAATATAATCTTAAAATTTCCTTGCATAAGACGAAAGTTATGGCTTTTCAAGGCAAGTGTCCCGTTAGGTCGAAAATAATTGTCAACGATAAGCCAATCGAACAAGTATCAAATTTTACATACTTGGGCTGCGACACAAGCTACAATCATGACAATGACATGGAAAATAAAATAACTAAGTTCCAGGAAATATGTGGCACAATAAATAGAACATTAAATAACAAAACAGGAAAAGACCCAAGCATAGAATTTTATAAAACGATGGCTGTACCTGTACTTATGTATGAGAGTGAAAGTTGGATAACTACCAAAAAAGGAGACAGCAAAATACAGGCAGCAGAAATGAGATTTTTGAGACGGGTCAAAGGCTGCACAAGGAAAGATTTAGTAAGAAATTAGGACGTGCGAAATCAACTAAATGTACATGCAATAAATGAAAAAATAAGTGAATATAAAGAAAGATGGAAACATCGCGTAAATAGAATCGGAAATGGGAGAATAGCCAAAAAATACTTAACTACAACCTACGAGGAAAAAGAGTTATAGGAAGACCACGAAAACGGTGGTCGTAAGTTTATGAGGACTGAACAGGCAAATGCCTAATCCTTGTAGTGCTGAAGAAGAAGAAGAAGAAAAATTCAGTTTAATGCTAGAACGAGAATTATACATAGGCCTACCATTAACAGCATTGATAGCGGAGGAAAGAATTATTTTGTTACGTCATAAATGTTAAAGAAAATTGTTTCAAAACAAAAATAACAAATAGCCCTAACAAGTAACAAGTAGCGATAAATGAGCGTAAAAATTTGTAAAATTTGGAACTTTCCTTTTAGAAAAAGAGAAGTACAAGTATTTTATAAAATTTTTAGAATTTTTTAAAATCCGTTACGCTAAATAATATTTCATGTAAGAAATAAACATTTTTTAAGACAACGATAGAAACTCGATTTCCTACTATTTTTAAGTACTTAAATCGACGAAAATGTTGGTTGTTCATATTTGTTTAAATCCACATCTTTCCTAAGTTCTATATATCTACAAATCTTCACATTAGTCTACCAAAAATTTCGCGTTCTGTTAGCCAACGTAATATTTCAATTATTTCTAGACGACCAACTTTCCATGAAAAGTATTTGATGATAATTATTGAACTAGATGTCATTTACATTCCAGGCTTTCAGGGTGACAAAATGTTTTAGGATGATATAAAACTATACTACATAAATATTAATTGTAAACCACACATATTTTATGTCCTACCATTGACAGTAAATTTATCTTCGATGATACGGAGACAAACGATTCTATACATGGTTAATATCTCAAAAATGCACGTATTACTTTTTATAAACCTGAGAGTGAAAGTTTCATATAAACGGTGAATAAAACAGATGTTCTATTTAATTTATTAGAAACACAAACGTTTTGATTCATTTTCAACAAATATGAGTACGCGTTCTGTTTAATATTTACTTTTTTTTAATAGAATTTAAAGTATACAATTAATTTTATGCCAAAGAAGTCATCAAGACGCCACACAAAAAGCTATTGAGAAAACTTCATGATAATTATTTAATTGAGAATACAATGAAAATTAATAAAAAAAGTAGAAAGGTATAGTATCTGATGTAGAAACAAGACTGGCAAACTTGTACATAACTATGCAGAATTTCAGTACGGACTAAAGACTCCTCAGATTCAGACCACTAACGCAAAAGAGGGATTAACAAGACAGTGTGATGATATTAAGAGTATAGCAGAATTAATATGTATTAAAGTTGTAGAAGAGAGTATATAGATAAAGGATCTTGAGAAAGTCGTTCTCAGCATGGTTGGACAAGATATAACATTGATTTAAAAATAAATAAACCTCTGCTCAACAGTCCTTAAAGGACCAAGGCATGCCGCGCGGCTTTTGTGTTTAGTGAACGGTTATATGGCTACTACAACGCGTCGCCTGCCACTAGTCGTGGTATTCACAGCCAGGAGGCGCCACTGTTATCTCACGGCTACTCTGTTCTATCTCACGACGCTGAGTGCACCCCGTACACTGCCTTTGCCGAGAATTGAACCCGAGACTACGCGCACATGGTACTAGCCACTAGGCTACCTGGAGGCTCATAATAATGCTTACCCGCTCTTATTTGAAGGAAATATATTAAGTAAATCTTTCCCTTCCTACCATACGTGTCTTTTTAGAACAACTGCTATCAGTGTCTATGATTGTGTAATTGGTATATTTTCAGAAGCTGTTTCTACTTAAATACAAATAACCCGTTCTGACTTGCCGTGAACGGGCTAGCCTTACCTTCTGTTGGTTAGCTCCTGTTACATATTGCACTACTGTGCTACAGTGATTAATACGTGATTTGTTGTCTTGTGTTTGTGAGAGTTTGATTTACGTATGAGAATAATAAATCAATAAACAAACGTTTTTTGTCTGCTCTTATTGAGTGTGCTTCTTTTCCATTATATTTCGTTCTTCTCTTTCTTTTCCCATGATTGGAATTACTTCAATTGATTTATAGTGTAATCAATTTGCCTATTTCAATTATTTCCAAATAACTGAAGTACAGTGACCCTAATGTGTTATGTTTCTAAATTATATAGCTTTCTCTGTTTTCTGAGAACGCAGTTCTGACACTAAAAGTCCTTATTCTGACTCCATTTGTTACACTAAACCCGTTTTTAGAATATGAGCCCTTCACATAGAAGAAATGTAAATTTAATAACAAATTAGGAACCGAATTAAAATCGGATTTTGCTAATTAATTGCTTTTATGCAATTTAAACTTATGTCTCTCCAACTCTTCTTCAAAAACCAAACAATCAATTATACACTATTTTAAATAAACGATAACTAATTTCAAAGTCAAAAATTAACGTTACACCGTAGTCAAATAAAATGCTTAATACATATTTGGCGATAAAAGTACTTAATTTTATTGATCATAAAATTACTTCCTTACTCAAATATTATTAAAAAATGGTGACGTACAACTACTCAGTAACCTACATCATGTTTACGTTGTCTATGAAATTTGTTCTTTTGCTAATTTTTGAGCCTTCGAAAGATATACCTAATTAGTTATGGGTTTCATTTGATAATAAGTTTTAGACATATTCAAACACCATAAATCGTTAAACTTTGCTTTGTAATTTCATCAGTATTAATTATAAAAATTTATCACCAAATTTTAAAACTGCCCTATTAAGTTATTCTCAACTGAACATTTTTTTGCGTTATAATTCTACAGTACAGAAAATATTCTCCATGCTGCTTTTGTTTAATAAGGTACTTTGTATTAATTAGTCGTTTGTTTGGTTGTCGGCAAATTAAATTAATTTTAATCAATTTGCCATTACTTTAATACCTTCTTATAATAATGAATTAAGAGGTGGTTGAGGGTTTACGTCGGCTCTCATGACCCCTTGTTCCCCCAATTCAATCTGACCACCATCACATTGTAATTGCTACGTAGCATAATTATATTTTATACCGGGCAACATGATAAATAAAAAAGAGGAAAAACACGAAACTTTCTGTCGCATCCACGAGCGTCGTATTATCAAGCCAATTAGGCTGGTTCATTAACTGACGTCTGTTGCGCAACGAGTTTTGCAGCTTGTTTTAGTTCGTATTTTTAACTTAACATGAAAGTGATACTAACCAAACACGGAATTAATATATAGAACTAGGAACTTCTTAAATATATTCTGTAAGGAAAAAACAACATTGAATGGTGAACTTATGTGGTTGAGGTATTGAAAGAAGTTGCTCTATTTTAATTTTGATTTGAATGGAATAAATCCTATTGCAATCCTAAATCCTAAACAGCAATTTAGCAATTTATGTGAGATATATTCCATTCATTCTATTTTAATGAGTGTTGTTAATCATTGTTAGGAAAGTTAAGAAAGTAGAAATCATTGCTACGAAGGTAGGCTGTAAGATAAAAGAAGAACCTATTTCTAATTTAATACACAATATCGGTTAATGTAATGTATTAATTATTAATCAATTGGCGTACTGAAGTATACTTGTACCAAGGTCAATGTGTCCTTCCCTAGTTTACTACATACACTCTGACGGCGATCCGGAAAGTGAACATTGAATAATATTGTTACCACCAGCATGTCTGTTGACAAAAATGCAGGGATGTTAACAAAAGCCATGGTTCATCAATTAAAATCTTACATTTTGCGTGCGAAATGCATCTTCAGTGGCATATTCTTCCTTAGTCGACTCGACTCTTCCGTATGCGTGTGGTGCAGACTTTGGCATAAGCATCCCGGTGACCTTGATGACGCATCAAATTGACTGAAGGCTACAAGTAATGTGGTGTAACCCGACATGATTATTCCATATTGTCGCGTAACAAACAAGCACGTGTCAGTACATTCTACGTTTGTTCGGACAGTTCCCGAAACATCATGTTTACTACACCATCATCTGTCTATTTCCTCAGGGCTATTTATAACAAGGAAGTTGGAAAAGGGCTTGTCACAGCAGATTTTTGTTTACAGCAAGACAGTAATTCTAGTTAACTGGAAATCATGTAAAATGTTTATGACTACAACTCAGTAAATATAATGACGTAATTACTGTTATATTATATTGTAATTATATAAATATATCGTAATAGTCATTTGAATGTATGTAGAAGGATTGATGAATTAGATCTAATAAAAAATATTATGAAACAAAATTTATAATGTTTTGTATCTTTAGTGGCAAATAAATGCCACATATTAATGATAGCTATACACGTATTAATGTTATTACGACGGTCACATGGATCGCCGCGTTGCACGGTGGAAACAGAATGAGCGACACCAAATGAAATCACTTATTACCACTTTAAATAGATCACCAACAGTTAGAAATATACAAGGACACTTTTCTAGAACAATTCAAGTTAAATTTGTCCAGCAGACAACAATAAAAGTTAACTTATGACAGTTTCGCACTAATTAACATAAATAGTCATTTTCTACTAAATCGCAACAATAATTCCAAACCCCACTCGTAATATCGCCTTATCTTATTGAATTTGGAAGCTTCGGAATCCAGCCTCGGCCATTTTGGATTGTAGCGATACAGCGGGGCTGGGTGCAAGTAAAATAGTCGAAATATGCGTGGAAGGGTCATCTCGAATTATCTAGAGCGCTACGTAATTCTAACGCGCAGAATCATTTCTAAATGTCTGGAACAACTTTGTGCGTTGTCACGGGTTAAGAGCACTTTTGTCAATTTTCAGCTTAATGATTTGTCATTTGTCATTACGATTATGGTAGCTTCAGTTGTGCGTAACCTTTCAATTTTTTGTAAACTTTGTAATTGACTGGACATATTTTCTGCAGATGTTTGTATGTAATTTGAATTTGTAGAAATTTGCAGTCATAATATTTGCTTAGATCATCAAAACACTGAGGCTTTCGCAATTTAGCAATTTATGTGAGATATATTCTATTTGACTTATGAGGCAGTAACTGCATATTAGTGCAGAAAGTTTCCTTAATATCGCCTGGTTTGTACCGAAACTAAAAGTAAATGGAGATGAAATAGAGGAAGCATATTACCAACTTTAACAGGAAAGATCACGGCGCAAATATTAACTCCTCTTACATTCCTATTTTAAATAGTAAAAGACACAAAAGATACATCGGTCTCAACTAAAAATATTGAATAAATAATTATAGTTTATATACGTTAACTTGTTTAAATAAACGTTAAAAAGAAAAAAACATTCTTGTCTAAAGTGTATTAAAATTTCATTATACATTAAATGTTTTATTTATATTGCATAAATTAACTGAAAAATCTACAAAAAGCTTCCCAAAGTTAATACCATTAAGACCTCCTACAGTTCTGAGTTTCAGTGTTCTGTGAAATTTTTTAAAGTTATTAGAGAAAAATTTGTTATGTCTGTAAAGCTTGCCTAAAATTATTACCTTTAGTTTTCCGTTTTTTACATGAATGTTCAGTGGCGTAACAGACGAGCCTGCAATGTGGCGAGGCTGCGGACGATCGGGGCCTGCGAAAACATTTCCCTTATTCTTTTAAGAATGGTATCTATATGAAAAATATATTGTACTAACCGTCTGTGACTTCTCGTATATGATGTCCTTTCCTATTGCGACATGTTTCGAGACACTTGTCCCATTTTCAAAGCATAAAATTTGTAGCACATATCATTCACTGATATACTTGTCAAACGTTAAAATCCATGCGTTATGATGACCACAAATAGCACATTTTAACATAACGAACTATATTATTTTTTGTAACATGAATATGCACATCGGCCAAACAGTGTACGCTGCGCAGCGACCCACCGCGCATTGGGACAAGTGTCTCGAAACATGTCGCAATAGGAAAGGACATCATATACGAGAAGTCACAGACGGTTAGTACAATATATTTTTCATATAGTTAACGGACACGTGGCTTGCTACTAAAATAGGTTTATTCCTACTAAATATTTTAAGAATGAGTACAAACCTATGGACGTAAGTAAAACCAAATTTCGCTGTATGTATTGAACATAAAAAACAAATACATTTATGTTTTACTGTTATTTTACCAGCACCAATGATATACTTTGAGAGTATACATTATTTGATTAACTGCACAGTAGAGTGGTGATTCTAGTTAAGAATGCTCCAAGGCCATCGGTCAGGCATAGAGCGTTATTCGCTATGAGCTACGAAAGAAAAATTTAAATGGGCCAAAGTACTAATCGTGTTGTAAATGTTACTGAGACATTGACGGCTTCAAATTTAGCCTTTAGAGGCCATAAAGAGAAAATAGACCAGCCAAAAATCGGATATGTTTTGGGAATTATTGATCCATTGTTGCTAGAGGCAATCCGTTGTCTGAAGAACAGGGAGAAGTATATGAGTCCAAAAATTAAAAAAAACTCATTCATCTTTCACCTATAAAACTTAAAAATATTTGTCTGAAGCAAATTGAATCTGCTCAATATTTTCTGTAATAATGGCAAGTACACACGACATTAACAGAAAATATCAACTGAGTCAAATAATCAGGTATGTCTCAATTTCTGAAGATGAAGCACGAAGGCCCACCAACTTAAGAATGAATGAAACTTTGAAAGTTTTTAGAGTTTACATAAATCATAGGTTTTCTATGAAACTGGCGTAGGTTTAGGAGAAGAGATATTAAACAGTCTTGAAGAGAACGTATTCTGTTTATCGTTATATAATTTTAGTTGCTGTCACAGCTATAAGAAGGGGTTACTATTCAAGAGGGAACAATGGCATGAATTAAGTAAGGGTATTAGGAGGGATCGCAAAAATTTCTGCCGGGAGCGTAGAAAAAAGAGTTACGCCAATGGGAATGTCTGTTGTATATACAAATGGAAGGTTTGTTTTCTGTTGCACTTGTTTTCATCGTTCAAAAAGCGATACATATTTCTATTGTCTTAAGTCTGTTCATAATCTTTATCCCTAAGATTAGGATTTATATTTTTATACTCATTAAAAAAATGCTTTATGAAAAATACTTTTACTACATAACAACTTTTAAATCTACACGATTTCTTTTCAGTAGGATTATTTTAAAGCTGAGTAAAAAGATATAACCCATTACTATACAGGGTGATTCACGAAGGTATGCAGAGGCTTTAGGAGCTCATCCTACATGTAAAAATAAAGAAAAAAGTTCATATAAATATAGGTCCGCAAACGCTTCGTTAGCGAGTTATATTTTACCCTGATTTCAGCTCCTCTGGTCATGTTAGGCCGTACTGAAGTTCTAGGAACCCAAATTAAGGGACAAACGTAATGGTTTCATATAGGTTTTGACCTGAAAAATTGAATAAAATAAGTCCTAGAACTGTAACTTTAATAGTTTTGGGGAAAACTGGTGAAAAGCGCAAAAAATCGTAGTCGAAAACACACTTTTTTACGTTTGACGTACAATAACTTTGTTAAATTGCCAATAAACAAATAAAACTTATAAACAAAACCTGTAGAAAATTTAATTCTGAGAAAATTGGTGTAAATAAAGTAAACAGAAAGTGAATACAAGTTGAATACAATGGACTTTTATTTAGAAAAATACAAATCAAAATGTAACTGAACAAATTTTTAAACGAAAAACGATGTATTTTTTCATACCGGGGAAAATGACAAAAAAACAAAATTGCTATTAAAAATAAATAAAAGAAGTTCCAAAATAAATTATACAGTACAGTATGATCCTAGCAATATATTTAAGTTCTGTTAAAATATGACATTATTTGTTTAATTTGAATTAAAAATGTCAAGAATAAAACTCAGGCACAAAACAGTGGTAAAGGGAGATTAGTTTTTTATTATTATTAAATAATTACATAGATTATAAAAATACAATAATAAGAACGTTAGAAATAAATGCTTGCTGTGCGTATCAGAGCAAGAACAAGACTGGCTCACAAGAGCTGTCTCTAGACGTTGAGAAAGAGAAGCGCTTGAAGCGACATCTCACTCCTATCATGAAAAAGAATCATGACAACAGGAATGTTTTTTTTGTTCAAGTTATTGAAGTTACAGTTCTGGGACTTACTTTATTCAATTATTCAATACTGCGCGAAAAAATCTTAATTAATAGTACATAACATTACATATTTAAGTAATGACAATATATCAACATTGACTGTAACTACAGACGTATTCTCTAATAAATCACTGATTACCAGAAGAATTTTAATTACCGTGCTTTTACAAACTTTGATGACTGTTACGTAAATTGCTTTTTCTAGTCCCTTATTTTATACAGCAAGCGGAGAGTCGCAGTGCGAAATGAAGTGGAGACGTTACTAGCTTAAACATTTCTTTCCCTGCATTAAATTTACTTTAATATTTTTCATTTGACGTGCAATCGTAGTACACAAGTGACAGTCTTTTTTGTTATAACTCGGATGATATCCACGTGTACCTTTTCATGTTTGATGAAAAGAAAATTACTTAATTGTTACATTACATAACCTGTGCAATTAAGATTCATGCTTGAACTTTACTGTTGAAGTATTTATCTTTCACTAACTGTCTGTCTGCCTATTCTTTTTCCCTCTTACTTTACGTTTTCCTTATAGAATAACTTTTACAAACTATAGCCCTATAACTTTACTTTCAGCATCACAAACTGACTGCAACACCACGTGGCCACAGTAACTGTATGACTCATATAGGCCTATAAGCAGCCAGATTTATTTGTAAGCTACTTTCCCAGCTTAATCCAACACAGAAGTACGTTAACACCTTATTGTCAGGGACGTAACGAGGAGATGGTCCGAGGGGTGCAGACCTCCCCCGGAAAAACTGAAGAATGTCGAAAACTATTATAGCACTTAGGAGTAAACAATCAGTATCGTTCATAGAAAGATGGGATTCAGAATAATCATTTATACAATTTACATATTGTTGTGCTATTTTACGATAGGCCTTCAGGGTGCCATAAGAAAAACTTTATTTTCAAAAAGTACAATTTAGAAAGATGAGGCCGTTTTAACTTTTTGATTTTAAATGACAAAAAATAATGATTTTGCATTAACGACATGCTTTATTAGACTTTTGTAATAGGAATAATGTCGTAGAATATAGGGATGAGTAAGTAAAAATTGAAATTTTAATATATTTGTTTTTTTAATATTACATTAAAAAAAACCCGACTCTAAATATTTGTTTAATTCACTTTTGTCCGTTTCTTCAACTCTAGGGTCCAGGATGTCCTAAAATCCGACTTTAGATTCCTCATGTCTACCTTCCTCTGGAGAATAATCTGGTTTATCCATAATCCTGGAAAGAAACATTCCGGTATTAATATTCTCATTTTTAATTCCATGCTGCCAAATCAATTTAGACGCTTCCCCAACACAAAATTTTGGTTACGTTCCTGCTTGTTGTTTCATGATTTTATGTAACATAGGGGAAAGTGGGCTAATTCTGCGCAATTAACTTTTTATTTCATTTTCATGAATTTAAGCAATTATGTGTTTGTTGTTTTACGTTTGTTGCTTGTGAGTATTTTAAAATTGGCTGAATATAGGATTTCATAGCATTTGTACGGTCTATAAAAAAGTAAAAATGATAAAACGAAAAAGTTTTAGTGCGCAGAATTGCCATACCATGTCGGGTAATAATGCGCAATTGAAATGAACAGTTTTAAGAATACTCAGCCAGCAAAATGTAATACAAAATACAGCGCTGACGTCAGACAAATATTTCAGAGCTCATATTAACATACATAAATTAAATTTACATAATTTGAAAACATTTATCAAAACATCAACAACAACAAAGTTTAAATATTTCTAGATAATAATTAGTTTTTTATGCACAAATCACATAAGTAATTCTCCGGTGAATCCCACCCACTTCATTCTTCATGTGACCACATACCACAGCCTACACACCTGTACCAATCTTTTTGTCCCGTCCAAACTTGTTCCAAACCAAGCAAATGTCACAATTGAGAGGCTCTATATCATCATCTTTATTGTCCTCACATAATTTTTTTTCATCCACGTCATCCTCCGTTTCCGATTCTGATAATTCAATCCGACGTCTTACAGTAAATTATTATAAATAAATCACCTTATATCCGTCGTGTGACTTCGTTACGTCGATTAAAATGACGCGTTTCGGAACATCTGTTCCATCATCAGATAAAATCGCTCTATTGAGGTCGTTAAACGTTAAAAACACATGTTACACATAATTGTCCACTATGTAATTCACTTGCTTCCTAAATGGTGCGCACCACGACGAAGCCGATCGGACACTGAACTATTATCTGAGTGATTACGCCTAAGCAGGTTCAAAGCTGTATCATATAGCGGATTGGATTTAAAATTTAAGTGGTCATTCAATATGAAGTCTCGGCTGTTTATGTTATTATATGCTTTGTATATTTCGAACTCCTCTATTGCGTCCATGTAACGGCCTTTGTTGCACACATGTAGGGGTATTAAATTAGATTTAAAATCAGTATAATTATGATTGTGTAAGATTAAGTTGCGGGCAAAGTTGGACTTGATATTATTTAACAAAGTGAGATTATTTAGGTGACGTTTTGGTGTGTGTTTTTTAAATCGTTTGAGGAAACCTCTCCCCGTTTGACCAATGTAAAAACTGTTGCAGTCGTTACATGATAATTTATATATGCCGGATTTCTTTTCTAAAGGTATGGGTTTTCTATGACGTAGTATTTTTAATAGACTATTGTTTGTTTTGAAGGTAGCAGTAATATTCAATTTATTAAATGTGGAGGTTAGAATCTTTGGCATTATATTTGTGTATGCGGTGGAAATAAATGTTATTTTTGTATCCTTATCTATTGGGGGCTTGGATTTTCGAATTTTATGTTTCTTGATGAGATTATCAATCAACGTGTTTTGGTAACCATTAGCTAAAGCTATATGTTTAATGGTATTCACCTCCTCACGGTAATCATCATCAATGAGAGGTACTGCCAACAATCTGCGGATAAAGTAATTATAAGCTGCCAACTTTTGCGAAAATGGATGATAAGAGTCAGCATGTATTGTCACATCAGTGATAGTCGGTTTTCTATAAATATTAAATTTCAATTTATTTACGTGTTTAGTGACAGACAAATCTAAAAAATTCAATTTATTATCCACTTCAGTTTCCAACGTGAATTGAATGTTTTTATTAATATTATTCATATAATGTTTTAGGTTTTCGATCTGTCGTACAGTACCATTGAAAATTAGAAAGGTATCGTCTACATAACGTGCATAAAATATTATATCATTTTTGTATTTGTTATGTGAGAGCAAATGAGAGTTTTCATAAAAATTCAAGTAAACGTCAGCCAATAGACCAGAGAGAGGTGAACCCATGGCCAATCCATCGTCCTGAATGAAAAATTGGTTATTGAAAGCAAAGTAATTTTGTTCTAAGATAGTTTCAAGTAAACCAATTAACTCGTTTATCGTCTGTATATTTAATTTATTATTCTCTAATAAATTTTCTTTTAAGATATTTAGTGTTTCCTTTACTGGTATGTTGGTATACAAATTTACTATATCAAACGATGCTAACTTATAATTTGGTAGTATATCAACATTTTTACATTTATTAATAAAATCCGTGTTGTTTGTGACACTATGATTGTTCTTTAAATTTATGTTTTCTTTGATTACTTTGACGAGTTTTTTAGCTGTTTTGTATGCGGGCGCTGTGGTAAAATTAACGAGTGGTCTGACCGGTATGTCGTGTTTATGTCGACGTCTTACGCTAGTTTGTTTCTGATCCTTGAATATTTTATTTCTTCTCTTTCTGTTACGTTTGCTCTTTTCTGCTGTTTCTGTTGTTTCCTTCTTCTTCTTTCTTATTTTTCTGTTTCTTTTGGCTTCGTCAAGTTTTTCTTTAATGGGTAATGCAGTTAAGATTTGTGATTTTTGTTTAGGCCTACGCTTAGACAGGTGTTTTTATGCGATGAAATTTGAATATGAGCTACTAGTGCCAGGCAATGGAGAAATATCAATAACATGTACTGCCCATGAAGGTCCGGGTTTAGGTTCCTTCTCATTTTTAAAAGACAAGTTGGTGGAAGAAGAACTCTCCAAAATAGCATTAGTTTGCTCTGTAGATTTTGGTAAGTCTAGGTTTTCTTCGTCGTCTTCTGCAATTTCAATTTCAATTTTTTGTTCTGGGAAATCCGGTGCTAAATAAGTTTCTATAAATTTATCAGGATTCAAGAGTGAAATACCAGCAGCCGAAAATCCAGAAATTCCTTTATCCTTAGTTGCGACCTTTACATACGCTCTGTTAACCAGTTCTGCAAGTTCATATTGGTTCATTTTCTTTTCTGATTCCCGAGAAAGAGAACTTTCATTTTTAAATAAAGGGAACACTTTGATAAAAAACTGGTTTCAGAGGACTATAGAAAGTCAAGTCCAAAGGTTGTAGACGGTGTGAGGTGTGAGAAGGAAGTAAAAGAAGTATAATACCGGTTTTATGGAAGAAATTATAAACTCTAATAGAAATATGGCTTGCTTGATTATCGAGAATTAGGAGAATCGGTTCGACATTTATAGGCTTTATTGTCCTCGCAAAGTGTTAGAGCCATTCGTAAAACAAAATTTCATCTATCCAGCCATTTGTTGAATAAGAGTATATTGCTCGTAATGGTTCTCCTTTTTGAAAATAGGGGGATATTCTCTGCCTAGGGAACACAGACATCGGTGGTACAAAATTTGCACCAAATGTACAATACATCACACAACGGTAAAGTTTTTACTTCTCTCTTCTGATGCAGCAATTCCATCTTGCTTTTGGCCTCTTGGCACTAAATTTTTACTATATTTTGCACATTGGAAATACCGGTTTTATCCACATTGTATATTCAACTTTCTGGAAATCTGAGAATTTCCATCACTTTTTCCATGTTTGAAAAGAAATTGGTTACTGATTCTTCATTGAATGCATTTATTTTATTTAAACTTTTATTTTCAGGCTTTCTCAGACTTATACGGAAATTTCTTTTTAAAAAGAATACTAATAGGCCTAATCTTTTTCAGCCATTTTTATTTCGCTAAAATTATGGGCAATATTGTTTCCCTCTGCGAATTCGTACGCAATTCTGCGCAGTTCAACAGGTGTCAAGCCATAAAATAAATGTTCAACCTTCGACACGTATTCAGCTAACGTGTTGTTTTAAAAATGTTGGCTTCCGCTACAGTGCAAAAGAATCCAAGTTGTCCGTTTTCATTCTCAATCTTGTCGTAGATTCAGGATTGCTTGCCTAGATAACGGGCGGCTTGCCTCTTTGCCATTCCATGTTTAACAGCATTAACAGAATATACAAGCCTAGGATGATCTCGCGGCTTGTAGTTCTTCTTCTGTTCTTTACTATCTGAAAAAAAGAGAAAAATAGCAGCTTTCTCAAATATAAATGTAGTTACAGTGGCTATCCGTATAACCACATGAGGTGCAATTCTGCGCAGTGCGCAGAACTGCTCGAGTGGTCAGGTTATTTATTAACTAACATATAGTAATTAAACCATTTTGGGTTAGTCTTGTATTTTCGTTACTACATAGAAATAAAAAAGGATTCTAGGATAGAACAATGAAAAGTATAAAAATAATATTCTTATGTAACCTATTTTCCTTAGCAGTGAACAACACAGTCCTATCTTTTTTTTAAACAGAACATACACAGTCCCTAAAACAGTCAGTCTCTAACGTTTAAAGACCCATATTAATGTTGTCATATAATTGTTTTCGTTTCTCCTGTAATATTTATATACTATTTCCATTCTTACTTCAATCCTGATGTAAACAAACCCGAGTGGGATATCTGAAACGTTATTGGTCAGGGGCGTATTTCACTGTTCACTCAGTAAAGTGTTATACGCATGTGCAGAATGTCTGTATAGTCATGTGAGAGTTGTCTGACCACTTGTTAGTGGCTTTCTATTACGACATTTAATACTCTTTGTTTATGTATACGTAGTAGATGTTTTCACCGCTTATTGAAAATATCAATTACGAGCTATCATTTCAGGACAAGAGTGTAAAGTGTACGAGTGCCTGAATGCTACGTATTTGATATGCATATTTACTGTACGTTTTCAGATCTGTATTTTTTTTTAATTTTTAGAGCCACTGTTAGCAATATTTTGAGGATTGAGATGTAAAGGGAAGACGGCCCATCAAATATATCTGTTACTAAACACAAAGGGGATAAACCACTAAAAAGTAGTGAAAGTATGCATATCAGTAAGTTAAATGAAAAATACATGACTTATCAAAGACTTAGAAAAGCTTATTTCCAAATTTACTTGTGCTTTAAAAAGCAGTGTTCAAAGCGTGAGAAGTGAGATTAAAACAACAGGAAAACACGTTGCACTAAGAAAAAAAAAAAGAAAAAGGGAAAATACTGTTTTGTGATAATGGGTTGACTTCGTTAAAACGGCAGTAGGCCTACGTTGTTAAGCCCATAACGTTTTCTCCGTAATGAAACCCCAACCTAAAAGAGATATTACTAGAAGTTAAAAACGATCTCTATTTAACTTGTATAGGAAGTATCAACCCCCATGGGCTTTTGAAATCTATGGACAGCGCCCCATATCATTCTGATATGACTGAACGTATTCCGAATAGTGAGTGACAGAAAGCTCACATTGTCGCGTGGCTCAACTTAAAAAGTATACGTTTTGACGAAAGTTGCGTAAAAACTGAATACTTAGAGTTATGAAAACAAAATAAACACAAATTAAAAATTTCGTAGTGCACGATATTGCTGAAAAATCAGTACACGCTATTTCGACTTGGCGAAGAAATTACTTGATGTAAATCAGAATTCTCCAATCAGATTACTTGTATAAAAAGTCGTATGCAAACTGAACTTTTAGAGTTAATAAAACAAAATGGATACAAATTTAAAAGTTTGTAGTTAATGATATTGCTGAAAAATCGTTTTAAACTTTCTCCTTGTTACTGTGTTCTGAATCCCATTGAATTAATATGGAGCCAGTTGAAAGGATGTGTTTCCTGTCACAATTCAACATACAAGCTGCTTGATATGAAACAATTTATAGAGAAATCTTTACATTAAATAAGAATTAACAAATGGTGTCCAGCATATAATCAAGGAAAAACATAAACCATGACAACTCAGTAACATTATCGACTTCGTTGCGGACAATCCTACTACCGACGATAATTCAAGTGATTATTCAAGTTTTGAGAAAGATATGGGAAGGAACCGAATTACTCTCTGAGCGTAACTCGTAATAGGCAGTACACAGAAAATTAATTATTACAGCTTTTATTTTTCTTTTAAATAAATTTCGCATTTTTTTGGTTGTTGCGATTTGTAAAACATGAATTAAAAACAAAACATTACTGGTGCTACAAAATATTTTCTTGTCGCTGCGACACCGTCACATAAATTTTACTTTGGTCAGTAATGTAAAACTTATCACAATTTACTTGTATTTACAGAGTATCAAAATTATATGTACCCTGTCTATACTGCTTCTGTCAAGATGGCATGGAACTAATTCAAGCAGCAAATAGCGTTTCAGAGTGCTACGCTTGTTTGTTTACATCAGGAATGAACTAAAATCGGAAGTAGTATACATAGTTCTGTAGCCTATTCTAATTTTTTATGTGTATATAGTGTGAAGTTTACATCGATTTACCATTTTCTAACATTTTTGAATCCGGATTTTTTTTGACATTTGCATTTAACCGCAGATACTATAGTCGGGGTGCTCATGTAACCGCAATCTCCAGATCGCCGGACTCGGCAAGCACCATCCAAGTTCAGGTGAGTCTTGAAAGCGACCCCCGTTTGCTAGCCCCAGTGGTATAATCTACCACCGAGGGTCGCTTGAGACCCTTCATTAAGTAGAAACTATAAATTGGACTCAATCTGACCCAATGCCAGGAGTCCTGCGACTCGGGACACTGCACATCTCGGGACTTGCGCCTTGCGAATAACCCTCAATCGTCGTCGACGCATCGTCATTTAGACGCCACAGAAGCAGCAGACCACTGACGATGAGTGCCGCAGGTACAGTAGAAACTTTTTATCTACAAAAAGAGGACCACGCCTTAACAGCCCGGAAAATAATTGCTAATGAAGATACTGTAGAACAGTAACTGCATGTAAGCGTAGGACTAATGTATAACAAAGTTCAAAATTACTTTCTACATATAAACATCATAACTTTATGTACATTTTATATTGTTAGGATGAGAGTATAGGCATCATCGAATGCACAGATTATGTGAGAAGCAAGAGGACGCGGTGCTTTTGCACATTCTCGATCCTTCTGCGCCTCCTTAGAGTCAACCCGATTGGCCTCCGAACATCTTCAACATGTTATAATATTGTTACGACATTACAGAACAATCTACGTTTTTCTCGAATGTTCCAGTGGAATCCGGGTGTAATGTTGTGTGCGTACGTGATTTCAACGCCAGACTTTTCTAGACCTCGCACTGTGTCAACACCCCAATCAATTACGTCCTAGTGTAGCGCTGATGGGTAGTACGTGGAATGTTCTGGTGTCTTAGCGAGGTATAAATACAAGGCTTCATCGGCGCTTAGTTTCAGTTTGAGTTGCGATTTATTTGAGTGCGGTTTGAAGTATTGTGGCGAAGTGTTATGTGTTTTATAATAGTGCGGGATAATTGTAATACAATTGTGTTTTATATTAGTTAACATTTTATTGCACGTAAATAATTTTTATTTGATTTGTTGTAAGAGACTATCTTGTAGATTACGAACTGTTTAATTGTGATAATTAAAGCTGGTGATTAATGACTTAATTGGTATCTTGTATTTTGTTTTCCACTGTACAATACGGCGATCAGTAGACCGTCGTAACAATATGCTTGTAACGTAACTACGCCGCGAAATAAAAATAACTCTACCGGCTATAAATAGCCAACATATCGACCCGCTACAGTTAGTTGTGTATTGCCAATCAAAACGACAAGACGTGTTATACTCAGGAGCGCGTACGAAGGTGAGACCTATCAGCTGCGCAGAGACAAGAGAAAGTATCACGTGATCCGTCAGCCAACAAGAGCCAGTCAATCGTTTCACTTAGATGAGAGCAATTCGTGACGCCTTTGTTGTATTTGTTGATGTCTTTTTTAGTTTGTCTGATTTAGTGTTCTAGTCTTGTGAGCTTTATTTGCTGTTGTAGCGTTGGATAGGAGTTATAATGAGAAAAACGTCAAGTGTAACACAAACAAGCTAGAGACATAGTGTTCGCGTGTTTCAATATCCCAAGCGCGGGGTGAAATCAGGAACCGGAGCATGTTCCAGCATTGCCCAAATGTGAAATAACTGCTGATGCATGTTGTGTTGAGTTGAGAACTGTACAACGGATTTTAATGAAGCAAATACTTCACTTCAAATGTGTGGATCTGCTATTTTTAAGTCACCGGCAAGGGACACAATCGCAAGAAAGGGAACTTGACGATTTCGCTAAGAAAGTTTAGAGGCGCATAATTTTCTGTATGTACGCAAAAAGCTAATATCCGACTGCAGAATAACTAGTTTTTTGAATAAGAGAAAATGAGAATTTTCGCGAAAGCAAGTGGATCAGGCTAAGGATTTTGAAGTACATGGGATTTAAATATCAGAAAACGGCGGTAGGAAGTTACTTATGGAGACGAGTGACATTGTAGCCGGGAGAACTTTTTTTTTTAAGAACACTGAACTAGATCAGGCAAGCTGAAACATCACAGATTTACTAGTTGCATGAAACATCGGTGAATCAGTGAAACATGAACGGTGAATGAGAACCATGCAAGGTCAAAGTGCTGGAAAATAGGCGATGGTACCGGAGGAATCTAAAGTTCCCATGGGTAAAAGCCCACATCTTATACTGTTTCATTGCGGATAAGCAGAGACAGGCTACATTCCTCAAAGTAAGTTAATTTTAACTGAATCGAAGTTAACGAATTGTGACTATTATTACCCAGAAATGACTTTAAAACTCGGTATTTTTAAAAAGTGATTTCAAGAACAATTATTATCATGTTAGGTAATTGTTATGCATAATGTCAGCGTTCATTATCTGTGCAGATTAATAATGCCCGTGTACAAATACCAAAAGGCTGATATCATTGCTTGATTATCTTCAAACTAGATTCCCTACACTTTATCATAAACCAGAACGGAATTGCTGCTCCTCTTTAACGTCCACAAACCTGTGTACTTACTTTGAAATTAAAAAATTACGAATGCAGCATAGGAACCATGTAGTTAGAGTGTCACCATATCGTTGTCAGTGTAACCCAATTAAACTGGTGAAGGCGCAGGTGAAATGGTATATTGCGGAAAGGAACAGCACATTTGGAATTAGAGATTTTGAGACTCACACACGAGGTAGCTGACAGAATATCAACTTCCTCATTGACAGATTGATTAAGAAACAAGGAATCAGCAGGTACTCTTTTATGTACACTCTTATTGTTAAGTCTTCGTGAATCGGATTCATCCAAACCAGACAGCGAAAGTGATTGTGTGCTGTATGGATTCCTTAGGATACAATTAGTAAGTATGCGTTTTTGTTGTTACTATTATGTCGTACAGGTTTTGTTACAGCCATTCGCTTTAAGTCATTAAATCCTGAGGTTAGTCTGTCTGTCTGTCTGTCTGCGCGCGCGCGCGCGCGCGCGCGCGTGTGTGTGTGTGTGTGTGTGTGTGTGTGTGTGTGTGTGTGTGTGTGTGTGTGTGTGTGTGTGTGTGTGTGTGTGTGATGTAGTTTATTTCATAGCTCTGTTAATGTGACAGCCTAGTGTTTCCCAACCTTTCCCCTCTAGCGAACCACGAAAACGTTATTTTATCTAAAATAAAATTATCTATACTTAATGGGTATTAGCCTATAAATTAATTACTGAATTTAAACCGATTAAACAAGTATTACTACTAATAGTTTTAATCACAATCTTCTTTTTAACCTAACATAATAATAGTTTAAGAACTTTTAATAGTAATAATAATAATAATAAGAAGAAGAAGAAGAACACTCGTGGATAATAAATATAGAATGTAGTTGTTGTAACTTCCAATTCGGTGCGTATTGTATAACGGTGGTCGACTGTAAAATATTATCATTATTTGTTGTCTGCGGCAGCGTAAATTGGATGACATTATTTTGTGCGGTACTGCGTGTTTGGAAAGTCGCAAATTGTAAAGTTGGAAAATAGTTGTATACAACTGTTTTTTTAATATTATAGCTGTGCATAACGTTTCTCTGGTGTTTAATTTATTGTTTATTTCACTGTCTAAAGGCGACGACGATCAGTACGATCGTAGTAACAATATATATTTACCAACTGTCTTTCCTAAGTTCCAAATTGTTTACATCAAAACAATTTCATGAGACTGAGTCTGTTTTTGCATTGTACTATGCATAATACTGTAATAAAGTGTATAAGGGTAAGAAAAATAATGTTAATAATAATAGTATATACCATATACATTATTTATATTTTATTATAATGTAGCAATTAAGACGTTTTCCAGTAGAAAGCAAATTTAGTTTTTTGTAAAAATCAAAATTGAGAAGTATCAGCTTCAACTTAAGGTTGAGTTTTGTTATCTACGTCTCGAAAATGGCTCCCTTATTACATTTGATTAGTAAATGTGGAATTGGATATTATCTAAGATAGTAATAACTTCCAATTATCGAAGACATAATTTAGGATGAGATTTCAACATAGAATTTTCAGTTAACAGAGTTTTGATTAATTCTTTTTAGAAATAGTCTTGGTTGGAAAATATTTCTTAGTTCAGTGGTACTATTCCTGCAGCTCTTAACCCTTACCTTATCAGTAGGATTCTCGACGTTGGCTACTCTCCCAAACTCACCAGCAAAAACAGGCGCAATGAGTTTATATTCAATAGTTTTTTCCTCGGTTACGTTCAACATTTTTAGCGGTCCGAAAATGCTTAGGTCAAAGAGATGTAAACAATGCGGTAAAAGATACATCTATTTCGATACTTCGGTGCATGGTACTTCTATTTTGATATAAAAATTACAGGTTTCTAAGTTGTATTGGATATTGCATTTTGGGGGGTTAAAGTATTTGGAATTCTTTCGAAGCACTAGAGAAAATAAAAAAACTGTTTAAACATTTAAAAAAGAGAGTCCTGTAACTCCATAATCACTTATGTCATAATGAATATCCCTAGGTGCTATATACCTGAGGAAATTCGTGCAAAGAAAGTTTGTCGGTCAATTTGGATCTGAAAAACTTACTTCTACTATAAGGGCTTAAATTGATTTAGTCTCCTCTTCTCCGTTATCTCCGTTAACTAAATGCTCTACAGAACCGCTCTACTTTCTGGAGAGTAGCAAATCCCTTTGTTGATATTATAAATCCTTGCGGGAGGAGTGTTATTCTCTGTAAGAACCTCTATCCAATTATATACAACTTCTCTTCTTTATTAAAACATATTACACGATTTAAACTGGTTGTACGGTCTGACGAATACTTAAAATAAAGGTAGCGCTTAAGGATGTTGTATAATCCACTCAGTTCCTGCTATTTGTTCTTTATAAATAGATGACGAAAGTAATTTTTTACAGGAAATTAAAATAAGTTTCCGGAAACTAGCTTGTAAATAACGTAATGGAGTAAATAACTTATTTGAATAATAATAATCATTCTGACTGCACAATATAAATTGCAATGGAAACACCTGCCTTGCGTGTCAGGACAGGGAGCATAAGCAGCTGATCTGTACATGTGTGTACACAAGTAAGTGTGTGTGTGTGAGTGATGACCAGTTCATTCATGAAAGGCGACACCCTTTCAGTAACGATATAAATTAATTGTATTTAATTGATTACTAGACTTGTGTGCATAGTAGAGAAAAACGGAGGACACCAAAATGTGTGTTAAAAATAACGCAAATACTTAGATAAAAGATAGTGCGAAACGAACAAAAAATGAAGTGGTAAGAAGTTAAAATTGAATAGTAAATAGAGTGATTTAAATAAATAAATACGGTTTGGTGCATGATGATCACCTAAAAATTAACGAGCGAAGGAATATCATAAAGTGTGTTAAAGACTTCGCAATTAGCGAAAATGAGCAAATAAAGTGTCAGTAATAAGCGGGATAGAAAGTGACGCGCTCGACAATTGCGAACAGGCAAAATATTGTCGAGACGTGATTTCGGCACCTCGGGTATAAATACGAGGACGCGCAATCATCGCTCTCTTACTTGTCAGACAATCAATGACGCCAGAGGTTATGCCGGACAACAGCTCTTACTTGTTCGACCACTAAAGACGCCGAAGGCTCTGCCGGACAACAGATCTAACCGGTTTCAATCATCAGGACTGCCGGATGCGATGTCCAACGGCTAGAGCATCTAGAGCAGAGTACGAGCAGCTAATGCAGCAGAGCCAGAGCAGATAATGTAGAAGAGACAGAGCAGCTAAGGCAGCAGCGTACGAGCATCCAGTGATCCAGAAGAATAGAATCCAGGACGAGGGACTACCAGACCAGAAGAGTCATTCGTGTCCAGGACGAGGGACGACTTCAAATGCATCACACAAATTAACAAGGTGACAAATAGCCATGTATTAATAAGAAAAAGAGACCAAATCAAAAACACTTTTAATCTCTAAGAAAAGAGAAAAAGAATAGACAATTAAATTGTAAGATGATTATAATAATTGTATAATTATAAATAAGTTGTGTCTGTACATTAAGTACCATAACATGAGAAGACTGTTAAGCGATACAAGTTAGCACTAAAGGTAAATTCAAAATCAATAATTAATAATAATAGTAAGTGTCAACATCGTTAGAGGAAGTAACAGTAAATTAACGCATATGCAGTATAAAGAGAATTGAATAATTACAAAGAGAAAAAAAAAGAATTAGCTAATCAAAAGATTTAATAAAATAATAATTGAGCTAGCTGAGAGCAGTAGAAAGATTGATCATAAATATTAGATTAGAACATTAGATAATATGTTTGTATGTAAGGTAATATCAAGAATTAGGCGTAATAAGGACATAAACATTGTGGTAGTTTTGAATTGTAAATTAGAGAAGATAATTATTTCTAATATAAAAGTGCAAAGAGCACATAATAAGCAAGTAAAAAAAATAATGCATTTAAAACTGAAAACCAAATAAGTAATTATTAATAAAATTTACATGAATATTAGTAAACCTCTCTAGTGTTATTTATTACGATTACACGCTCAGTAAAGTACAAAGTTAAAGGAGGTTTTTATGTGTATAAATGGCTTCCATAAAAGTGGGCTAAAACACATTGTAATATATATGTGGTTGTGTGAGTGTGTGTATGTATGTATGTATATAATGTCCTTATATGTATGTATTCTTTAATATGTCAACTAATATGTATTCTTTAATAAGTATTCTTTAATATGTATACTCCTCAATATGTCAAGGATTCACAGTTTTAGTAGTGATAACGCCTTGTCTTTACAACTAAGAGGTTGCACAGTCGAATGTAACAACCAATGTAATATTAAATTACTTTTAATATTCTGTACGCCAAATATATTGTTTAAAATATTGTAACATTTAAGTATTTAACCTCGATTTATTACCTCGACGTATATTTCAACAAATGCCCAATGAAAAGAAGAGCCTACACAAAAATATTTTAATATAAAATAAACACGTTTTCTGAGATGACGGATAAATTATAAAGTTAGGAAAGAAAAAGAATGGACTCGTAGATATTACAGTAGTGTGAATATTTGTTTAAAGAGCGTTTAGGATGATTAACGACGAACACACAAACCGTAGAACCCACGACTATACTGAATATTCTGATGTATTAGGAGAGTACATGAAGTAAGTTGATTCTGAGTGTCTCGTCGAAGATTTCAAGTAAGCTCAAGGATTGTTACCTTGAATAACTGCAACACTTGATTTGCAGTTCCAGAACAGAAGCTAGAAGTGCTGATCTGCATTCATATTGTAGACAGAAACGCTAACAAGGCAACTACTCATTGCGCATTGCTGATGTTTAATTATAATGATTAGTGATTAACGGGTACCGTGAACTGTGACGACTAGGCAATACATTACGTTTCAATAGTCTCGTCCTTTCTAATTATTATACTTAGAAAATACATTTTTTTTTACCTGAAAATGTTTATTTGTACTACCAGACTACTCTCATGGTATTATTGTCAGCTACTTCTACATAAATATGTGAAATTTTCTTTTACTATATTTATTCCTCTTTTAACATTTTCACACGTCTTAAATCTCGCAACTGTAACCTATGCAGACCTATGCATAGGTCTATGTGTAGACCTATGCAGAGACCCAAATATTCTACAAAATCATTTAGACAATCTACATGCACAGCTAAAAAAAATGTAAATCAGATCAAAGCAATTAGATTTCACCTTACTCAAAGAACAGCCCACCAATATGCTTAAGGGACGAAATACCCATGCCTCCAGTATGAATACCTAGGTAACAGGTTGATTTAAAAGTCTAAGGCGAGTAATAGGATGGAACTCCAAATTGCCTTTGGGAAACTAATCATTATTGTAGAGGCAATCATAAACTCATCTGAACACATGCAATATAACTGTAGAAAGATGCCCCCAAATCAATTTTGTCCACAATACCAGAAGCCAATCTAAAATACGCCTTATGTTGGTGAACGTTCGCCCACTAAATGCAATAAAGGAGACCACTCTCTCGAAGACCCAGTATGATTTCAGGAAGGGCAGATCATGTTTAGATTGAATTTCCACAATAGATCAGGTCATTGAAAAACATAGAAAATATCAGTTGCTCACTTTCATCGACTTTAGAAAAGCTCCTAGTGTGGGCCTAATCAATTGTGGAAAACGACAGTGATATTATCGCCTTGTCTATTTTAATTTATATATAGACCATGTCATACACAATCAGCAGATAAACTTTTCGGAGCACTTTATGATTGGTAGCTCTGAAGTTTACACGTTGTTGTTTGCTGATGTCCAGGCTAGCCTGTCGAACTCGAAAAGCAGCTTGCAGATAGCTCATTAAACCGAATCTGCAAGGATTACTGATTCAAGGAAGGATTTCCACGTTGAAGACAAGGTGATGGCTTTTCATGAAGCGGAAAAAATTTGTTTCACATTCGAGAAAATATTGTTGTAGATGGTACTGTTCTGGAGCAGGTCAGTAGTTTTGAATATCTGGGATATAATGTGCCTTATACTATAAACAATGACATTGTGAATAAGTTACATAAGTTCAACCATATGTGTGGGACCAAATATATTCTAAAATTAACGAGTAGAGAAACACGCCTGAACTTCTACAAGACGATGGCCCTACCAACACTTCTATAAGGTTCTCACAATTGGTCTTTAGTTCGTATTCAAGCAGCCGAAATGAGGTTTCCGAGGCACGTGGCAGCGAATACTCTTCATGATCGCAAAATAAATGCAGTGATACGGCAGGAATTTAATATTATGAGCATATTGAATAGGATCGCCCAGTATCGGCTAAAACGGTTGGAGCCTTAAACTGCCGCATTCCCAAAAAACTATTGAATTATAAGTCGACAGGATGGCGAGGTGGTCGGGCGACTGAAAAGCGTTGGAGTGATCAGTTCTAGTCCGTCTGCTTGGGACCGAAACAAACATGTTTGCTTTAATCCCTGTTGAATGTTCTGATGTTGATGAAGAACTATTGAAAAATAAAATACTCTTAACAATATCGATTAACAATGGCGTCACAGCTTAGATGTAGATTTTAATATAAGAAAAAAAACAAAAATAATTGGCTACTCATTAAAGAATAATATTGAAACTGCACTATAGCTGTATGGATTTTTACATTTTAACTTGAGGATTGCATGTCCTGTTATTCATTCTAGTACCGTACTAAGCAAGTGAGACGTGACTTGTAGTTTGTGAAACAGAACAGAATTATTTCTATCCACACCGCAGATACAAATAAATGAACAGTTTCCGTTGTGCTTACGTGCGGAACCAACTGCAGTCGACTAATTTGTCGACATGTTTCACTATAATACTTACTGCCTTTTTATGAACGGGGTAATACAACTAATGACCACGCTATTTAAAATTAATCGTACCAAACTATAATTGATAACAAAAAATATATTAGTAAGGAAACAGAAACGATTTTCTTCCCTTCATATAAACATAGAAAGAACGACGGGTTAAGTTGCGTTCTATTTACAGCAACAAGCGTTAAATGGAAATCCCATCTTAATTACGGCCCTCAGTTGAATACACAGTAGGCCTTCAAATTATAAAGAATTCCTTTCTCAGTCTGACTGATACTACTCAAAAACATTATATTGTTAGTAGGCCCGTTGATTCAAATGTAGGATACTACATTGACACCAAGACAATACAACAAATACAAGTTTGTTATGCTACATAGGAATATAAGCCTCCATGCAGAAAGTAATCGCTATGTGTAGGCCTGAATTTCCTACATTAATTCGTAAAAAAAAACTATATTTACTTAATGTGTAGTGTTTATAAAAATCAAATAATTTTAAATATATTGCTTTGTCTTTGACGTCTCATTACAATTAACGAAACCTTTGTTGATTGAGGAATATTTGAAACTTCACTCTCATTGCCCTTTAATATAATTTGGTCAGTGAGACAATAAAGGTGATTAATTTTATTTACTTATTTTATAATTGATTTTAATAGTTGTATCGACTATGTTATGAGGCTGGAAACACACATACATTTTATATTTTTTTACATTCTACACTGATACTAAACGCCTAAAATTTATTTGTGTGTAGATAAAATAAATTCATAAAAAATTAAAAATGGGATAAATTTTCTTTTATAAAAACGAATATTTAGAGTTAAAGATGATTAATAATTTTTCTCATATTTACCAACATCTGAAAATTTAAACGTATGTACACAGTAATCTCTTTGACGAGTTTATTTCTTTGCAAGAAAAGTGGAGAAGAGCATGTTTAAAATTGAACCGTGTCAATGACTTACATTTGATTCACATACTTTCTACGATGAAGTCTGTTGACATGGTATCACTTCCCTCAGGCTAATACAGCACAAGTCAAATCAAACAACCTAAATGTTTCGTATTTGAGTAGCTACGTATTTACTCGTTTCAGATCACTTAGTAAAACAGTTTGTAAATCGAATCGCTTAAGTAACTATACTTTGAAATGAAAATTGACTTTAAATGTGAAAAGTATAAAAGTAGGATTCATTATGTTCATATGTTGTCAATGTTAGCCTATCAGTCGGTTTTTTCAATGTTTGCCTCTACTTCCATTGCACTACTCCGTCCCTTCTCTTGTCTTCTTCTTATACTTGCGTAAAATTTCTCTCTTCTCTCATATTTTCAGAACCCTCTCGTTTGTTACTTTTCCACCATATAACTACACTTTTCTCATACTTCCATTATTCGTCTGTCTGTACAATTAGATTTCCTTATAAGGATTTGCGTCTACATAGGGAGGTGCGACAGACACAAATTTAGAAATTTTTCCAATTTCTAATCTAGTATTAAAATATTTTTGGCTTGCTTTAGTCTGCCCATCTTTGTCATCCGTTGTGATAACGTTACTCAAACACGTGAAGTCAGCTACCTCTGTGCTATCATTCCAAATTTAAACGTTCCAGAATCCTTACTTTGGTTCCTAGAACATTTTATTGTTTTTGTTTACTTTTGATAATTTTTATGTTATATACTTTTCTAAATAGTCAGTCACATAATTATACTTTATGCAATATTTTCTCATTTTCTGCAATGAAAATAATATTATTGGCACATTTTTAATAGAGCTACTTTATTCTTAAAATCATTCTTATGTTGATATAGGCCTACAGACTCGAACATTCTTCTGTCAGTTATTTTCTGTTATAATTTTAAAAAGTTGATTTAATTTAACCTTGTAAAACCCATTTCTAAATTTATAAAGTCATATAAGTATGTTTTTCTCTTTCCCTTTATCTTTTTGTTTTCTTTTCTTTCTTTACTTTTTCTTTAATAGTGACGCGTTGTGTCAGAATTGCTTTCCGCATGCCCAATGTGCTTAATAAAACCAAATCTGTCTTCACTTAGCTCTTCCACCCGTCTATTCACTGTTGTTGTCTTTTCTTGTCCTTTCTATATAGATATTGATAATCTATATTGTCTGCTAAAATATCATTTCATAGCTCGTGACACGTCTCCTTTAATCAAACTTCTTTTGTGGTTTTATATTGTTTGTTTATTTAACTTTTAAAATATTTATACAGTTAAAGATTTTTAACATTTTTCGATTTTTGTATTTTCTACGTACATTTATTAGTGATTTTATAAGTCCTCGGTCACAGGATCAAAAGTGTCCCGTCCTGTAAAAGTTAATGCTCTTTTCAGCACATTTAGGCCATTTCCAATACTATATTCAAACATCTTTTTGACTGCAACTTCCTTTTATCTTTCTGTGACCAGCCTTTATGTTCTTTACCATTTCTGTAATCATTCGGACTGCAACATTGTAGTCCGAACAGATATCTCCTTTGGGGTATATACAGCAAACATCCTCCTTTGTTACACGCATCCACATAAATAAGTTCATATACAGAGTGGCGCAGGGAAACGGGAAAATTTAAAGTTGATGTTGGCAGCCCTGTAGATGTAGCAGAAGTGAATCTGTCTAGTAACGGACATTTAGTTACCATGGAGCAGTGGAGCGTTGCAGCGCGTGCGGTCTCCGTAAGGGCGTTTTACCGACATGGTGGCAGTTTGACAGCTGCACAACGAGAGTTTCGGCGCCAGTATCAGATCCCGCCCCGCGGTCAAGTTCCTTCGTTACACGCAATCGAAACGTGGGTTCGTAATTTTGAAGAGACTGGTTCAGCTTTTAAGAAAAAGCCTAGTGGGGGTGTACGATCTGTACGTACCCCAGAAGACATTGATGCCGTGCGAGCTGCCATCTTAAGGAGTCCTCGTCGTTCGGTGCGAAAAATTGCCTCGTCATTGCAGCTCGGAGGTCGGAGCGTTCAAATAATGCTCCATGAACTTCAATTTCATCCGTACAAACTTCAAATTGTGCAACAACTGAATCCTAGTGATTGTGTATTGCGCCTGGAAATTTGGGAACAATTGTTGGCTAAAATCAATGAGGATGCTAACTTCATTCAAAATCTTTGGATGTCTGATGAAGCCCATTTTCACTTAAGTGGATACGTGAATAAGCAGAACTTCCGTTACTGGGCTCAAGGAAACCCTGCTCAGCTTCACCAGAGTCTATTACACAGTACCAAAGTTACCGTATGGTGTGCAGTGTCGTGTCATGGGGTGATAGGCCCTTACTTTTTTAAATATGAACGAGGCACTGCTGTCACTGTGACGTCTGAACGTTATGTCAACATGCTAGAGATATTTTTGGCTCCAAGACTCCATACTTTTCCAAATCTTGACATTCAGTACACCTGGTTTCAACAGGATGGAGCACCTCACACACTGCCAGACAGTCTATGGCAGCAGTGAAACGTTTGTTTGAGGATCGCATAATTTCAAGGAATGCTAACATGGTTTGGCCGCCCCGATCTCCAGACCTTTCAGTCTGTGACTTCTTTTTATGGGGACATCTGAAGAACATCGTGTACCAGACTAGACCAGGAACCCTTGCTCAGCTCAAGACACAAATTGAAGAGGAAATCGCCAAAATCCTAGGTGACACATTGCGCCGCGCTATGCAAAACCTACAGAAACGACTTACTGAATGTGTACGGCAAAATGGGCAGCATTTAACTGATGTAACTTTTAAAAAGTGATGCCTAATGTAATTTCCAGTCTTGAAGAACATATTTTGAGCCTCAGAAAAGTTTTGTAACGTTTCTTTATTGTTTTCTAATTATTTCAATTTTTCCCGTTTCCCTGCGCCACCCTGTATAATGTGCTTCCTATAACCAGCTTAAACATTTTACAAAATCCCCGTTAATTTATTATACCAAGTCCACATTCACTGAAATTCTTTTGCCCATGGTAGTATGGATGTGTAAATTCTTATTAGTATCAGTGTCTTATTAGAAAGTAATTCTGTTACGTTTATTAACCTATGTTTAACTATGTTTAATATTACCCATATACAGACTCAGACAGGAAGACAGAAGGACGAACACACACGCACACACACAATTAGCTGAATTATTACAAAATCGTGGCCAACTTTAATGTACGGAAGTAAAATATGGATATTAAAAACATTTTGGAAAACATGTTTAAAAAATACAGACCTCCGAAATTATTCTTAAGAATATTCTTAATATTCTTAAGAGCTGTGAAGGGATGTAGCTTAAGAGACATTTCAGAAACGAAGTTATCAGAAAACACGTTAACATTTTTCAAGTTCTAGGCTGAACAAAAGAAAAGTATACAAAACTGAATGTGCCATGTCGAACCACATGTCTAATGCCTCTGGCGGATATACAAGAAATTTAAACAAGTATTGAACTACCACCGTCGCGTCGGTTAAAGGTTGTGGCTAAACTGTGAAAACGATTGTCAGAAACTTTGTTAGGTCGAACCCAAGAACAAGAAGAACAAGAACAAGAGAACAAAACGAGAACGAGAACGAGTAGAAAAACAAGAACGAGAATGAGAAGAAGAAAATGATGATGATGATGATGATGATGATGATGATGATGATGATGATGATGATGATGATGATGATGATGATGATGATGATGATGATGATGATGATGATGATGATGATGATGATGACACGAAGCCTGAATATAATGCAGATTATTACACGTTGTCATGGGTTGGCATGCATTTTTATGCAAAAGCCATTATTAGATGATTAGTGATACATCTCGTACGAGAGTAATGATGACTCTCCTACATCTGTTACATGTACGTCATGTAAAAGTGATGGTGCTCAGGCGTAATGTAGTATTTTCTACCTTGTAATGTATGTTTATTCCTACTGTTAACTCTGTAAATCAGCTCTGATTTCAACATATTACGAGGTTTAATGCGTTTGACACCTATTACAAACAACAGACAAAGCAAGTAGTATCCATATATTCACATAGCATATGGTGGAAGAACAAAAAGCACCATACACTCCACTCCCAACGGTTACCCGCAAGCATTATGGCTTTCTCAAGTATCACTTTAGACAGAAAATTTACTTAAACGTCAGAGCAACGCCACGTACTGTGTGTATTCGGTCTTGTAAACTGCAATATACGTTTAATGTCTATTCTGACCTACATACTTGTATAACGGCACACATATTGTTCTGCAGTCGTGATCTTACTTACTCTGACTATACAACTACTTAGAAATATATAAGGATAACATTTTGTGTGGCATATGTTATTAGTGTGTAAACAAACAAAAATAACTGAGACATTGAGAAATGAATTATTGTAATGTACATTAAGTGTAACAATTATTTTTTAATATTATTGAGTATGAAATGTTATATTTTTATGTTTATTTTATGTTAAATTTTGTTAATGTTAAACTGTTTCCTTACATTGCCAAAATCACCTATATTGTAATTAACCTTTGGAACCGCGATAAATATAGAAGATGTCTGCTCAGTACAAAGTTAAACTCACCAAATTAGTTTATATTGTTACGTAATACGGAACGTTCTACAAGTATCTTGGCTATCCCAGCAGAGGCCAGCTGTAATGTGTGTGTTCTTGCATATTGCTGCTACTTTGAGATGAAAGACAGTTACGTGACACTTATCATGCGTAAACAATCGAGGATATTCTAGACCGTACCGGTCGGCCTACTGTGTTCAAGGTCAGACAGTTTGCACGGTTTCTAGTGGATTCTAGAGCTCCTGTAATACGCAGTTTGCTCGACACGTCATCTAGAAAGTGACCAATTATTCTGGTATCTCAGTGGGGTATAAATACAAGCATCCAGCAACGAACAGTCAGTTTTACTTACTTAGTTTTACTCGGTGCGTTTCAAGTGGCTATTAGTGAAAACTGATTATTGTGCGGGACTCTGTTAGTTGACATTATTATTGCATGTGAATAAGTTTAACTTAGATTATTGTACAAGCTGATTATAAATTGTTATTTGTGATAATTAAAGCTGGTTATTAGTGATTTCATTGGTGTCTTGTATTTTGGTTTTTACTGTACCATACGACGATCAGTTAGACCGCACTAACAATATGGTTCCTCTCTATTTTGAATTATAATTTTTTTTAAATGTACCAATGCTTAATAAACATAGCATATGAGTAACTAATGTATGAAACAAATTAAAACTTGTTTTAATAAAACAAAATTTATATTTAGATCGGTCTGTATCTATTTTAACATATTCATGTTAAACGTTTTGTTTTTTCTGTAGCATTCTCTGCTTGTTTTTATGGCAGACTTTATTTGTTTCTCCATCGTTTGTCTTTTCGTCTTTCACTTCTTCCAACGACCTCTGTTGTTTTCAGGATAGCCGCTCTAGTGGCGTGTAAATCCGAACTGGTTTCGGCAGTTGTGTTTGTGACAGCGCTTCTAGATGTTATCGTCACTTTTCCTTTCATATTTTTGTTTTAATAATTATGCTATAAGCTATAATCTTTATGCTATACTGCTTATCCTTTATGGGTTGTTTTTTATTATCAAGAGTTGTCACCCCTTATTTTGGCAAATTTATTTAATTTTCTGAGCCCTGAATTTTACTTTCCGTCCTCGTTGCTGTCCACTTCAGTAAAACAACAAAGAACAGACATCTATTTTGTTATAATCTATCCTTTGTCATCATTTGCTCATTACATTATATTCAAATGTTGTTTTTGTGTACATAAAGGTTATTTAGAATTTTCGTAGCTTGTAATAGATATCGTGGGCTTGATAGTACCAGCTTTATTTTAGATGTGCATTTTATTTTCTGTTTAGTACAGACATCAGTATGAACTATATTACACGCGTCTATGTGTCTATGAGCCGCTGACAAAAATGTCCGCGTATATGTATTTCTGGTAAGTAGCACGTAGATTTGGTAGATTCCTTTTTGGTGTTATTACCAACATGATATACTTAATTGCTAAATTAAAATGGTCAAAACAAAGATTAGGGTAGTGTGCATCCGGATAGTAGCAACATTAATTATAGTGTTGACAAATGCATGAACAATCTTAACTTACGTATGATGTATTCTGCTTATTACGTTTCGGTGCTTGATATAGCAGCTCTTAAGAATTGCTCACACTAAATGGCTTAAGTTAATAAAACATAAATGTATTAGGCCTACTACCTTAATGCAGTTGAATATGCCCGAATGTATGCTTACCTCTTCCTTTACCAAAATCACATTAAATAAAACCTCAAATCAGGCAACAACAAGAAAACAGAACGCAACATATAAAAGCTCTAAATTAAAATGAGTACTAATTAAATAGTCAACAAAACGAATCATTGCAATTAGCTTACAATTTCTCGTAACTTCGTGGAAAAGTTTCCTGAATATCATATTTGTCTGTCGGAAAATAAAGCTACTTATTACGATCACAATAAAAATATGTACCTATGTTTATATATTAAATAAGTAACAAGTATATTTATAGTAAAAATAGTAGCCTACAAAAAAAACATACTTAAATTTAAAAATTGAATACTTTATTATTTTGTGTACTAGGAAGACCTAGTGCCACGTAATTCAATTTCCAAATTACATAAACGCATGCATAAAAAAATTGTTACTTTACATAAGTTAACTAAATTTAAAATTTAATAGCGATTTTACAGTCATCACGAGGAACACAATCATCAAAGTCTTCCGGATATTTGAAGCTTGGAAATGTTGCTTGGAATATAACTGTACTTAGACATGTTGTTTACTACACTATAAGATGAGGCTCACTAGCTTCTAATGACATGTAATTTCGTCTGTTGAGTTCAATGTATTTACATTAACGTCGAACATAATCATTGCACACGTACTTGGCGTTATAATGGTTTTGACTGTAGGGTACTGTTCAACCTCTGTTTTAAAATTAAATTTCAAAGATTCTCCACGGTTACTGAAATGGCTGATTCAGTAGAATACTGAATATCTTATCTATCTGCACACCAAAATAATAACGATAATGATTGAAGACTTATTGGGTACTTGGAGAAACGTATTACTACAAAGGTTTTTAAAAACACATATACACTTGGTACGTTTCATGATTTGTTCTTAACTTCCAATAATTATTGCAGCCTGATAGGCTATTCTCAAAGAGCATTTTGAGAATAGCCGCATAGGCTGAAACAGTGTCAGAAGTTAAGAATAAATGAACGTCCAGTTGGACATGATTTGAAATACTGTGTGTAACTATATCTTGTAAGCTTCTTGCAGATGTATTAAAATACTTCTACAAATAATACGATTTTAGCAACGACTACACAGGCAGCCTACCCTGCAAGGAACGTAAAATCGCAAGGATGATGATGATTTAAATGTTTTTAAATAAATATTAAATAATTATACATATTCTTTAATTTACTACCCTGCATAACACGGAAAGAACTTCTAAATTATTTGTATCTACTATTTTATAAAAAGAAATGAAGACAATGTCACATTAATTCTTTATTACGTTATCTTATTAACAAAAATTTTAAGGCCTACTACTTCATAAAATGGTTGATGCGAATCGATAGTATTAATGAATAGTTTCATAATACTTAGAATGCATGATGGAGTTCAACCACTGGCGGTTATGAAGCAGTAACGTTAGAAGAAGCTTCAAGAAGCTTAGCAGCGACACTCCGTACACTGTGTACATTTGTGCTTTTTCCTGTGGCCTACGACGTGTTCTGCTGTTAATACAATTGTAGACATCATAAGAAAACGTATATATATATATATATATAAAATGTGTAATAATTACTCTTTGCCGGTACTCTAAAAGTCTTATTACGTTGTCGTCAATTTATAACGTATCTATCGCTGACGATGAAGATCGCGAACGCGCTAATAACCAGTACCGAGTCTTTCTTGTTCTTCTCCTTACATGTCCTTAATTGAAGTACTTATTTCCCGATAGGCGCCAAATTGTTTTACAAAAAAACAATTCAAAAGTTCTAATTGCGTCGTCTTCCTTTCGATGATAATAATTTCAGCCAACCTGTAATTCTGGTAAAGAATTTTCTTCACTGCTAAAGTACACATATATTACAATATATATATATATATATATATATATATATATATATATATCAAATAAAACAAAGGACGGTTATTAATGCTCAGTACTAATTTATTAGTGTCCAGATTCGCTAATCATTTATCATTTAAATACAAAAGATGTTATTATAAAAAGGTTTGCTCCGGCTATAAATACATTATACCTCAGGGGTTGGCTATGTTGACTGAACAGTTTAACGAAACCAGCATGGACGCTGACATTAATTATTTACACAATTCATTCAGTCAATGATTTCTTTGGATTACAAAAAAAATGAAACAAGATGTTATTAAAGTACACAACCTTACATCAATGTTACTTAAATACTGTGCAAGTTTACATACAATTCGGTTCTTAGTGTTTAAAAAGAGTGTCAACCTTTTAGGTCTCGCACATAGGTTAAGCTATAGTTTACATACAGTTTTAATAAATGTTTTCGATTAATCCTTGAAAGAATTTAGTATACCAAGTTCGGAGTGAGAGTTGTTGTGTTGTGAAAAAGTTAACTAGTTTAGTTCGCATTTACTGATAATTAATTTATGCTTAACAAAACCTTGTCGTTTCCTGTGATGGGTCACAGGTATTTCCTCCAGATTGTGTTGATATGTTAATTAATTCTTCATCATTTGGTTTTTCTCCTTTTTATGCTTTCGATTTTAATTATTCAAAGTTTTATTAATTTTAATTATTGAAATTTGTTTTTCTAGTTTCATCCTGGGTTTAATGGATCTAGGTTCAACTTCTTGAGTTCATATTATTTTAATCTTGATTGCATTTCTCTCTTTTTTAACTTTTAATTGAGTCGAATTCAGTTTGTCATCTGTCTCTCTTGATCATTAATAATGGACTCTTCGTTTTATAACTGTTTTCTATATAATAAAGTTTCGTTGTTATGGTAACCATCTCCTACCTTATTGGTGGTAAACATTTGTACCCATTGTTATAAATCCTGGGTTTTTGTTCAAAATGAATAAATATTTTATAATTGCTATTATTCCTTGGTGTTATTCCCAATGTGTGAGATATTAACATAAATGTCTCTATCTTCTTTCTAAGATTAATTTGGTATCCCATAAAGCTGGGCTTGGACATGTATTACTGTTTTGACAAATTTGCTAATGTTATGTTATTACATATTTCACTTATTTTTTCTGTTTAGTCTTTTTCTGACATACTATCATGGTTAGCTAATTGAAATAAATAAGTTACTTGGTCTTAATTTTCAAACACAATGGTTAATTGCTTCCAACTGTTTTTTCTGAATTTTGACAGTTAGGCATTTTATAGGCCTAAGCTGTAACTGTCTAGAATTTCTTATTTTACACAACTTAAATATTATTTATTACTTTCATATGTTCTGCTTACTGTCACTTAGTCCTTGTTTACTTTTGAATTACTTTGGGCTGTTTTACAATAAATGAATGTTATTATAATTTTACAAAATCATTCCTTGTCTAATATTCTTTTTTCTATCTTTACAATGATGAGTAATATTGGAATTGTTAAATTTATACAATTGCTTGCTTATACCTCCTACTATCTCTTACACACTTTTTTATCACTTAATCCTACTATGATAACATATAACATTAAAATTGGTTTATGGTCTGTTCATGATCCAGCCATATTCCTTCTTATAAAACACAACTCTTTTAAATAAACTAATAACAACTTTGGTGAATGGTGTCTTGACACCATCTATTATATTGTGATTATCATCCTTGTGATTATTTTGGTAATATAGGATGTTTTCTTCTTATTGCACTCATAACTACTTTGTTTCTTATTTTCTAACACAATGAAATTGGTTGTCTATCAACATTTTGATTATTGGTTCTGGTTTATTACTATTGTTCATTTATTTTATTAAGATTATTAATTGTTTACCTTAATTCCTTCCTATCCTCTCTATCACTTTCACTGCTTATCATTAACACTTCCTACCTACCTCTTACTCTTGGTTTATATTATTTTTTACAACATAATTGTGAAGTCAGTTTTTTAACATTTTATGTTTACTTTTTATATCTCAATAAGGTTATTAAAAACACACATAATATACTGACAATTGGTTTACTTGTTTATTATTGGTAGTGTACTTCCTTTTTACATAACTTATATAATACTCGTTGCTAAATTTGATATACTATTTGTGTTTTTTATTAGTTTACATTTGTTTATTTTATAGTCTTTATCTGGCCAATCACTGGGGTTGGGTCATAGTCATTTGTCTGTCAGTCTAGTCTTTTCACTTATTTATTATTGTTTGTCTACTAGTTTTCTTTTCATTCCCTCAATACCATTTTATATTTTTGATCATTATTTTTTTTTAATTAGTTTACTTTTCTTCAGCTATATAATAATTGTGGATCCCCTATAGGGTCTGAGTTCTGCAACGTTATAATATATATATATATATATATATATATATATATATCATTCCTAAAATATATAAAAGTTATAAATTATTAAACTTGTCTTACAAGTTTCAATAATCAAGTCATAGTTTTTTATATTATATTCAAGCGAGACGCTACTAACTTAAACCAATATGTTTCCTATACGAAATGGTTTCACTATAAAACTTTTAATATTTTATTCTCTGATGATAGCTTACATAACGTTTATAGCTTATCTTCAAACAAATTGACTATACATTCATATTATAATAATAAAATATCAAAATAAAATAGAACGATCTGTAATAGCGTTAGCTATATATTCAGAAGACCAATTCGTATGTCTTTTTAATTGTTCTTAGCAAGTAGAAACTAGGGCTGACGCGTAATTTTATTAGGGGACGTATTTTGGTAATGACTGCTTAGAAACTCCAATACCTGAATCAGAAGACTCTTGTTGGTTGAGGAAGATTTTATTTTGTTGTTTACAAAACTTTCAGATTTTTTTCCATTGTATGTCTACTATTAATTAACGTACTCTCATCCGTTTCATTGTCATTTTATTACAGTATTACGGGAGGAGCATTGTGAGTGGAACTGCCAAGCACAGACCCACGTTATTGTTTACTTTCTTGACATATACAGCACGATTAGTTCTTTTAAACACCAAAATTACCATTATGAGCTTTAAGAGTGGAAAATGCTAATTCCGTTTGAAACATATTTTTGAAAACGTTTAATAATTATATATTGACGTAGAATACGTCTTACCTTTCAGGCCAGCAATAGGCACCCCCAACCAGAAAATGGAGCGTTACGTTTTCACGTCACGTTTGAAATTGAAATATTATCTAAACGACAAAAGATTCACGCTTATATGAGGTATCATTCGACAGATAAAGGAACAAAGATAATAAATAACACAATATAAGCGGGCTATTGCATCATCCAGCGAGGGGTGAGCGGGGGGAGAAATAGAAATATTTTGCGCCGCTCGGCGCGCACTAAAATTAGTATTTCTCCGGTTTCCGATGCGATAGAACGTTGAGTGAGGTGTAGTTAAAATTGTCTCATCGAGTACTATCTACATAGTGTACCGTAATAGCGGTGATATTATTAAGAGGTATGAATAATCGTAATTCAAGTTGTAAAAATCGTGTGTTCGGACAAAATGTCGCGGTATATGGATGCTAAACGTGCTCAAAAGTATCGTAAACGCATACAGGAGAGTAGAGAAAATCATGGGGAATTCAAAAAACCCAAAATGACGAATGCCGAACGTCAGAGGATTTACCGACAACGCTTAAAAAAACAAGGAAATAAATACTGAAATCGAGTCAACACCATGGAGACCAGAATTAATTACCATAGTAACAAGTAAATAAACAAATGATATTTAGCGGCATCGGAACTATACCTTTATCCGTTCCTGCAGTTTTTAATGTTTTTACTATGCGATTGTATTGATATATTTTGTATTTACTATGCGATTGTATTGATATATTTTGTAATTTTTTATACAGATACGTCTATATATTTTGTAATTGTCTTAAGCGATTATAAAATGTATGTTTATACGTATTTTTGATGACGCAATGAATAAGTAATGAAATATATTAAATACTACTATTAAATATGTCAACTAGACCAGAATTAATTACCATAGTAACAAGTAAATAAACAAAAGCTTTTTATTAATTTATACACTACCATTAATTTTGTACTTTGTAAAACTAAATATGTGTTTGTTTATTTTATTCATAACACATTAGCAACCCTAAAGCACACAGACGTAATCTACGCTCTGAAAATTTGCGGCCGTGGCTACGATACAGCACCCGCCGACTTTTTATTATAATATATAATATTGTTTATTTATATTATCGTTACATGCTTTTATTATTGTATATAGTATTATTATTAATATTATTATATTAATTTATTATTTATATAAATTTTTATGTTATTATTATTATTATTATTATAAACTGTATAATTTATTGTGCTTTAATTGCCAACGACTACTTGGTAGTGGTTTTAATATTTTAATAACGTATATCAAACACACGCGCACGAACGCGTGCCACTTTCTCATATTTTTCTAGGATTCTTCTTTCTTCTATTCCTGTGTGCTCTGAAAGTATGCTCTCTTAGAACTTTCTTACTCTGGGCATATTCGAACCGTAAATCTTCATATGCGTACCGGCGTATCTCACACAGTTACATGTGTATTAGTATTAACTTCCTTTTCCCTGTATCTCCTTAGTCGTCGCACTCTCACTAACCTGCCACTTTTCTTCAGAACTAAATTTCAATTGTATTTCTTTTCTGTTATCTTCCATAGTTATTAACTCTGTTTTGGAGTGTATAATATCGTTCATTTTTTTATTTTAGTTGAAATATTTTACATAGTAGGCTAGTATCTAGCCGTATAGGCTATAGTGTTTTCCTTGTGTATTTCGTTCTCTGACTGCTCTCTTTTTTAACAAATACCCAAAACTAATAAATCTGACTTAATAAGAAAGTCAAAATTAATTAACATAGCTAAACTAATAATTACATCTTTTTCTTATAACGCAAATCAAATTATTAGAACATTTCAGTAGCCTCAGATTAATTAAATATGAAGGTAATACATTTTAATATAATCAACTAGAAAGCAATAAAGATTTTTAACTTCATCTTCACTTACGTAACAAAGATTTTTGTAGTCGTACTTCTTAGAAACACGTAGAAGCATGAAGAAACTCGTTTGCTTTATGTAGACAACAAAAGTTTTACGTATCCCTCATGTTGTACAGTACAACCATCAAGAGTAACATTTTGCTGAAAACGGCTAGCGGTAATGTTGCTTACGGGAAGCAATTATACTTAGGCTTGTCATAATGTACTGTAAGGGAGAATCGCATACCGCACTGACTAATTTAGAGATTTATATCCCGCTGGCACACATTATCACTACAAACATTAGGCTTGGGTGATGTTACAGTGGAATGTTGTTTGTTCTGTTTTAAAGCAAAGTTTTCAACTAGTCCCCATGCTGTTATTGTGGCTGGATCAGTTGAACAATAAGCATCTTGGTAAAGTAGCTTTAGACCAAAACAGTATTACCACTGAGATTTTCCTCTTCATGCCCCGTTGTGACATTAAATTATAACACTCACCTGCCTGCCCAGCGCTATATACAGTGAGTCTCGCTAAAAGCAGTGTTATACTTTTATGCTTTTGGTGTTAGCCAGCAGACTTAAAATATACGTTCGGTAGGCTATCATCAAATGTACAAAATTCTGTTTCTTTAAATAATATAGTGTCAGGTATATTAACATATAATTCGTCAGTAAACCGAAACTTATTTTCTCTCTTTTTCTCTGCCACCGTATCTCTTTATGTGTCTTCGTTTAATGTATGTACTTATCAACCCCCCCCAAAACACATACACATACAAAGTACTGCTGTTCATCACAAACCTTTGTGTTTTTTATTTTCTATTTAGAAATAAAAACTCACTTTTACATACAAAATTTTACTACTGTTTTATTCAAGAATAATTTTATATTTATAAATTTATTTATAACTAGTTTTTACAGTATGAATATTTTCATGGCCGAAAATAAAATTTACGTCTAAAACTCTTTTATCCACAAATATTAATAAAAACTAAAAATATTAATATAAATATTAACTTATAATAAATGACAAAAGTAGAAAAATAATTACCGTATAAATCTGTTACCTTAGAGACACAACTAATTTTCCTCCAAGTAAAACAGTGATTGATAATCTTATTCTAATTTGAAAAAACAACAATATTATCACACCAGAATAGCACTAAACATTTTAAATGAATAGCGTAGATAGTAATCTTAGAATGGTGAAACCACATTAAAAATCAGAGAAATTAACAGTTACATGTTTCCTTAACAGCTCTGTAAAAACAATCACACTCTCATTACGATAATTAATTATCCTACGTTAATTTAATACTAATTAAAAATGTAGAATCACTCGGTAACTGACCCTGTTCTTTTTCTTCCGCCATTTTATACGAAGCCGGCAAGGTAGACAAAAGCATAATAACCCAGAAGGCAATGTAACTCTTTACTCTTTTTAATTATTTAATGACGTTCCGTAATATTTTGTCGATTCTAGAAAGTCTGCTCTATAACGTATTTACGCACCTCGCACTTATAACGCAGTTACGTCCTCAGAGGACAAGAAGAAGAAGAATATCATATTTATAGCCTCTCAGTTAATCAGCGTCGACTATTAAACCTGTAACATTGGTTTTTCAATACTTGATTTGCGTCAAGGACTAATCCGAAAATAGTTTTGCGGCTTCAAGAAAGTTAAGAATAGTGGAATCCAGACACATATAAACACGATACTTGCGGATAAATCAAGTTTACACTTAGTCAACTTGAGCAGTTTCCAAACTTTATTAATTTCCATTCTGATGATAGAAAAAAAACATCCGAGAAAGGAAACATAATTTAAGTAACAAAACAAAAAATTCTTTCATGTCAAAATTGTACAGTAACAGTCACATTTTACCTGAATAGGATATTAACTTGTTCAGTAAAACTATTAAAAATGGTAAAACTAATATAAAGATAATTAGAATTAGATACTAAATGGTGGCATGAAGAAACGTTTGTCTGAAAGCTTGAAGGCACATAGTAATAGGTCACAGTGCTCCATGTTATTGCATTTTCACAAGTACGATAAGCCAGAGAAACGTTTGAAACTGCCAAGGCTGTTACCAACTCTGGCTTATTCGTAAGGAAAGAATGATGACAAATGATCATTTTTGTCTGTCAGTCTCCTTTATTTTACAATAATTTTCCCTTTATCTCTTTCCTATTAATAATTATCTAACATGTATGATAACATTGCAAATCTGAATTTACAAATGCTAAATGCTTTAATAGTTAAACGTAATCAAACCTCAGTTGTCAGAACATAATGTTATCAAGGAAGTATACTACAGGATTCACGATTTACGAATTCGTGGACTATGAAAAGGTGTTTGACTTTATGTGTTAAGATTACTTTTTCAAGGCTCCTTCAAATATCGAATTTGTCCAGTGGAGACAAATCATTAGTTGCTATATGAGTGCTTTCAAAAGAACTTGGCAAAGACAATTTTAAGGTCAAAAACGGGATGTGACAGGAAGTCGTAATTTTGCGTGACTGTTCCAGAAGGAACTGATTGTACCACTGGATGCAAATATCGATTACAAACGTATTGAACAATAGTTGAAATAACAATGTGGACAAATTAAGTTGATATGCTTTATTGATTTCTAGTATATTAATGGACAATAATACAACTTCTGCCAATTATAATGTTAAAGATACTTCCATGAAGTGTCACTTTTACGTAATGAGCAAGGTTTATAATCAATGTCTCGTATAAGATTAAATACAAAGAATACAATTTTGATAAAAGTTGACAAACACAATTAACAGCGACTTTTTGACAGGAAATTTTTAAATTATAATCGCTTTATTCACAATAGTGTGATAAATTCAATGGTTGTGGTAAAACAGCAAAAACCGTAATATCTGACATGAATCGCTCCAATTTAAATCAATTAAAAATTTTAAAAACATGATACTGGAAGAGCTGTTTTAAAAATGAAGAGGGGAGTTTAAGTGACGTATTTATTTATTATTTATCAGAGGTATTCCAAACTTCAGAATTTAGGGACTTACTTTCTTTGAACGTCAACACACGGACTAATTTTCGACCTAGTCTCGAAGCAGTAAATCTTCAATATTGCAGAATTCTGTATGCAGGCTACAAGTGTTGAATAACCCGTGAAAATCATTTCAAACAGATCATTACTTCTGCAATAAAAAATTCGCTGCAATAATTAAATACTCACGTGAGAATATCGCTTTCTTTACTGCAAGCTGCCAATGATGAGAAATTTTAATCCAAAGTTTTTATTTTCGGTTTTTGTTAAATAACATAATATACGACACGTACATGATTATTATTACATATTCGACGTAAGACATATAGGTCTATAGGTTATACTTTATCATTGTAGCCTACATAGAAGTTCCCTATGGCAGTTTTACTGATATTAGTCGTGCTCAAAAGCTTTGCTTCTCTTTTCCTCTGGTTAAAAAAAACGGTTAAATAAAACACTAATCAAAGAAGCTCTTGCCAAGTTTAAGAAAATACACTTTTTACTACTGATTGAGGAAAAGAATTCAGCCTCAAGGGTTTTTAGACCTCTTATTTACACTTTTAGACGTATTTTTATTATATTTAATAAAAAAATTAAAACAATTTTAGTAATTGCTAAAACTTTTGGTTATTAATCGAAAACTATTTTCGAAGGTTATAAAATAGAAGAAGGAAAAGTGGTCGCCATACAATCCAATAGAAAGAAGGGGACCTATTCACAACCAATTCAAAACGTTTCTAACAATTAAGAATAAAGTAAAGCCTCTTGACAAAATACAAAAAGAGTGGCCGTAGAAGTACCGTCATACATATAAAACTCTTCAAAATTGTTTTACAAATTCATATAAAATAACGTAGCATATAAAAAGTGCACCATCTTGAAAAGTTTTTTTTTCTTCGTTTGATTTGAATAAGGGCTTGAAATCTACTGATGACAGATGTTCACTATAGAAACGCTTTTTAAAATAACTGTTACCTATACGTACATGACATACATGTAAAGACGCGCGTATCTTTTACAAATGACTCAGCTATACAGTGCACAAAGAGTCATTTGACAGCGCCAATCGTTTTTTTGTAAATGTTTTTCCTGTCTTGTCCTGTGTGTGTGTGTGTGTGTGTGTGTGTGTGTGTGTGTGTGTGTGTGTGTGTGTGTGTGTGTGTGTGTGTGTGTGTGTGTGTGTGTGTGTGTGTGTGTGTGTGTGTGTGTGTGTGTGTGTGTGTGTGTGTGTGTGTGTGTGTGTGTGTGTGTGTGTGTGTGTGTGTGTGTGTGTGTGTGTGTGTGTGTGTGTGTGTGTGTGTGTGTGTGTGTGTGTGTGTGTGTGTGTGTGTGTGTGTGTGTGTGACATTGTTTCTAACAAACTGGCAGTGTTACATTTTTTTATCTGTAACTCTCATGTTTGTCGTAGATGTATAGTGACGGCAGCAAACAGTAGTATGTAGAGAAATCTAATAAAACATGAGAAACACAAGGCAATAGTCATAGCTGTGTCAATACGTTGCTGTTACACAGTACCCTTGACGTGATTTACATGTAACGCCAGAAAAAAGGATCAATCTAACAGAATTTACGTACACCTCAGCTATCCGTCCTAAATTAGTTTCATCGCGCGCGCGCACACACACACACACACACACACACACACACACAAACGTCCCAGGTGTCTTGTAACACAGGACTAACATCGGAGAACCTACTTAATTTCATTATCGTACTCTTCTAGAGTAATTATTTCAATACCTGGCAACACCTAATTTCTGCCGTAGGCCTATCCTTTTGTTTCTGCTTCGCTCCGACACAAGCCTTAGAGTTACTCTCTTTATCTGTCCATCTGTGTACCTACCGACCTGTGTAATTTATCTTTTCTTCTTTAAAACGCCAAAGATGTGAATATGGTAATCACCTTTTACAGATTAAAGTAGACTTGTAAGGTCTAATTACTTATGATTGTTCTTACCCCAGTCTTGGGCCTATATAACACAAGCTGACTCTCTTAGACCTTATTGTTTGACACTTTATTAGGTCATTAAAAAATTATAAATTCTATTCTTTCCTTGTGGTAGGAAAAGTTTCATAATACTAGGATATTACATGGAAGCAGAACGTTCCATACCATAAAATGACATATGTGGTAGACCATAGAAGAACACACCTTTGATGAAAAAACTCAGGAAAGTCACAAACAGGTGGTAGTTAGTGCAGCCCTCTAATGGACTAAATAGATTTTATATAAACAAAAATCGGAACTAAATGCTATAAAGAATAGAACAAACAATGCATATTACACTTCGCTGTAATTCAGTTAAAAGAGAATAAAAGCAACGCATACTCGCATGTAAAACGTATACCCGATTAAATATTTTCACATAACGTGTATAAAAAAAAAAATGTTTTTCTGTGCTTCCTATCTTTGTTGAAAATTAAAATAATTTGTTAATTAACGTGCATCCTTTGTTTAAATTTTGGCGCATTAAGTTAATTTTAATCAATTTTCCTTTGATGTCTTCTCAAAATAATAAATGAGAATTGCTAAGAGGTTTGTGCGCGTTGTTATTACCGCTCGTTACCGCAAGTGCCACCACATCGTAATTGTTACTCTACATTATTAAGTGTTCCACAGGAGAATATAACGAATAAAAAAACGTAAACACAAAGCCATCATTTTTACCACCTCTCACTATATTACCATCACAGTTAGACTAATTATTTGATAAAGGCGTCGTTCTTATCAATTTTTTTCTTTTTGCGTAGCTAGGCCTATATATTTTGTATCTGCATAATAATAGTAAAAAATATAAGTTTTGATAAAAGTATTTGCTTGTAATATTTTTAAAGGAGAGATGGAAGTAATTTTTAAATACCAATGAAAGGATGGTATAAAATTTACAAAGCTTGTAACACGAAATCACATGCTTAAATGTGTTATATAATTATAGATTTTATTCAATAATTTACCGCACACGTAGCATTATATAATTCTAACCATATGCTACTCCTAAAATTATAAGAGTATAATGCATTAACTGACTTAAGACTTGACAGAAATTTATTTTATACAAAGTTAAAATTATTATGCAATTAAGTTTGCTTCAAGCTGCTAACTGGTAATATCGTGCTGCTAAATTATTTGGTTGACTGAATATAGGACTCACTGACACATGATAACGGTTAATGTCATAAAAAATGGAAAATATTTTTCATCCAGTCATTGTAGTAATTAAAGTAACTTTTACATTCAAGATCTGAATTGCTTTTGTAAAAATTTAAAAATAGTCTCTCTCTTCACAACACGGAATATTCCACATCTCTTTAGACAAATAGCAACCAAAACAGAAATTTCAAACATTATTAGGCACACAAATTTTGTGAATTTTGTGTAACGAAATATAGGCCTACTTATTGTACAAATTGCTTGACTCACTTTTTGACTACCGATGCATATAATTAAAGACAGTGGTTTTTCCGTTACTTGCAAAAAGCAAAAGTGAATAAAATAAAGTTGCAGTGCATGCAAAGCAACATACTTACATCTAATTCTTTCTTATTTTTCTAAAACAATAAAAATAGATGGTAATTTTACTTATATTTATTATATTGTAATTACAATATTTTTTAATCTGAGAAGAAGTATCACTGTAGGTTCAGATACCGGAGATATACGGGTAAGCAGAGTCATTTTGTACACGAAATGCTAGAGGAATGCTATTAGTAAAAAAACTTAAGAATCCACTAAAATTGTTAATGATTTGTAAATAAAACTTAGTAATTACTTTACTAAGTTAATAACTTGGACTTAGTATTTGAAGGCTATGTTTGCAATACCATTCTTATCCTAAACAATTGACGACCCTCACATTTCATTCAACAGTATTGTGTGGATATGAAATTGTCTATTTTGGTTAATAAGGTGATTAAGTAGTAAGGTAAATTTACTATTCATATCTAGAAATTAGTAACAGTATTTAGTATTTCTATTTATTTAGTCTTCAGAGCATTGGAACTTTCATTCGAAAAACGAAATATGTTTGAATAGTTTACATAATCAAAACTACACTTTGTTATACGCAGTATTTACAAAACAAATTACAGCATACATCTTCGTGCTATAATTTTATTAAAATGATGCCAAGTACATGCCTATGCAGCTTAATTAACATCTAGAAGCTGTGCACTCTTATCATTTTAATTTTAATTCGCAGATAAGAGACTGCTAACCTATGATTACGAAGAAAGGTATTAAAGCTTCACATGACTCATTTTATAATATAAGAAAAAAGTAAGCAGAACACTTTTAATTGAAATTTTGCAGGACTAAACTGCCAAAATAAAATAAAACGGATTTAGAGAAATTTCTACCAGACTCTGACATCGAGAATACAGTTTGGAAATTTTTGAATGTGCTCAAATGATGTGAGCCTTAATTTCATTTAAGAAAAACAATGTTCTATCAACTGTAAATAACGTGGTAATAACCATAATGGTGGGTTTTTTAAATGTCAAAAAGGGTCTTATTTTAACGGAATTCAGTACATGATATGAGGGTTGTGAATCTCTGTATACAAGAGATGAAAGGCGCATCGTGTACCTCGTTTCAAATCTAAGCAGTAGAAACTCATGGAAAAGTATTAGAAAAAGGCTTACAATTCCAACAAAAATGTTTAATGTTATGTGTTACACACGAGTTAACTTACGATTTTATAATACCAGTGTAACACATACTTACAGAGCTAGAACAGAAAATCAAACAAGAGAATAAATTGAAGTTTTTTTGTACAAATTCCAAGATATGATAGTTTAACAATAGAAAGAGAATCTATAATGCAATATTACACTTTGGAGTTGCACTAAAAAAGAAAACATGTCACGCTCATTGAATGCATTAAGAAATTTTAAAAGCAGAGCGGCTGTTATGGTTATAGTACGGATTTTGATATTTCATCTGTTGTTAAGCGAGGACGCTTTTACTACCACTTTGGTGTCTTATCTTTAATTCCATTATGGTGTGAATATAAATATTTAGGTAAAGGTCATTTCCTTTCCTCTTTTGCGTATGATGTGTTATTTCCAAGAAATATGAATAACCTATATTAATATATATACATATACACACACACTAGAGTCTCGTTTAACCGAATTTGATGGGACCCAGAGTGATTCAGTTAAAACGGAAGTATTGTACTTTACTGAGAAAAAACGCTAAAGAACAACAAGCGCCTTTAATCGTTTTTAGGAAAACTAGCAGTACTCATGCGCCGTTATTACATACTTCTATTAAACTGCAGCCGTCTTTAAAATCCACGCGATTCAAATAGACTACTCTAATTAAATCATACAATATTGCTGTACACAAATTTAAAAGAAAAACTTTATTTTACTCAAACTAAAAACTATTTTCAAACGACATTTTCAAATAGGCTACAGTAGTACGTATATAAGTCATAAACGCTGTAAAATTTAAAACATGCAAACTTTTTGAAAAAAGAAAATTTATTTTGCTTTCCTCTACTATTGGGGAGTCAAAACTGGAACCCTTGCGCTGCCAGCTCTTATCGCAATGTGGACTGTGTAAATACCCGCTTACGCTACGCAATTACTGTACGCAATAATTTTCCCATCTATATTTTTATCGTCAGTAATTAGGACCAACTGTCTGGGGAGGTGTGGTTTGTATTAGTTTACTTGCGAACAGATTTTAATACTAAACAAAATAAATGTATTTAATTATGGCAAGGAAAAAACAAAATCGTTTTAATTTTTTCCAAACCTAATGTCTATTAATCCCAAAATTGGTGGAACAGGGAAATGAAGAAACAGATCAACGATACATGGGATCTAGTCGGCGAAATAACTGACCTTTTTTCCTTTCGTTGTAAACAGAACGAAAACGTTATAGGCCTAACATACTGTTACGACATTGCAGAACAATCTACGTGTTTCTCGGCTATTCCAATGGAATGCGGCTGTAATGCGTATGTGCGTACACATTGCTGCTACTTTGAGATGGACAATTACGTGGCACGTGTCATGAATCCGCAACGAGACCATACCGATCCGCGCGTGCTGTGTTCAAGGCCGCAATCAATTACGTTCTAGTGTTTTGTAGTAGACGCCTATTAGCGAATATTCTGGAACCTTATCGGGTACTCAGCGACGCTCAGTTCAGTTTGAGTTGCGATTGAATCGAGTGCTGTTCGAAGTAATTGTAGCGAAGTGTTTTATAATTGTGCGGGACAATTGTAATACAATACAGTAATTGTCTTTTATATTAGTTGACATTTTTATTGCGTGTGAACAATTTTTAATTGATTTGTTGCAAGAGACTATCTTGTTGATTACAAACTGTATAATTGTGATAATTTAAGCTGGTGATTAGTGATTTAATTGGTGTCTTGTATTGTGTTTTCCACTGTACCATACGACGATCAGTAGACCGTCGTAACAATACGATGTTCAATATTCTACATTTAATTTTTAGGCTGTACTTTTTTTACTTGTACTTACAATTACTTTCTATTTTTAGTAGGACCAAGAAAACGCTGATAATAGCACAAGCTGGACTGAGATAATAATATTAACACTTTAATTACCAACGAAACTAAAACGCGACATTTATGTTGCCAACACCTTAAGTTGACGCGACACCAGCAGTGATTACATGTTAACAGCTGATTTTTCATTTCCTTCCCCCCGCTCAGAATTTCAAAGTAGACGTGCCCTTAGCTCTTAATACTACTATACGTAAATCGATAAATGGAGAAATTAAACATATGGTACTAGAAGAGCATGACCCCACGCGTCGAAGACGAAACATGATATAAATACACCTTGATTATTATTATTATTATTACGTATTATATAGTAGTATTAGATATTATATGGGAGAAATTAACAAAGTGCGAGGGGGCAGATAAAGGACAGTGAAGGATTGTGTGTAACACTGAAATTGTTGACAAGAAAAAGAAGAAACTGTACGAGTTGGCGCGCGTGCGTGTGCGCGCGCGAGAGAGAGAGAGTGAGTGAGTGAGAGGACTGAAAGAGAGAAACATGGGCAGAGGTAAAAAAAATCTGTCGCATTAAATTCACGCCAACAACATTCTTAATGTCGTAATGACACAACAGTCTATGTTTACAAAAATTACTACCGGTGTGACGACACAAATATACAGATCTAATGTGTGTTGGCAGGCTGACGCGTTCGTACTACTAATTCATTCGAAGGCTGTATTCACTCCTGTCTGTATTAAAATAATACAAATGTTGTTTTATAGTAATAATATAATAATAATAATAACAACTATCACGATTTGTAGGCTTAAGCATTCATAACATAAACAGTTTTCTAACGTTCCCTCCTCTCAAGACTTCTACGAACTTTTTTTAACCTATTCATTTTACTCCATTTTTAATAATTCACCAATCCCTTCAGTTTATAACTTACTGCTTACATGTCGGAGTCATGTGATAGTATGAAACTTTTATTGAGCAGAATTCAGTATGACGGACATTCGTGGCATACCTACGGAGATGTGAAAGTAACGTAGTTTTACTTCGATTGCAGCTTGGATTCACTAAATTCTGTTGCCTTCTGTACGAGTGGGTAAATTCTATGCAGGAATGGGAAAATTATTATGTAAAAAAAAGCAGTAATCATTAAAGACAGAGGCACTGAGTGTAGGAGATCAGACCGTTGTAGGTCAAGTACTAGTAAAACCTGGAAAAGCTTATCGTCCACTACTACATATTAAGTAGGTTTAATGAAAATTATGTAAATGGAACGGATGTAATTTCGAAACTGTTAATTTCCTTCAAGTGTGTACTAAAGTAAAGAATGTTACAATTTATAAGTTGGTAATTACACCAGGTAGGCTTAAACAGGTAATGCTAACAACCAGTAGCCTACTGATTCGAATGTGTGTGTGAAGAGGGCTTTTGAGTCGATAATAACGCTATTACCTACTTGACACAGAAATTCCCGTGTCACCTGCATTTTGTATTATGCAAACGTTCGGAGGATGTAAATTTTTCAACAACATTGTTGGAGTGCCAACCTTTAGAATGAACCGTTGTGGCGGAATGCAAGATTGATTTAAAGAATTCAAAAATTCTTGGAGATAGTACACTATATTTTCAATATTAAATACGGTGTTAATAGATTCTTCGGACTTTTTATTATCCCCAGAAAATTTTTCCAAACTTGTATCATTATTTTCCTTCACAGATTCGATTCTTTGGGAATAACCACTTGTAATTTTTATCAAGTAAACACTTGACGTTTTGCACAGAATTTAGCAATTAATACAGTGTTGTACTATTTACTATGTCCCAGTTTTTCGTCAATTTCTGTGAAGCTATCGTCATTAGGAACACTACCGTCACCGAGGTGCAGTAAGTTTGTAGAAAAATCACCATCTCCTCCTCCTCCTAAATGGGCTCTCATATTGCTTTGCAAATTTAGTCTGAATAGCATTCCACATCACCGAGGACTTTAAACACACTGAGACAATATCAGCGCGGGTTCCTCTTGCAGTTACCGGTAATCTCTAGCTAGAATCCTCTGAAATAACAAATGTTACGCTACCCACTAATTTGTTACAATTTCTTAAGTCTTGGAGAGTTTGATTGACCGTTTCTATACAGTCCACAAATCGCCTTCGTTTTACCGTTCATGATTAGTTTCCGTTTTGATCGCTCTTTCTTTTGTCATGCCTCCTCTTCAATACGAATTGCTTTTTTAATAGTAGTCAGTGTGAATACTTGACTTTTTCTTCTTGGTGCATTTTTATTTTATTTTTGCAGTCGCTTTCGGATAAGGGCGAATTTATTCTGGTGTCAATTGTGATAAGGTATTAGCAAATGTCTCGTTTATTCCCGACGTGGGAGGTCCGGCTACTGTGGTCTCTTGACAATCTTTTGTTGGTGTTAATCTTCCTTCATAATTACTTTTGTCTCCTATCTCTCTGTCAATTACAGGTGAACACAGAAACTCTTCGATACTGAATATATTTTCATTTAATGGCCAAATTCCAGTTGAACTAAAACCTGCTGTCAGTTAGATGGTGTAGCTGCCTTTGAAAGAGTATCTTTTGCTAGCCCAGGTATGTCATGGATTTACCTGGGTTTATTGTCATCCAGCTCTCAGCGGCTGCACCGAAACAGACCATATAAACACTTACCTAATGGCTGAAGTCAGATTGTAACGGGTATGAGGTATAAACTGTTTCATAAATAGTAAAAAAAGAGAGGCTGTAATTTATTTTGATGGATGTGCTACTCCAATACAACCTGCTGGTCCATAAATAATCAAAGTGATATCTACATAACACTCTGTGGATATAACGATAAGTGGTGGTTTCCAGCTGCCATCTATGAAAATACCACTGGTTTCATCCTTTTCCAAAGGGGTAACCCTGCTGACTTGTTTATTTCCCTTCAAACTGACAACTTTGTTAGGACAGTGCACTGTTGTTATGCTGCCTGGTTTCCTTCACATTCCAAATATTGTGACAATAAAAATGAAGGCGACTTATCACAGAATTCCAATATTGAAGAAAGTTTTATGTTATGTTTATTAAAACTAAATGCTATTGCAAAACTTGTTGCTTCAGCCTCTCTAAAAGACAACCTTGAATGTCGCTGCATGAAGCCAGTAAAACAATCTTTTACCGGCCCAGTTCACCAGAAAATCGACATTATTTGCAAACACGTATTCGGAGGCTAACATACGAATATTCTTAGGGTACAAACCATAATAACTAACAGAATAGTGCAGATCATAACACAGAAATCTGATTTTTCTTTTTGTTCTTTCCTAAATACAAGTTGTGGAAAACGCTGAGTCTTTGTAGGGTTTGTGAGCTACATCGCCCCAGAAAGTTTTTCACTTGTACGTTTGAACCAAATATGAAAAAAAGAAAACAGAACAAAATGTTTTACTTACATTGTACCAACATACCACTTTCCTTCTGGTGAAATTGAAGGTACACCTTAAATTTTAAAATTAGTGGCTGAAGTGTAGTGCTGCTGGCCACTCTACCTTTAGTGCGTGTGTCGAACACTCACTTTAGGCAACCTATTCTACCTCCTAAATTTCCTAGGCGGCATAAAAAGGAGCCATTATTACTATTATCATTTTAAAAATTTTAGTTTTTTAGGATTTAATAAACACGTAATCTTTATTATAGGATCACAAGTAACTGACACATAATTAATTCTGAGATCTGTTAGGTTATGAATTAATTTTCTTTTAAAAGTTATAGAGAAACATAACTTGCCCTCATGTTGCCACATTGCTTTTGTATTAGTATGATTCAATTGTACACTTACCATGGATCCAACAAAGTACGTAGCTGTAAACACCCATAGCAAATTAGTGACAAAAAGGTTGCTTTACACGTTCTAAAATACAAAAGGGAACAAAGACTCATTTTACTGTACACTGCTATAATCAGACTGGAGGAGCATGTACTACAAGTTTTAACAAAAACGTTATACAGTTGCTGAGGTGCTGCGACTAAGGGACACTTGAAGAAGTACAAAGTATCAACTTATGTCTCTCTGCTCTCCCCTATATGGTAATACTGTCTTATAACGACTGTTAAACAAATCAAATGTATTGTATACCTTTATATGTGTATTTATACACAATATATCATAAACGTTTTTTGTGGCAAAAATACCTTTATATGTGTATTTATACACAATATATCATAAAAGTTTTTTGCGACAAAAATATCTGTCAAATTTTTGTATGTTGTAATGGTACATATAACACTACCAACACCAGCGTACCACAAATAAGTTGAAAGCCACTACAATTAAGAATACCTACAAGGTCAAGCATACGATCATGGATAAAAAAGGAAGTATCATAAGCCAAAACCAAGTGAATTAAAATGAAGAAGGAATTACCAGTAAATGTGCAACTAAAGAAGATAAAGCAAGACTAACGACGAGACGACATACATAATTACCCAATAGATCAAACAGTGAGAAGGAAACCCATTAAAGACAAAATCAAGAAGAAACCTATTAACCGTGAGAAGGAAACCAGTGAAAACAACGCCATGAAGAAACTTATTAAGAGGGAGGAAGGAATCGGTGAAGAGAAGAAGAAAATATCCAGATCAAACACAAAAAAGGGAGATAACATGAATTATAATGAACTAACATATGGCAATAAATGGAATAAACAACATGATTTAAACCCCTAAGCTGCAAAACAAATTGACACTGACCAAAACGTATTAAGTGAATACCTTCCTTGACAATGTAATACAAACAATAATCAATAAGAATGAATTATTGAACATAAAAAGTAACAAAGAGAATGAATAATAATAAGTTCTTAGCTAAATTATGTGTAGACATGAAAAGAGGGCTATGTCCAAAACACCAATGACCAATTGTAAAGTGGAATTGATATTAGAAATAACCACTAATTACCAAAGTAAAGACTGTAAAAGATAAACAAAATGTAATCTAATAATAAACAATAGATATACCAGTACTACATAAAGTCAAATAAATCAAATGTAATACAGAAACACAAAACCGACAATAATCCATTGTTGTATATTATAACTATATGCTTGCCATAGAATGGATGCATGATGAACAAAATTATCTTGTAAACTTATCATAAAAGAGTAGGAACTAAACCAACAACATTGAATGAGGCAGAATACTATTCGAATAAGTAAATTCAAGGATTATAGCCACCCAAATACTAATAATAACAATAATAATAAATAAACCATGTTGACAGCTAGATGCAAGTAATCTTGGTTACTTTAAACCAAAGCAATTTTCAGTATAAATGCAGAATGAACTACTGCACAATAATAACAGTGCTATCAAAACAATGATAAGAGATATTCAAGCAATAATGAGAATAATTTGATAGGATTACAACCCATATAAAAAGGTAACTTCCTAAAGTATAGTAAACTCACTTAACAAACTATAGTTAAGGTAATAAAACCACAAGATGAAGAAAAAGGACAATATCAGAAGTGACAATGACCAATGCAGTATGCATAGGCCATAATAAAATGTTATTAACTATTAATGTTAGTATAATAGTAAGTATCATGTACATGTTGTGTTTATGTTAGTGTCTATACAGGAAAGTACAGAGCAACTCACCGCAGCTAATAATAGAAGAGTCAACGCAACTTCTTCAGAATCGAACTCATGAAATGGAACAAAAAACATTCTAAACTATTTAAACAAAATTAATAAACGATGTCAAAGAGTAAGTAAACCGATTTATTCATATCGGATTCAATAATAGATTGAATTGGGTAGAATAAATCAATAAACCAAAAATTAATAATAAAAACCAAAACGTTAAGAATAATAATAAAACAGACAATCTCGTCGTGCTAAAATGTTCATACACACTTTTTAAGAGAAAATTACTTAAAACTTCGAATCTAACAAGAAAAATATTGTGTCGAGTATTCATAATACAAACCCTTAGATATCAAATATGAAATGAAAATATATGAACCAAGTAAAATGTATATTCTATAGCCGGCAGAATAAGGGAAGGACAAATAAAATAGAGGCAGGATATCAAGAGAATGGAAAACATGGGACTACCTAAACAAGTAATAAGATACAGACCTCAGGGAAGACGAGATATAGGTAGGGCAAGGAAAAGAGATGCCTTCAGTGAAGGCAAAACAGGCTGTAATCCTATACCTTGACATGGAGAAGATTCATAATACTTAATAGCACACTTAAGAACAAAATATTGGTATGGAGAATCATACACGACTTCCATGTTCTAAGATTTATATTTAAAATCATTTTCGAAATGAAATATTTCCATTGAAACTACTTCTTTCTACTTACTGCTTCAGCCACTTACTGTGCGCACTAACGTATACCACCTCACGTTATCTCACTTGATTTTCACTGATGATGGAAGTCGATGGCACTGGCGAAACGTCTGGTTTTGCAGAAAACATTGGTCTACGGCCAAACAGGCCGGGAAGGAATTTTAAAAACAAACTGCTTCTTTGTTGTCAATAACGTAGTACATATATACAAAAAATTATCAGGTAAACTATTACGTTACAACAACAAAATGTTTCAGGTAAACTACCCTTTCCCCGTAACCGATCTTCACCAAAATCAATAGGCCTTGAGTCCTCTATAACTCGGGCACATATGTAAAAAAATATCTGATTCTGTTTGAATTTACGGCAGTTATCGTTCGTCATGAAAAAATTTCTCTTGTTACAACATAAAATATTGCAGGTAAACTACCCCTTTATCTTAACCGATCTTCACAAAAAACAATAGGCCTTGAATACTCTACAATTCAGGGCTGTATGCAAAAAATTATTTGATTCTGTTTGAATTTGCGGCTCTTATCGTTTGCCATAAAAAATCTAGACAGACACACAGACACTTTTCGAAAAATTACTTTTTTTCATGTTTTGAGGGTAGTATAATCAGAATCTGCAAAAATCTCTAACACGATTTTTTTTGCCATCACCATACTTCCATTTCCTTATGGAACATGAAAGTAAAATCAAAGTAAAATTCTGATGGCAACAAAAATCAAATATTCTATCAAAAATTGGGGATATACATTTTTGGTAGGTATTTGGTAGGCCTACTTGCATTGCACAAGGAATGTGTTATTTTCAATAGGTTATTGATAAAAAATGACTTACAAGTACATTGATTTTTATTACAAAATTTATACAAAACAGTTTCAATTCTAAGGTATCAATAATTAATAAATATTAAGGATAATGAACAAATTATTTCTTCAGAGAAGATACATAAAAACATTGCAAAAATAATACATATCAGACAAATATTATTACAACAAAAATACCACACAGACATTTGGGCTTTGTTACTTTATCAGTAACTATAAGATTACATTAATAAAGTACATAGAATATTTATTTACAAGAACATAATTACAAAAAGTGAAAACACCTTTGATGAAATAAACATTTTATTTATTACATCAAACATAACTAAACTCAGATGACAATATAAATGAACTAAATATAGGTTTTTCTGCGAGGGAGTGTAGGATTGATTAGGCGTTCAATTAGTTCAAATTATTAAAAAAAAAATAGCATAAACTATAAATAGAAAAACTAGACTGGTATGTTTACAACAAAATGAAAACTTCAAGTTACATTTAAGAGATATTCCGTGTCAAATCAACAAGTGCTACAACCTGACCCTCTTAGATTTATTTGAAATTAAGTATGCATGTAGTATTCATAAATAGTAACACAAATAAATTTTTTCACATTTTTCTGACGAAAGGTTACTGAGTAATGGGTGCTCAAAAATGAAAAAAAAAAAAAATGTTTGACTTGCGCAACAATATTGATTTGTTCACAACTTGTTTTCTAATTAAGCTAGAACAATGACATCGAGTTCATTTGAAAGCTCTTTTAAAGGGCTTTCATATGATATAAAACATAATTAGTTGAAAATATATATATTTTTTATAAACACATCATTATTGCATTTACTGAATTTTGAAAAACTGTATTTTTAAAATTCTCAAAAAAATATATGTGAAAGATATTGTTTTCCTCTACATATTCTGAAAGTTTCAACTTGGGATGAGCATGGGATCACTATCAAAAGTAATTTTATGTTTATCACGATTCTGTAAAATGTCATTCAGATCGGTGAATTATTATTATTTTTATTTTCCTACCCGTGACAATTTTTCAGAATCATAGTTGGATTTATTACTTGGCCTACAAAATTGTACTTTTCTTTCATACAAATAACTGTGTTTTAAAGCTTAGCACTAGCTAAATTAATAGCTCAAAATTAATAAATTGACCTACATATCTAAAATATATATCTTAATACAGTGATCCAGGTTTTCCGTGTACAAGCAAAAAAATCTCATTTTAAAGACTATATACAAAATGGTTGGTTGGTGTGACTATCTCCCATCTGTTTAGTATTTTGTCATCGGATAATATTCAGTCAGCTGTTGTCAACTGTTGTTGAAAGTGACCTGTACATTTTCTTTTGGTGTGACATAGCCTATAAAGTGAAAAAAATGTGATTAATTCTGAAATGTTGTGTTTTGAAATTAGCTTAAAGGTACTTTTGTACAATTCTCACAACAGTGTATAAGTTTATATGCCTACAACCAGTTAATATTGTAACGAGACATATGAGCCCAAATATTTCAGTAACCCAAAATATTAACACATGTCAATAATTGAGTGAAAGAGACAAACCAAGTGTTTCTTCTAAAAGGCCAAGCATGAAACTACATGAGCTACTCATCACCAAGGATAAACTCACAACAATAAGAGTTAATAAAACTAATGGTAACTAACAAGTGAAATAACATTATAAAAAAAAGAAGATGCACGGAACAATGATTGTACCACAGGAACCAACAACCCAATAGTTTTCGGTCAGTAAGGAACCAATGAAGACAAGGAAGAAACATACTACGAGAAAGACAGCTAACAACCATGGCATAAAATATAGATTCCAAGAGCCAGTCAACTATAGAACATCTTACCCGTATATGCAATGACTGAACAACTTACAGATTGAAGAGATGGACAAGAACTGACTAACTGAGATGACCAATATTGTAACGCAACAGAAATGCTAGCATTCAAGTTACATAAAAACAAGGTTCACAGAATAATAAACAAGTCAATATTTAACCCCATGATAGAACAAAGATCTAATAATTATATTTATAATCATAGATAAAGGTAAATAAGGATGCAAGGTAATATTAACAAGAATAACCGAACCTGTATGTTAGACAATAGTTGATGATATATGTTTAATGAAAAACAAACAAAAAATGAAACAATAATTTACTAATAGCAAATAAGAATTTTGAGTTAAGAAGTATTATTTTGTGACAACAAATGTTATGATAAAGTTTATGTTATGTTATACCAAATATGTGTTGAGTTAATGAAAGATAATGAAACAAGATGTATTATTCAATGACTGTTGTAGAATGAAGTGTGAAGCAGCTAATTAACGTTAATAGATTTGAATTTTCTTATATGTGATCCATAGGTCAAGATAAAATTGTTATTAGATATGGAAAAAATAATTGTTTATGTAAATGTTAATAGTTAAGATTTAATTATATGTATGAATTTATGTAAAAGGGGCTATAGATGTGTACCAGTTATAAACACAGGTAGATCTTAGTGCGTAGGCTTTCACGGCCGGTGTCATTACGATTATTTACTAAAACTTCCGGGCTGAAAGGCCGTGGTCGATTGCTTAAGTTTCTGCTAAACGTTTCGGCCGCACCACCGGTGGCCATCTTCAGTAGCAAAAGAAAATAAAAGTGTTCGATAGATGATACGCCGAACACGTCTCCCAATGGACTGGGAACAAGCAACAGTGAGTACCTGCTACGAATGGACTGGGAACAAGCAACAGTGAGTAACTGCTACGAGCGTAGTGTCCGGACGCGCCTCTCTGAACATCGGAGATACTGCCGCCTGGGCCAGCCGGAGAAGTCCGCAGTTGCTGAACACGCTCTGTCCCACGACGATCACCGGGTGATGTTTGATGAAGCCCGCGTGTTGTCTTCTGTCCGGGGTTACTTCACTCGCCTGCATCTGGAGTCCATCCATATTCATAAGAATGCGTCCGTCGCTATGAACCGCCGAGGAGAAAGCATCTCCTTAAATAGTGTCTGGCATGGTCTATTTTCCATGGCCAATCAGAATTGAGTATGACGAGCTGGCTTCTCATTGGTCCGTGCGATACACCTGAAGCGGACAAAATGTTATAAATAGAGGCATCGTAGCAGGTACTCACTGTTGCTTGTTCCCAGTCCATTGGGAGACGTGTTCGGCGTATCATCTATCGAACACTTTTATTTTCTTTTGCTACTGAAGATGGCCACCGGTGGAGCGGCCGAAACGTTTAGCAGAAACTTAAGCAATCGACCACGGCCTTTCAGCCCGGAAGTTTTAGTAAATAATCGCACAGGTAGATCTGTTTACAATAAAAGGCCTAACAGCCAAAACCACTATATAACCACTCATAACATAAAGGTTAGGTACATCAATTAATAATAATTAATGAATACGATTTGAAGAGCTAGAAAAACCATTAAATTAATAATGATATATAATAAAATTTATACAAATTATGATAATACCATAATGCCATGATATCGATTAATAACATTTAATATCGAAAGTGGATTAAATATAAAAAAAGGAAAAAAACCGGCTTATATCAAAAAACCAGCAGAATATGTGTAGAAAATAATAAACCAACTATCGGTAAAGTCACATTCCGATAGGATAGCAAATTGATAAGGAATAGACAAAAAATATATGAAATAAACACTATATTCAAAACATGTGGAAGGAAGAAGTCATGTGTTGCTAGGGACGACAGAAGAAGAGGAAGTTGTTAATTTGACAATAATTGCTTTGATGATCTGAATGTGATGAGATTAAAAAACCCAAGAATTATCTATTTAATCGGAATATTTTAAATCATCCGACACGATTATAAAACACAAAATCCTAATGACAATATTTATGACTATCACCAGTACAGTTTAATCCAAATAACACTACAGTATGAAATCACAATAGAGAATAAATAACTGGATTATACAAGGAAGAACTTGAACTGTCCCATATCCGAAGGGAATTGATGATATATTAAACCAAATAGAAAGAATTAACAGTATCACAATTAATAATATTCACTACACCAGAAGTTATAACCTTTCAAAAACACGGAACAACACTAATTGCTTCAACCAAGAGAAGAACGTATTTGGATCCTGGCGTTGCAGAAGAAGCATCAATCGGGCTGTAAACCAATCCCAGCTGTAATTCCGAAGTGGACAGGAGAAGAATTCCATTCTATTAAATCGAAGAAAGAAAATCGTACGGCATAATTGTCCAGAACAGTAAATTTATCAATCAACCGCCTACACGATTGGCTTCGTTCTCGTCTGGTAAATTATTATTATATTAATCATACTAACTACACAACACTTTAAATTTGTAAATCTTGCATTCTTATCTATGTATTTTTAATCTTCCCCACAGTTACAAGAACCTTCACACCCTGAATTAAATAAATTACAAATTAAAACACACTATATAACTGAATTTAAATAAAGTATCAGAATAATCAACAATCGATTTATACAATCTTTAGCCCAAGCATATGTTAATTAGAACATATATTATTCAATGTTAAAGAAGTAAACAAATAAAGAACCTTTATATATTGGCAAAATCTTGTTATTTGGAGTATGGTTTAATGAGCTAGGTATAAAAAAGTAACTGAATAAGTATAGAATAATTGGTTAACATAAACATTGAAATAACCTATAAGTTTCGTTGAGCCGATACTACAGCGCTTATAGCGGAATTATCTGACACCAAAGAGAGAGCGTAAAAATACAAAATTAGACAGAATTCTCTTCAAGGTATAATAGGGTTGAACGGAATTATAAAATAACTCATTAATTATTTAAGTTACAGGTACACAAACACTGATAGTTTTTAGAGAGCTAAGTTAATAATTAATTACTTACATCAATACATCCCACAACTCCAAATATCTCCGAGATTTATATAATTAAAATAATTCAAAACACATTGGCATAGGTGTATGTACAAATTGACAAACACAACAGTGGGGTTTTAAGGAGAGGAAACCCATTCCTGTACAATATACAACAGATAATATTATAAATGTATAGGACAAGATATGTTATAAAAGAATGAAAGTAACTATACTGTTAACTGAATAGAAGCTGTGAATAAAAGCATAGTAACATGTTATGCATAGCACCCATGTAACATAAAGAAGTATTAAAATTGTCTCATAATAATAACAAATATTACTCAAATAGTCAAACAAGCATGTAAGATAAGAAAAGGCAATAACTAAAGAGTTATTAGTTATCATTAATAAAACCAAACTTGAGAAAAAAAGGTTAAAAGAATGTAAATTTGTATCAACCTAACATACACATTGTTGGTACAAATTTCACCTAAATTCACATCTATCAGTAGGAAAAGCCTACCTAAACCAAAATGTTTTGTGCCTTACACCAAGAAGAACTGATAAGCTTTCTACAGGTACCAATATAAGATACCGAAAATGGATTTTAAATAAGAATTTAAGTAAATAAAGTGAACCAAAACCGACCAAAAGGGGATTCACTAAGTAAAACGTGAACAAAACCACTTTATAATACCAAATAGAAGTAAAAGGTTAATGTCTATACCACAAGTAAGGTGTAATGCCACTATTGTAATAGTATAAGAATATTATAAGAAAGGACATAATGTATTATAATCGTAATTAAGAACACCTGTCATGTGACACCACATGTAAGTAATGTTAGTCAATGATATACACTAAGGGACAGACCAGTGTACAAAAAACACTAAACCAATTATAAAGAGACTACTATGATTAAACTATTGTAACTAAATAATAGTAGAAAGAGATAAAAGAATACCAAATAAGATTGGAAATAAGTGTACACCTCATAGTGCAAAATAGAGGTCAGAGAGAGATAACTATATAAGATACAGCAGTTCTATAAGGAGAAATTTACCACCAAACTTATAAATTTTGCACAATCATCTGGCGATATAAGAGCTTCTACAACAATGGACTCTGTAACAAAGAAAGAATTTTAGCTAACAGAGAAAAATAATTATCATTGCCAGTATCAACAAAAGTGCAAATTACTAAATGAAATAATTGCAATTTATGGGAAATAATGTTATTAAACTAATTATGTACTTTATTAAGAACTTTTGTTTTCCAGCAGCTTCCAAAACTCTTTATATAAAAAATAATATAAACAAACTTATTTAGAGCTTCTAACAATACTTATCTTAAAATTATCATATGATTATACTTTCCAAAGGAAGCCCCTGATTTGAAAGCATTGACACATAATACTACTAATTAAAAATGATTCCAACTACTATGTTACTAAATTTTCTCATTTAAAATGTAAATGGGACTGTTAATAACTTTATATTGTTGTCATTAATAAGACAAAACAATCATTAATGGCTATTTTATCACAAACTTCAAAATCTCCTATAAAGCTTGCTCAATGAAATAGGACATTCCTGATGCAGAAAATTAACTTTGCCATAACACAAATTAAATAGGCTAACACCCAAACAAAAAAATGCTTTGAAAACAAAACATTAATGAAATATGGTATGAATTAATTGTGCTACATTCAAAGCTGATTTTCTTAATTGATTTAAAGTACCTATACAAGTCTAGTTTGTCAAGTAAAGATAATTTAGGTAAACCAAACACTACATATGAAACAAACATTAAATCAAATATGCTAATGTTACAAAATTCACAAACAGAAAAAAAAAATTTTAAATTATCTATAGGCTAAATTGCTTTGATTATATTACCTTCTCCACTTCATATGTTTTCCACATCAATATCATCTGATGTCGATACTACTGATGGTGCAATAATAGTCATTTTTTCCTAGTCAATTCTGGAAAGTTCAGGAGAAACCTGAAAGATCATTACAAAACTCATACATAATTTTTTACTAAGTTAATAATTATATAATATTAAGCTAATAATTAAGAGAATAATTTATTTTCTTAACCTAGCACAATATTTGTAGGTTAGCACTATGAATTTACAAAAAGTTAATGGATTTTGTGTAAATTTCTAAAAAAAATTAAATTTACAGCATAATCTAGTAGTTATTTTATAGTAATCTATTTTAATTTAAATGAACTCAAGTCACTATTGCTTGGTTACATCCCTGCACTGAAGATTCCTGAAAAAGATTTCTAATATAATCATACAAACTCGAAAAACAAAAACTGTTCAAATGATTAACATTGAATAATATAATCCTGATTATAACGGTATTATAACTAGCAAATACATTACGGATAATTCATCCATACTCTGTATCATTTAAATCTACTATTAAGTATAACACACACCATAAAATATTTTATAATATTAAGATACTAATTTTTTAAAATTTCATGTGATATTAGTTGAGTATCATTTAGAAGGTTAAACAATATAAATACAATTCTACACATTAAGTTACAGATTATAAATACAGATAATAAGAAATTAAATAAAAATAACACTATAGGCCTACATCAATTATCGGGTTTAAGAACCTGCTGCTGTAAGCAGTGATAATTTTAGTTTAGTGAGCTTTAATCAGACTTGCATGCAATAATAAATTTTACATAAGATAAAAGAACGATGCTTTCTTTAGTCACCAGCAAAACCTTTTCTGTCTGCAAGTTAATATTATAAAATTTAAAAACAGCACAATTTTATTAAAAAATTTAATCGAGATTAAAATGCATGTTTAAGTCAAAAATTAAAGAAGTCACAGTTCATATTCTCTTTTCACTTTTTCTTTTACCTGAAAAATGTTAGCCCTTAATTTTTAAAGCAGAGCTGTGTTAAAACAAAATTTTTATGACAAATATATTACAATTTAATGGACTCAATGGTATGAAAGTAACTATGTGTACAAAAAATTACAACAGTTTGCTTCAGTGAGGATACAGTAGCCATAGGCCTATATTATAAATTTTGTTATATTAGGTCTTAAAATTAACCTTAACTTACTAAGTCATATCTTATTAAGTAATTACGTTTCTCTGAAAAATGCTGAATTTGAAAGTATATTTAGAGTAATATAGCTGGACTGAAGAATTAAATAAAATTTGTAACTAGTTAAATACGAGCAGAGTTCAAATTAAATATATTATAGTAAGGCGTACCATCTTGTGTTAGGTAGGACCACATTTTACGAATAAAATGATTTACAAATTGGATACATTACACATACATAGGTAGGCTAGAGTAGACAAAATAATTGTCAGACTTACAGGAGTATCTATAATAAAGAAAAATTATTTAATTAAATTGCATTCAGTGCCTTACAGGGACTTTTTTTTAAAATTAGTTAATTACCCCTTGGGTAATTATGAAGATTCTCATCAATGCTGATATTGCGCTGATATATTTTTATTATATTCTTCTATGTTATATAAACACGAGAAAAATAATTTTAAACGGCGGTCGAACCTATTTACGGAGAAAAAAAATTAAATTTTTACTCCCATAAGAACGCATGGTGTTAGCCTAGGTATATTGTATTAATTAAATTAGAATGCTAATGTGCTCCATTATTAAATTTTGGACAGAACACAGTGATATTATGTATAGTTGGGTCTATAACAACCGGTAGGCCTAGTGTTACAACCCAAAGCTATCGAGACATTCATACATAACCTAACAGCTAATTTCCTACAAACAACGGACAACATACACTAAATAAATGATCATCTTACCTTTCATTATTATTCCTAGCGCCTCCAACATATTTTTACTTCGACTTGCAATCACAAACACTTCATACGAATAACAAAATTCTGTCCCACACACGTTAACAAACGAAAACGAATTACCGCACAGCGACGACTAAACAGAATAAATATGGCAGGTCGCAATATTTCGTTATACCAACTAAACAGAATAAAAACACACTTCCCTCTGTATTGTCTGTCTTTTTTACACATGTTACAAATTTTATAGAATAATTATTACGAATGCCAATATGGCCGACTAACCATATAACTACCCATATTTCATTATATACATTTGTATATATCGAACAGGTTGTCTGGCTTCAGCGTACAGCAAAAATACGATGTATAAAAATTTGTATAAGTTTTTCGTACGCTGACACACCATAACTTGGGCAAAATAACTTCATCACCTAAAAATGTACTTATACAAGTTCGTCAAATTTGTTTTAGATACCCTGGGTAAAAATTGGGGTGTGATGAAGAAATTATGCGGCGCTAAGTCTATATATATATATATATATATATATATATATATATATATATATATATATATATATATATATATATCATTTTCTATATAAGTAACTCGATGTTTTTGCAGTAATTATATAATTTGTGATGTTTTCAATTTGTTTCTTCTGCAAGTAGATAATATTGAATATTCTTTTTAATACCTGACGCACGTTTCACTGAAAAATATCAGTATCATCAGAGGTTTCTAAGTGAATTAATAACAATCGTAATAATTCTATTAATATAAAAGTAACGAATAATCGAATTTGTATCGATTTTAACGTAAAATAAAATAACTGATAATCGATTTAGGCCGATTAGTTAATGATTGTTTTAATGTTTATTTCTTCAGCAGCTATTTTCTCGGTTATATTTGAAATTTTGTTTATATAGTATTTTATTCACATTTATTTTTATTTTTTAGTAAATTTATAATTTTAAATAGATCGTCTTGTTTTGTTTTTATTTGGGTTTGTTCTTTAATTAATAAATTATTGTTATTGTGTTTGTAAATGTTAAGATTTTCCCAAATATTCATTTTTTGACCTTTGTGTATGTTTTTAATTAATTTTATATTTTCAATGTTTGGAAACTGGTGGTTATTATTTAGACAATGTGTGGCTAAATTAGATTTATAAATATTTGGTTTTAAATATGCATTGCGGTGTTGAACGAATCTATCTCGTAGTTTTTTCTTCGTCTGGCCCACGTAAAATTTATTGCAATCTGGACATTCTATTTTATATATTCCATTTTTATTGTGAGTATTGGATTTAGTTTTAGGTTTTATTTTATTAAAAATTATATTATCTGTGTTATAAGATATTTTTAAATTAGTATCTTTAAATATTTTATTTAGTTTTTGAGTTATATTTCCGTAATAAGTGAAGGTTGTATATTTTATATTATTATTAATAGATGAATTTTTAAATGTAGTGTTTTTAGGAATTTTATTAGTGATTTTATGTTTAATTTTATTTCTAATTTATTAATAGTTTTTATTTTGTATCCATTTTTAACTGCTATTTGTTGGATAATTTTTCTTTCTTTTTTTCTTTCTGTGTTATTTAATGGGATCCTAAGCATTCGGTAAATCATGGAATTAAATACTGACATTTTGTGTTGGGGAGGATGATTAGAAGTATTTGGTATTACTAAGTCAGTTTGAGAAGGTTTCCTGTATATTGCGTATTAAAAATTTGTTTCATTTTTCTTTATTGTTAAGCCTATTATATATATATATATATATATATATATATATATATATATATATATATATTACAACGCTCCCTTTCGTCTAACACAATTATCTAATATTTGTGATGTTAGATAAAAAGTTACTTACCCGTGATATTACTTTACCTGGGCGCCAGAACAAATCCCAGATACAAATGACACGGTTTCAGCTTTGCTCAGCGCATGGAGACACTCTTTCTCAGGATTCGTTCAGTGATTGTGTTTTTCAAGGGGAATCGTTACAAATAACACTTTCAGATTTTCTTGATTATTATATTTAATGTTTAATCAATGATTTTTAAACTTTAAATTGTTAATGGTAGGACTTACTTATACCCTAACCTTATAATTATTGAGTGAGTGTGGAAAGTAAAGATTAAGACGCTCAAACGACCTATAGCTCTTACCTGGTTTGATTAAGAGATTTCTATCTCCCAAACCAGTGCTAAAGAACAGGTCTGCAATAATTTGCACGTCCAATACTACACACCACTTTCCATTCAACACTCTTATACAATCTTAGAGCTAATCTTATAGTTACAATACAAAGTGTGCTTTTCTTAGTGTCTTTTTAAAATTTTTTATTGTTTTATTAATTTGTTTAGCGCTTATATCATTGATCAATGAAACTATTTCTTACTGTTTGATGCGTTGACCGAAGATATGAATCTGTAGACGTCCTCCTTTCGATGGTGTTGCACAGAAGAATGGGTTGATCAATGTTGTGGAAGATGCCCTGGCAATTACAGATGCTGTAGCCTTCTGTAGCACAGGTCCTTCACGGCTGATTGATTAATTAATTAACTAATTAATTAATTAACGGTTGTATTACGCAGCTAGTGTTATTGAATGCTGTTAATTCATCCACACTGCGGACTACTTCTCGATTTAGAACTTAAATTTGCACTGTTGTGTAATTTAAAATTTCTGAATGTGAATTATACGCGTCTAGTGTGTTTAAGTACCGAACGAAGAGTGATGTTACCCCTCGATTTTAGCTGGCGTCTGTTTTAAATACGGGCTGCTGATTGGTTGTACAAATAAATCATGCGTTTTTCCAGTTTCGACAATCTCGAACAAGTCGCTCAAACACTTCGTGACAGGTTCCAAACGGCAGAGAAATTCTTGTCAAAATCGTACTTCCTGTTTTTGCAAATCGATTGATTACAGGTATTTGCAAATATGTTTCCGAAGATCTGACCACAGAATATTGTTGCTTAGGTTTTTATCTGTGTGTGTGTGAAAACACCTTATTCCTACGTAGCATAATTATCTCGTTATTCCTGTTGGCGTGCGTCATCCGTATAACTTCTTTATTTGTTAATTATATTAACTGAGCTTGCGGCTACTTATAAAGCTCTTCTTGCTGAATATAATGCTGTTTTCAGAATTGCCGTATATTTACAGCTTTTGAAGTTATTGCAGGTTGAACTGATAAATCGCTTTGAGTAAAATTACCTGTTTGAATGGATTCTAATGTAGCGGTGACGTGGTTAGAGTGAGATGGCTGCGATTATACGCTCTCTCTCTATCTTACGGCGTTACACTCGTACTGTCTATAGCTTTCATATAACGCTCTGATAGGACGCTATTATGAATCGTTATATATACCCCCACTCGGCATAAAAAAAATTGATTATGTAAATCATTATTTTTTTTTCTAATGTTCAAGTTTTACACTGAATAAAAATTTTTGCACATTTACTTTAGCACATTTCCCGCACAAAACTTGCACTTATACAATGTTACTTACATCTATCTTATAAATAAAGATTACAATGTTTCTTAACCTAACATGGTATATTGGAAATTTATATGATCATTTTTAATCATCATTTTGGATTAATTACTGTCAATAATTTAAATAAAAATTCTACATTTATTTAAATAATATTTTTTAATATTATTATTATTATTGATTCAAAACAATTATTTATTTATTTTATTTGACCAGGTTTGACTCTCATACCTTATGGTTTAAATTATTATTTCTTTATGTGTCAATACTTTGTTTATATTTTCCTCCTATGGGAACATAGCTTATATAGCTTACCTCCATATATAGAAACTCTTGGTTTGGAGTTGGTAACTGCAGTCCTCCAAGCTACACTAATCCTAGGGTCTTGTTGTTGATGAGTCCCTACTTCCTTAAGTCGTCTAACTACTTCAAGTTTCGTTATATGTTTTACCGCGTAAATACCAATATCATTGCTACTACATTTAATATTATCTGTTTCCATGTTGTTTTCTGATGGTGGATTTCTACTGAGTACATCTGATACTAAGTTGTCTTTCGCTTTGCAATACTGTATATCAAATTGATACTCTTGTATAGCCAAGATCCAACGAGTCAGACGAGCACCTAGCAATTTACACTTTAATAAAAACACTAACGCCTTATTTTCGGTGATTATAGGAAGTTTAGCACCCAGAATATAACTTCTAAACTTTGACAGGCTATGCACTATCGCTAATAGCTTTTTTTTTTGGTGAAATAGGTTAATTCTGCCCCTTTAAGTGTGCGACTTACGAATCCTAATACCGCTTTTTGGCCCTTCTCATCAATCTGATATAAGTGTGCTCCGATAGTAATATTGCTAGCGTCTGTTTACAAGTAAAATCTTTCTCCTATTCTTGGATGATTTAATACAACAGTATTTATAAAAAGACTTTTCACTTGTTGCAGTGCTTCATCGTGGTCCTTTGTCCACTTCCATTTAATACCTTTGTTCAACAACGTTAACAATGGAACAGTACTTTCCGCGTATTTACTTGTAAACTTCTGATAGTAGTTAGCTAAACCTTGAAATGACTTTAGCTGCTTGCAGTTCTTTATTACACTAACCGACTTCCAATGCTTATATTCTTTAATAACTACATTTATTTTATTAGCATTTATTTCCATCGTAATGGTATTTCTTTTAAAATTTATTTTTGCTTTCCATTCAAGCAACGTATCTACCCCAATAATACAATCATGAATGAGTTTCGAGACTATTAGAGCTACAATTTGGGTTTGATTACCATTTATACTGACAGGTAAATATATTTGTTCAGTTATCTTTTGCATTTTGGCTCCAGTGGCTCCCTGTACATTACAATGTTTTACGGGTAGTCTGGGAAAATTTCGCAACTGATAATTATCTACAAACTTTGAGCTAACACAGGTAACTTCACTGCCAGTGTCAATAAGCGCTCCTACCAGTAGATTACTTATCTTACAAATTATTTCCGGACATTCAGGATAATGGTTTCTACCCACTTCTTGCTCCTCTTTTAACAAGAACTCCCTATCGCTCACTTGTTTTATATTATTAGCTACGTTCTTCTTACCTGTTTTCTTTTGTGATTTCACTGCAGGTAATGGTAGGTTTAGTTTTGTTTCTTTTCTACCTGGAGTGGCTTCCCGTTTCCCGTATTCATTTTACTAGTCGACGGTTGCTGCTCGGTAGAGGTTATAGTTGTTTTACACACTTTATACCCTTTATTAGATTTATTTTCTACACTTCTACTTCTACCTTTATCCTTCACTTCCTGTCGATTTTGTGGTTTATTACCCGCATATGGGCTAAACCTTTTTTCTTTCATACGTTCATTATCTCTCCTCCTATTTGAGTAGAACGTTGGTTCTTGCTGATCGCCTCTAGAGTAGTTACTCAGCTGATTACTTACCCGCTGTAGGTCCCTCTCTAAATCTAGACACTCATCTACAACCATAATGAACTTTTCTAATGTATCCACTCCTCTAGTAGTGGTTGCTACTCTAGTGCGTTCTGAGAAATGACGCGCTAGCTTATATACTAGGTCTCTCTCTTCTATTGGTGGTGTTAGATGTTTAACTTGCGCCATTACATTTAGCACATAATTGGTAGTTGTCATATTCATTGACGGGTGATACTTACCAAATTCTAAATGATCACGTACCCTTCTTTGTATCTGCACGTTCCAGTACTGAGCTAGAAATTTTTCTCTGAAGTCTGAGTAGGTTTGGACTCTGTCTGAGATGACTTTCCACCACGTACCTGCCCAATTCTTGAGAAATCGGCCTAATATGTCCTTCTTATCCTCGTCGTCCATCAGTGGAGTTACACGAGTTACATACGCTTCAAACAGCTTCAGGAATTCCACAGGATTCTCATGTGGGTTACCTGAAAATGCAAGGTTTTCCGGTTCTTCCTTATAGCCGCCACACCTCACTACTTTGGTTTGCTGTGACTTCATTGCTTTAGTCAGATCCTCCCGCATTACCTTTAACTGTTGTTCCACCTTTTTATGTACTTCGTCACTGTTAGCCTTAATCTCTACCTGTTTCTTAACTTCATTAATATTTACACCCAGTTGGGTACACTCTTCCCTAGTATTTTGGATTTCTTCTTTATTTAGAAGTGTTTGTGTTTTTAGTTCAGCTGTTATTTCACTGAATTGTTGATTAATGAGGGTTACTTTCTGTTATAACCTTTCATGTAATTCATTTCTAAATTTATTTAGTTTTTCGTCTTGACGGCGAAAATTAGTGTTTACTTGTTTTCTAAACTCCTCTAAGGTAGTTTTAACCTCTTCGGTATGTTTATCAAATCTATTATTACTCTCATCTATTTTATCAGCTAAGTTAATAGCTAAATTTGCTATTTCTTCATCTATTTTAAATGTAGCCTCTTTACTACTTTGTTCTATTTGACTAGACAAATTTTCATTTATTTGTTTCATCTAACTGGACAAATATTTATTAGTGTGCTCAATTTTATAATTAACATCTGTTATTAATTTTTGATTACTTTCTTCTAACTTTTATTATTGTCTTCAATTTTCTTTGATAATTAACTATTTGTAATTTCAATTTTATTATTAGTTTCTTTTATTTCACTCTTTAATTGACTACTTGTACTTTCAATTTTACTTTCTATTTTACCATTATTTTCATCCATTTTAGTGGTCAACTGCTTAAACATTTGCTCAATTGCTGCCATATCTACTGCTGATGATTTTGCCATTTTTTAAATTTATTATTAACTAATTAATTTAACAATTATTTATCAGTTATTTGTAACCTTGAATTCCACTTTCTTTTCTTATTTATTAATACTACAACTTAACTAATCACTTGGGTAAAAGCAACGCCAAATTATATAACTTTATTTATATAATTTTGTGTTTAATCGGGCTTAATCGAGCTTAATCGAGCCCCTTAGTTGGCCGCGCCAAATCTATATGTAACTTATTTTTACATATAAATTTGGTGATTTAATCCTGCCCCTAAAGTTGCGGCGCCAAATCTATACAACGCCCCCTTTCTTCTAACACAATTATCTAATATTTGTGATGTTAGATAAAAAGTTACTTACCCGTGATATTACTTTACCTGGGCGCCAGAACAAATCCCAGATACAAATGACACGGTTTCAGCTTTGCTCAGCGCATGGAGACACTCTTTCTCAGGATTCGTTCAGTGATTGTGGTTTTCAAGGGGAATCGTTACAAATAACACTTTCAGATTTTCTTGATTATTATATTTAATGTTTAATCAATGATTTTTAAACTTTAAATTGTTAATGGTAGGACTTACTTATACCCTAACCTTATAATTATTGAGTGAGTGTGGAAAGTAAAGATTAAGACGCTCAAACGACCTATAGCTCTTATCTGGTTTGATTAAGAGATTTCTATCTCCCAAACCAGTGCTAAAGAACAGGTCTGCAATAATTTGCACGTCCAATACTACACACCACTTTCCATTCAACACTCTTATACTATCTTAGAGCTAATCTTATAGTAACAATACAAAGTGTGCTTCTCTTTGTGTCTTTTTAAAATTGTTTATTGTTTTATTAATTTGTTTAGCGCTTATATCATTGATCAATGAATCTATTTCTTACTGTTTGATGCGTTGACCGAAGATAGGAATCTGTAGACGTCCTCCTTTCGATGGTGTTGCACAGAAGAATGGGTTGATCAATGTTGTGGAAGATGCCCTGGCAATTACAGATGCTGTAGCCTTCTGTAGTACAGGTCCTTCACGGCTGATTGATTAATTAATTAACTAATTAATTAATTAACGGTTGTATTACGCAGCTAGTGTTATTGAATGTTGTTAATTCATCCACACTGCGGACTACTTCTCGATTTAGAACTTAAATTTGCACTGTTGTGTAATTTAAAATTTCTGAATGTGAATTATACGCGTCTAGTGTGTTTAAGTACCGAACGAAGAGTGATGTTACCCCTCGATTTTAGTTGGCGTCTGTTTTAAATACGGGCTGCTGATTGGTTGTACAAATAAATCATGCGTTTTTCCAGTTTCGACAATCTCGAACAAGTCGCTCAAACACTCCGTGACAGGTTCCAAACGGCAGAGAAATTCTTGTCAAAATCGTACTTCCTGTATTTGCAAATCGATTGATTACAGGTATTTGCAAATGTGTTTCCGAAGATCTGACCACAGAATATTGTTGCTTAGGTTTTTATCTGTGTGTGTGTGAAAACACCTTATTCCTACGTAGCATAATTATCTCGTTATTCCTGTTGCCGTGCGTCATCCGTATAACTTCTTTATTTGTTAATTATATTAACTGAGCTTGCGGCTACTTATAAAGCTCTTCTTGCTGAATACAATGCTGTTTTCAGAATTGCCGTATATTTACAGCTTTTGAAGTTATTGCAGGTTGAACTGATAAATCGCTTTGAGTAAAATTACCTGTTTGAATGGATTCTAATGTAGCGGTGACGTGGTTAGAGTGAGATGGCTGCGATTATACGCTCTCTCTCTATCTTACGGCGTTACACTCGTACTGTCTATAGCTTTCATATAACGCTCTGATAGGACGCTATTATGAATCGTTATATATACCCCCACTCGGCATAAAAAAAATTGATTATGTAAATCATTATTTTTTTTTCTAATGTTCAAGTTTTACACTGAATAAAAATTTTTGCACATTTACTTTAGCACATTTCCCGCACAAAACTTGCACTTATACAATGTTACTTACATCTATCTTATAAATAAAGATTACAATGTTTCTTAACCTAACATGGTATATTGGAAATTTATATGATCATTTTTAATCATCATTTTGGATTAATTACTGTCAATAATTTAAATAAAAATTCTACATTTATTTAAATAATATTTTTTAATATTATTATTATTATTGATTCAAAACAATTATTTATTTATTTTATTTGACCAGGTTTGACTCTCATACCTTATGGTTTAAATTATTATTTCTTTATGTGTCAATACTTTGTTTATATTTTCCTCCTATGGGAACATAGCTTATATAGCTTACCTCCATATATAGAAACTCTTGGTTTGGAGTTGGTAACTGCAGTCCTCCAAGCTACACTAATCCTAGGGTCTTGTTGTTGATGAGTCCCTACTTCCTTAAGTCGTCTAACTACTTCAAGTTTCGTTATATGTTTTACCGCGTAAATACCAATATCATTGCTACTACATTTAATATTATCTGTTTCCATGTTGTTTTCTGATGGTGGATTTCTACTGAGTACATCTGATACTAAGTTGTCTTTCGCTTTGCAATACTGTATATCAAATTGATACTCTTGTATAGCCAAGATCCAACGAGTCAGACGAGCACCTAGCAATTTACACTTTAATAAAAACACTAACGCCTTATTTTCGGTGATTATAGGAAGTTTAGCACCCAGAATATAACTTCTAAACTTTGACAGGCTATGCACTATCGCTAATAGCTTTTTTTTTGGTGAAATAGGTTAATTCTGCCCCTTTAAGTGTGCGACTTACGAATCCTAATACCGCTTTTTGGCCCTTCTCATCAATCTGATATAAGTGTGCTCCGATAGTAATATTGCTGGCGTCTGTTTACAAGTAAAATCTTTCTCCTATTCTTGGATGATTTAATACAACAGTATTTATAAAAAGACTTTTCACTTGTTGCAGTGCTTCATCGTGGTCCTTTGTCCACTTCCATTTAATACCTTTGTTCAACAACGTTAACAATGGAACAGTACTTTCCGCGTATTTACTTGTAAACTTCTGATAGTAGTTAGCTAAACCTTGAAATGACTTTAGCTGCTTGCAGTTCTTTATTACACTAACCGACTTCCAATGCTTATATTCTTTAATAACTACATTTATTTTATTAGCATTTATTTCCATCGTAATGGTATTTCTTTTAAAATTTATTTTTGCTTTCCATTCAAGCAACGTATCTACCCCAATAATACAATCATGAATGAGTTTCGAGACTATTAGAGCTACAATTTGGGTTTGATTACCATTTATACTGACAGGTAAATATATTTGTTCAGTTATCTTTTGCATTTTGGCTCCAGTGGCTCCCTGTACATTACAATGTTTTACGGGTAGTCTGGGAAAATTTCGCAACTGATAATTATCTACAAACTTTGAGCTAACACAGGTAACTTCACTGCCAGTGTCAATAAGCGCTCCTACCAGTAGATTACTTATCTTACAAATTATTTCCGGACATTCAGGATAATGGTTTCTACCCACTTCTTGCTCCTCTTTTAACAAGAACTCCCTATCGCTCACTTGTTTTATATTATTAGCTACGTTCTTCTTACCTGTTTTCTTTTGTGATTTCACTGCAGGTAATGGTAGGTTTAGTTTTGTTTCTTTTCTACCTGGAGTGGCTTCCCGTTTCCCGTATTCATTTTACTAGTCGACGGTTGCTGCTCGGTAGAGGTTATAGTTGTTTTACACACTTTATACCCTTTATTAGATTTATTTTCTACACTTCTACTTCTACCTTTATCCTTCACTTCCTGTCGATTTTGTGGTTTATTACCCGCATATGGGCTAAACCTTTTTTCTTTCATACGTTCATTATCTCTCCTCCTATTTGAGTAGAACGTTGGTTCTTGCTGATCGCCTCTAGAGTAGTTACTCAGCTGATTACTTACCCGCTGTAGGTCCCTCTCTAAATCTAGACACTCATCTACAACCATAATGAACTTTTCTAATGTATCCACTCCTCTAGTAGTGGTTGCTACTCTAGTGCGTTCTGAGAAATGACGCGCTAGCTTATATACTAGGTCTCTCTCTTCTATTGGTGGTGTTAGATGTTTAACTTGCGCCATTACATTTAGCACATAATTGGTAGTTGTCATATTCATTGACGGGTGATACTTACCAAATTCTAAATGATCACGTACCCTTCTTTGTATCTGCACGTTCCAGTACTGAGCTAGAAATTTTTCTCTGAAGTCTGAGTAGGTTTGGACTCTGTCTGAGATGACTTTCCACCACGTACCTGCCCAATTCTTGAGAAATCGGCCTAATATGTCCTTCTTATCCTCGTCGCCCATCAGTGGAGTTACACGAGTTACATACGCTTCAAACAGCTTCAGGAATTCCACAGGATTCTCATGTGGGTTACCTGAAAATGCAAGGTTTTCCGGTTCTTCCTTATAGCCGCCACACCTCACTACTTTGGTTTGCTGTGACTTCATTGCTTTAGTCAGATCCTCCCGCATTACCTTTAACTGTTGTTCCACCTTTTTATGTACTTCGTCACTGTTAGCCTTAATCTCTACCTGTTTCTTAACTTCATTAATATTTACACCCAGTTGGGTACACTCTTCCCTAGTATTTTGGATTTCTTCTTTATTTAGAAGTGTTTGTGTTTTTAGTTCAGCTGTTATTTCACTGAATTGTTGATTAATGAGGGTTACTTTCTGTTATAACCTTTCATGTAATTCATTTCTAAATTTATTTAGTTTTTCGTCTTGACGGCGAAAATTAGTGTTTACTTGTTTTCTAAACTCCTCTAAGGTAGTTTTAACCTCTTCGGTATGTTTATCAAATCTATTATTACTCTCATCTATTTTATCAGCTAAGTTAATAGCTAAATTTGCTATTTCTTCATCTATTTTAAATGTAGCCTCTTTACTACTTTGTTCTATTTGACTAGACAAATTTTCATTTATTTGTTTCATCTAACTGGACAAATATTTATTAGTGTGCTCAATTTTATAATTAACATCTGTTATTAATTTTTGATTACTTTCTTCTAACTTTTATTATTGTCTTCAATTTTCTTTGATAATTAACTATTTGTAATTTCAATTTTATTATTAGTTTCTTTTATTTCACTCTTTAATTGACTACTTGTACTTTCAATTTTACTTTCTATTTTACCATTATTTTCATCCATTTTAGTGGTCAACTGCTTAAACATTTGCTCAATTGCTGCCATATCTACTGCTGATGATTTTGCCATTTTTTAAATTTATTATTAACTAATTAATTTAACAATTATTTATCAGTTATTTGTAACCTTGAATTCCACTTTCTTTTCTTATTTATTAATACTACAACTTAACTAATCACTTGGGTAAAAGCAACGCCAAATTATATAACTTTATTTATATAATTTTGTGTTTAATCGGGCTTAATCGAGCTTAATCGAGCCCCTTAGTTGGCCGCGCCAAATCTATATGTAACTTATTTTTACATATAAATTTGGTGATTTAATCCTGCCCCTAAAGTTGCGGCGCCAAATCTATACAACGCCCCCTTTCTTCTAACACAATTATCTAATATTTGTGATGTTAGATAAAAAGTTACTTACCCGTGATATTACTTTACCTGGGCGCCAGAACAAATCCCAGATACAAATGACACGGTTTCAGCTTTGCTCAGCGCATGGAGACACTCTTTCTCAGGATTCGTTCAGTGATTGTGGTTTTCAAGGGGAATCGTTACAAATAACACTTTCAGATTTTCTTGATTATTATATTTAATGTTTAATCAATGATTTTTAAACTTTAAATTGTTAATGGTAGGACTTACTTATACCCTAACCTTATAATTATTGAGTGAGTGTGGAAAGTAAAGATTAAGACGCTCAAACGACCTATAGCTCTTATCTGGTTTGATTAAGAGATTTCTATCTCCCAAACCAGTGCTAAAGAACAGGTCTGCAATAATTTGCACGTCCAATACTACACACCACTTTCCATTCAACACTCTTATACTATCTTAGAGCTAATCTTATAGTAACAATACAAAGTGTGCTTCTCTTTGTGTCTTTTTAAAATTGTTTATTGTTTTATTAATTTGTTTAGCGCTTATATCATTGATCAATGAATCTATTTCTTACTGTTTGATGCGTTGACCGAAGATAGGAATCTGTAGACGTCCTCCTTTCGATGGTGTTGCACAGAAGAATGGGTTGATCAATGTTGTGGAAGATGCCCTGGCAATTACAGATGCTGTAGCCTTCTGTAGTACAGGTCCTTCACGGCTGATTGATTAATTAATTAACTAATTAATTAATTAACGGTTGTATTACGCAGCTAGTGTTATTGAATGTTGTTAATTCATCCACACTGCGGACTACTTCTCGATTTAGAACTTAAATTTGCACTGTTGTGTAATTTAAAATTTCTGAATGTGAATTATACGCGTCTAGTGTGTTTAAGTACCGAACGAAGAGTGATGTTACCCCTCGATTTTAGTTGGCGTCTGTTTTAAATACGGGCTGCTGATTGGTTGTACAAATAAATCATGCGTTTTTCCAGTTTCGACAATCTCGAACAAGTCGCTCAAACACTCCGTGACAGGTTCCAAACGGCAGAGAAATTCTTGTCAAAATCGTACTTCCTGTATTTGCAAATCGATTGATTACAGGTATTTGCAAATGTGTTTCCGAAGATCTGACCACAGAATATTGTTGCTTAGGTTTTTATCTGTGTGTGTGTGAAAACACCTTATTCCTACGTAGCATAATTATCTCGTTATTCCTGTTGCCGTGCGTCATCCGTATAACTTCTTTATTTGTTAATTATATTAACTGAGCTTGCGGCTACTTATAAAGCTCTTCTTGCTGAATACAATGCTGTTTTCAGAATTGCCGTATATTTACAGCTTTTGAAGTTATTGCAGGTTGAACTGATAAATCGCTTTGAGTAAAATTACCTGTTTGAATGGATTCTAATGTAGCGGTGACGTGGTTAGAGTGAGATGGCTGCGATTATACGCTCTCTCTCTATCTTACGGCGTTACACTCGTACTGTCTATAGCTTTCATATAACGCTCTGATAGGACGCTATTATGAATCGTTATATATACCCCCACTCGGCATAAAAAAAATTGATTATGTAAATCATTATTTTTTTTTCTAATGTTCAAGTTTTACACTGAATAAAAATTTTTGCACATTTACTTTAGCACATTTCCCGCACAAAACTTGCACTTATACAATGTTACTTACATCTATCTTATAAATAAAGATTACAATGTTTCTTAACCTAACATGGTATATTGGAAATTTATATGATCATTTTTAATCATCATTTTGGATTAATTACTGTCAATAATTTAAATAAAAATTCTACATTTATTTAAATAATATTTTTTAATATTATTATTATTATTGATTCAAAACAATTATTTATTTATTTTATTTGACCAGGTTTGACTCTCATACCTTATGGTTTAAATTATTATTTCTTTATGTGTCAATACTTTGTTTATATTTTCCTCCTATGGGAACATAGCTTATATAGCTTACCTCCATATATAGAAACTCTTGGTTTGGAGTTGGTAACTGCAGTCCTCCAAGCTACACTAATCCTAGGGTCTTGTTGTTGATGAGTCCCTACTTCCTTAAGTCGTCTAACTACTTCAAGTTTCGTTATATGTTTTACCGCGTAAATACCAATATCATTGCTACTACATTTAATATTATCTGTTTCCATGTTGTTTTCTGATGGTGGATTTCTACTGAGTACATCTGATACTAAGTTGTCTTTCGCTTTGCAATACTGTATATTAAATTGATACTCTTGTATAGCCAAGATCCAACGAGTCAGACGAGCACCTAGCAATTTACACTTTAATAAAAACACTAACGCCTTATTTTCGGTGATTATAGGAAGTTTAGCACCCAGAATATAACTTCTAAACTTTGACAGGCTATGCACTATCGCTAATAGCTTTTTTTTTGGTGAAATAGGTTAATTCTGCCCCTTTAAGTGTGCGACTTACGAATCCTAATACCGCTTTTTGGCCCTTCTCATCAATCTGATATAAGTGTGCTCCGATAGTAATATTGCTGGCGTCTGTTTACAAGTAAAATCTTTCTCCTATTCTTGGATGATTTAATACAACAGTATTTATAAAAAGACTTTTCACTTGTTGCAGTGCTTCATCGTGGTCCTTTGTCCACTTCCATTTAATACCTTTGTTCAACAACGTTAACAATGGAACAGTACTTTCCGCGTATTTACTTGTAAACTTCTGATAGTAGTTAGCTAAACCTTGAAATGACTTTAGCTGCTTGCAGTTCTTTATTACACTAACCGACTTCCAATGCTTATATTCTTTAATAACTACATTTATTTTATTAGCATTTATTTCCATCGTAATGGTATTTCTTTTAAAATTTATTTTTGCTTTCCATTCAAGCAACGTATCTACCCCAATAATACAATCATGAATGAGTTTCGAGACTATTAGAGCTACAATTTGGGTTTGATTACCATTTATACTGACAGGTAAATATATTTGTTCAGTTATCTTTTGCATTTTGGCTCCAGTGGCTCCCTGTACATTACAATGTTTTACGGGTAGTCTGGGAAAATTTCGCAACTGATAATTATCTACAAACTTTGAGCTAACACAGGTAACTTCACTGCCAGTGTCAATAAGCGCTCCTACCAGTAGATTACTTATCTTACAAATTATTTCCGGACATTCAGGATAATGGTTTCTACCCACTTCTTGCTCCTCTTTTAACAAGAACTCCCTATCGCTCACTTGTTTTATATTATTAGCTACGTTCTTCTTACCTGTTTTCTTTTGTGATTTCACTGCAGGTAATGGTAGGTTTAGTTTTGTTTCTTTTCTACCTGGAGTGGCTTCCCGTTTCCCGTATTCATTTTACTAGTCGACGGTTGCTGCTCGGTAGAGGTTATAGTTGTTTTACACACTTTATACCCTTTATTAGATTTATTTTCTACACTTCTACTTCTACCTTTATCCTTCACTTCCTGTCGATTTTGTGGTTTATTACCCGCATATGGGCTAAACCTTTTTTCTTTCATACGTTCATTATCTCTCCTCCTATTTGAGTAGAACGTTGGTTCTTGCTGATCGCCTCTAGAGTAGTTACTCAGCTGATTACTTACCCGCTGTAGGTCCCTCTCTAAATCTAGACACTCATCTACAACCATAATGAACTTTTCTAATGTATCCACTCCTCTAGTAGTGGTTGCTACTCTAGTGCGTTCTGAGAAATGACGCGCTAGCTTATATACTAGGTCTCTCTCTTCTATTGGTGGTGTTAGATGTTTAACTTGCGCCATTACATTTAGCACATAATTGGTAGTTGTCATATTCATTGACGGGTGATACTTACCAAATTCTAAATGATCACGTACCCTTCTTTGTATCTGCACGTTCCAGTACTGAGCTAGAAATTTTTCTCTGAAGTCTGAGTAGGTTTGGACTCTGTCTGAGATGACTTTCCACCACGTACCTGCCCAATTCTTGAGAAATCGGCCTAATATGTCCTTCTTATCCTCGTCGTCCATCAGTGGAGTTACACGAGTTACATACGCTTCAAACAGCTTCAGGAATTCCACAGGATTCTCATGTGGGTTACCTGAAAATGCAAGGTTTTCCGGTTCTTCCTTATAGCCGCCACACCTCACTACTTTGGTTTGCTGTGACTTCATTGCTTTAGTCAGATCCTCCCGCATTACCTTTAACTGTTGTTCCACCTTTTTATGTACTTCGTCACTGTTAGCCTTAATCTCTACCTGTTTCTTAACTTCATTAATATTTACACCCAGTTGGGTACACTCTTCCCTAGTATTTTGGATTTCTTCTTTATTTAGAAGTGTTTGTGTTTTTAGTTCAGCTGTTATTTCACTGAATTGTTGATTAATAAGGGTTACTTTCTGTTATAACCTTTCATGTAATTCATTTCTAAATTTATTTAGTTTTTCGTCTTGACGGCGAAAATTAGTGTTTACTTGTTTTCTAAACTCCTCTAAGGTAGTTTTAACCTCTTCGGTATGTTTATCAAATCTATTATTACTCTCATCTATTTTATCAGCTAAGTTAATAGCTAAATTTGCTATTTCTTCATCTATTTTAAATGTAGCCTCTTTACTACTTTGTTCTATTTGACTAGACAAATTTTCATTTATTTGTTTCATCTAACTGGACAAATATTTATTAGTGTGCTCAATTTTATAATTAACATCTGTTATTAATTTTTGATTACTTTCTTCTAACTTTTATTATTGTCTTCAATTTTCTTTGATAATTAACTATTTGTAATTTCAATTTTATTATTAGTTTCTTTTATTTCACTCTTTAATTGACTACTTGTACTTTCAATTTTACTTTCTATTTTACCATTATTTTCATCCATTTTAGTGGTCAACTGCTTAAACATTTGCTCAATTGCTGCCATATCTACTGCTGATGATTTTGCATTTTTTAAATTTATTATTAACTAATTAATTTAACAATTATTTATCAGTTATTTGTAACCTTGAATTCCACTTTCTTTTCTTATTTATTAATACTACAACTTAACTAATCACTTGGGTAAAAGCAACGCCAAATTATATAACTTTATTTATATAATTTTGTGTTTAATCGGGCTTAATCGAGCTTAATCGAGCCCCTTAGTTGGCCGCGCCAAATCTATATGTAACTTATTTTTACATATAAATTTGGTGATTTAATCCTGCCCCTAAAGTTGCGGCGCCAAATCTATACAACGCCCCCTTTCTTCTAACACAATTATCTAATATTTGTGATGTTAGATAAAAAGTTACTTACCCGTGATATTACTTTACCTGGGCGCCAGAACAAATCCAGATACAAAAGACACGGTTTCAGCTTTGCTCAGCGCATGGAGACACTCTTTCTCAGGATTCGTTCAGTGATTGTGGTTTTCAAGGGGAATCGTTACAAATAACACTTTCAGATTTTCTTGATTATTATATTTAATGTTTAATCAATGATTTTTAAACTTTAAATTGTTAATGGTAGGACTTACTTATACCCTAACCTTATAATTATTGAGTGAGTGTGGAAAGTAAAGATTAAGACGCTCAAACGACCTATAGCTTCTTATCTGGTTTGATTAAGAGATTTCTATCTCCCAAACCAGTGCTAAAGAACAGGTCTGCAATAATTTGCACGTCCAATACTACACACCACTTTCCATTCAACACTCTTATACTATCTTAGAGCTAATCTTATAGTTACAATACAAAGTGTGCTTCTCTTTGTGTCTTTTTAAAATTGTTTATTGTTTTATTAATTGTTTAGCGCTTATATCATTGATCAATGAATCTATTTCTTACTGTTTGATGCGTTGACCGAAGATAGGAATCTGTAGACGTCCTCCTTTCGATGGTGTTGCACAGAAGAATGGGTTGATCAATGTTGTGGAAGATGCCCTGGCAATTACAGATGCTGTAGCCTTCTGTAGTACAGGTCCTTCACGGCTGATTGATTAATTAATTAACTAATTAATTAATTAACGGTTGTATACGCAGCTAGTGTTATTGAATGTTGTTAATTCATCCACACTGCGGACTACTTCTCGATTAGAACTTAAATTTGCACTGTTGTGTAATTTAAAATTTCTGAATGTGAATTATACGCGTCTAGTGTGTTTAAGTACCGAACGAAGAGTGATGTTACCCCTCGATTTTAGTTGGCGTCTGTTTTAAATACGGGCTGCTGATTGGTTGTACAAATAAATCATGCGTTTTTCCAGTTTCGACAATCTCGAACAAGTCGCTCAAACACTCCGTGACAGGTTCCAAACGGCAGAGAAATCTTGTCAAAATCGTACTTCCTGTATTTGCAAATCGATTGATTACAGGTATTTGCAAATGTGTTTCCGAAGATCTGACCACAGAATATTGTTGCTTAGGTTTTTATCTGTGTGTGTGTGAAACACCTTATTCCTACGTAGCATAATTATCTCGTTATTCCTGTTGCCGTGCGTCATCCGTATAACTTCTTTATTTGTTAATTATATTAACTGAGCTTGCGGCTACTTATAAAGCTCTTCTTGCTGAATACAATGCTGTTTTCAGAATTGCCGTATATTTACAGCTTTTGAAGTTATTGCAGGTTGAACTGATAAATCGCTTTGAGTAAAATTACCTGTTTGAATGGATTCTAATGTAGCGGTGACGTGGTTAGAGTGAGATGGCTGCGATTATACGCTCTCTCTCTATCTTACGGCGTTACACTCGTACTGTCTATAGCTTTCATATAACGCTCTGATAGGACGCTATTATGAATCGTTATATATACCCCCACTCGGCATAAAAAAAATTGATTATGTAAATCATTATTTTTTTTTCTAATGTTCAAGTTTTAAACTGAATAAAAATTTTTGCACATTTACTTTAGCACATTTCCCGCACAAAACTTGCACTTATACAATGTTACTTACATCTATCTTATAAATAAAGATTACAATGTTTCTTAACCTAACATGGTATATTGGAAATTTATATGATCATTTTTAATCATCATTTTGGATTAATTACTGTCAATAATTTAAATAAAAATTCTACATTTATTTAAATAATATTTTTTAATATTATTATTATTATTGATTCAAAACAATTATTTATTTATTTTATTTGACCAGGTTTGACTCTCATACCTTATGGTTTAAATTATTATTTCTTTATGTGTCAATACTTTGTTTATATTTTCCTCCTATGGGAACATAGCTTATATAGCTTACCTCCATATATAGAAACTCTTGGTTTGGAGTTGGTAACTGCAGTCCTCCAAGCTACACTAATCCTAGGGTCTTGTTGTTGATGAGTCCCTACTTCCTTAAGTCGTCTAACTACTTCAAGTTTCGTTATATGTTTTACCGCGTAAATACCAATATCATTGCTACTACATTTAATATTATCTGTTTCCATGTTGTTTTCTGATGGTGGATTTCTACTGAGTACATCTGATACTAAGTTGTCTTTCGCTTTGCAATACTGTATATCAAATTGATACTCTTGTATAGCCAAGATCCAACGAGTCAGACGAGCACCTAGCAATTTACACTTTAATAAAAACACTAACGCCTTATTTTCGGTGATTATAGGAAGTTTAGCACCCAGAATATAACTTCTAAACTTTGACAGGCTATGCACTATCGCTAATAGCTTTTTTTTTGGTGAAATAGGTTAATTCTGCCCTTTAAGTGTGCGACTTACGAATCCTAATACCGCTTTTTGGCCCTTCTCATCAATCTGATATAAGTGTGCTCCGATAGTAATATTGCTGGCGTCTGTTTACAAGTAAAATCTTTCTCCTATTCTTGGATGATTTAATACAACAGTATTTATAAAAAGACTTTTCACTTGTTGCAGTGCTTCATCGTGGTCCTTTGTCCACTTCCATTTAATACCTTTGTTCAACAACGTTAACAATGGAACAGTACTTTCCGCGTATTTACTTGTAAACTTCTGATAGTAGTTAGCTAAACCTTGAAATGACTTTAGCTGCTTGCAGTTCTTTATTACACTAACCGACTTCCAATGCTTATATTCTTTAATAACTACATTTATTTTATTAGCATTTATTCCATCGTAATGGTATTTCTTTTAAAATTTATTTTTGCTTTCCATTCAAGCAACGTATCTACCCCAATAATACAATCATGAATGAGGTTTCGAGACTATTAGAGCTACAATTTGGGTTTGATTACCATTTATACTGACAGGTAAATATATTTGTTCAGTTATCTTTTGCATTTATGGCTCCAGTGGCTCGCTGTACATTACAATGTTTTACGGGTAGTCTGGGAAAATTTCGCAACTGATAATTATCTACAAACTTGAGCTAACACAGGTAACTTCACTGCAGCAGTGTCAATAAGCGCTCCTACCAGTAGATTACTTATCTTACAATTATTTCCGGACATTCAGGATAATGGTTTCTACCCACTTCTTGCTCCTCTTTTAACAAGAACTCCCTATCGCTCACTTGTTTTATATTATTAGCTACGTTCTTCTTACCTGTTTTCTTTGTGATTTTACTGCAGGTAATGGTAGTTTAGTTTTGTTTTCTTTTCTACCTGGAGTGGCTTCCCGTTT